>CAWVNO010001564.1:167200-349943 GCA_963930645.1 Salticus scenicus | reverse complement strand
GGGCAAAAAAAATTCTTAGAATATTTTAAAAAGAATAATACGTATATATATATATATATATATATATATATATATATATTTAACATAAGAGGTAAATCTATATTCACTTAAAAATAGTAATAATAATAATAGTAATAATAATTCGATTTTTATTTTATTGTTTGTATTTATTATGAACATCTCGAATAATCTAATATATTTTTCAAAAAATTATTAAAGAAATAATAATATAGCAATAGTACATAATATTTTATTTTATTTTATTTTATTTGAATGTTAATATAATTGATTTTTCATTACGATTTTATAATATAAAATTTATTGTTTGTATTTTTTATCATCATCGTAAATAATATATTATAATTTTAAATGTTATTAAATAATATGATATAATAATAGTAATTAATAATATTTACTTGCGATAAATATCTTTAAGGATATTATTCTACAAAACAAAACTTGTATTGTAATTTTTGTTTTGTTTCCACTGAATCATGATAGTAGTGAAACTAGTTTTACAGGTAAAGTAAACGACGTTGGGGCACTAAAAGATTTCATTTTAGTGTACTTTCCAGTGGGGGGGGGGGGGGGCAAGAAAAATTCTTAGAATATTTTAAAAAGAATAATACGTATATATATTTAACATAAGAGGTAAATCTATATTCACTTAAAAATAGTAATAATAATAATAATAATTATGCGATTTTTATTTTATTGTTTGTATTTACTATGAACATCTCGAATAATTTAACATATTTAATATATATATATATATATATATATATATATATATATATATATATATATATATATATATATATTAAAGAAATAATAATATAGCAATAGTAAATAATAAGTTTATATATATATATATATATTTGAAAGTTAATAATTGATTTTACATTACGATTTTATAATATAAGATATATTGTTTGTATTTTTTATCGTCATCGTAAATAATATAATATATTTTTAAAATGTTATTAAATAATATGATATAATAATAGTAAATAATAATATTTACTTACGATAAATCTATATATATTTTAAATTAGCAATATATTTTATATTAAAACTCAGTGTTATAACTTTTTATATTTAATTCACATAACATCAAATTAACAAATAATTTTCATTTATTAATATTGAAGTAATAGGGCTGTAAAAATACAAATATATAATGTAAAAAGAAACTAGTATTTATATTTTTTAAAGAAAATCTCAGATATCTATACAGTAAGTCAGAATATATATATAGTGTGCTGTTATTGTTTTGGTTCTATTAATTGCTAAATTTTAAGATTAAATTTTATTACGTTATCTATTATTTATATATATATATATATATATATATATATATATATATATATAATATATTTCAATTAAATTTCTTTGTTTATAATTATTTATTCAAATATATGTTGTTATTTTCGTGATGTATGATTATCGGTTTTATTTATTTATTTATTCCTAATGTTATATGTACAATTAATATTATTATCTCTGTATCTTTTAATACATTTACTTATGATCTTCAAATATTAAATACGTTTAATCAATAGACAAATCAATGAAATTAAATAAGTTATATTTTGAAGTTAAAAAAATCTCCACTTGTTTATCCGAACATGTAATATTTATCAAACATTTACACAGCATTTTCAATAATTAAATAAAATTCTTGTGCGTGCATAAAATTTATTAGGCAATAAATTGCTAATGATCATACCCATGTCAAACAGATCAATGTGCAGTGATAATTATAATCGTGCTCTTTATTGTAATAAAAACTAAATTTTGCACTGAAAATTATCATAAAAAGTTATTATATGAAAATAAAGGGGGAGGGGCAAAAAAGTTTTTTTGGAGTACGATCCCTGAGTACATATGGGAATAAAATCATAAAATCAACATTAAAAAAAAAAAAAAAAAAAAAAAAAAAAAAAAAAAGATTCCTGAATTATCAATTTCGAATGCTAATGAATAAAAACATAGCGACAATTTCGAACAAAATAATCATGTAAGATTTTCCCTCAGATGAAAAATAAGTAGCACGTGCCCCACACGGAAATGACAACATATTAAAAGTATGTTAGAGTCAACATAAAATAAAATAAAACTAGTTTAATATCACGAAAACTGGTATGATTTCAATTAAATAAAAGTTTAAAATAAATTATACCTAAATAAAAAGTAAATCATACCAGTATTTTTAACAAGCTCTTTTACTATTATTACTACTTAGTAGTATTTATTAATTTTTAGGATACTGCACTCACGTTTCTCTCTCTCTCTTTATCTTTTTTAAACTGATGAAGAGACCGTGTTTGATTATTTTGACCCGAAAAAATTGCTTAGTATTTTTTACGTTTATAATATTCACATACGAAGTTTTATTCATCAGGACACATATAGATTAAATCCTGTGATATTTTAACCTGGAAGAAGTGTTGATACATATTAAAAATCCCACAATAATTTTCCCACGAACACGTATAATTACTCAGCATGCTATCATAATTGCGAAACGATTGACTGGTCTCCAAAGCCACCGATGGTTATTATCGATGTTTCACTGAACACCCCCAGATCCAATCATTCCTAAATAAACGTTGACGCCTCTCTTATCCATCCTCTATTCACTGATGAGAAAAATAGTTTTTTGGATCCCAAAACAGATATAATAGCCTTAAACTCGCAACGTGAGATTTTTCTCACCGCGATTGTAGTCGACGCCTCTCTCACCGCTGGTTTTTTTCGACCGCCCGCTAACATTCCTCCCCCACATTCGTGACTTCGGAATTACTCTCGAGTTTACAGGAAAATTTTATATCGTAAAAGAAATGGATTTTAGAGCTCAAATCACAATCAATTTAATTGTTGACAAAAGGATTAAAAATATTAACTTGAATTTTTCGGAATATTTCATTGTTAACCCATTAACGTTTGAAATAATTCTGCTAAATATATTTTAAAGGACAATACAAATTTAAAACTTAATATGGTCTATTAACATTATTAAGATATATTAAATTCAAAATCTATTATTTTAATTTTAAAATCAAAGCCTGATCTTATTTGAAGGCAATCGGCGTTCCAGTGATAAAACTTGGAGACAGGTGCGCTTTGTGATAAGAGATAAATGTTCAATTATATGTTACCAAAGATTTTTAAAGTAAAGAAATATATATTATTATTCAATTTGGTTTTAGTTACCTGCGCATAACGCAAGTATATAAATGACTAATGAAAAATCATAAAACCGCTGTTCAATTACGGAATTTAATCAATAGCAGATATATATATATATATATGTATATATATATATATATATATGGATACATAAATATATAGATATAAATGTGGGATCGTTTTTTTTCACGCCGTCAACTATCAATAAAAAAAAAGAAGATAATATTCTAAGTAATTACAAAGATGTACGCCTTTTTTTTTTTTTTTTTTTTTTTTTTTTTTTATTATTATTATTATTTTTTTTTTTATGAGCTGTTTCCCAAACCAGAACGTGAGACAGGAAAAAACTTATTATATCTATATCTATATCATGTTCTATCTATTTCGTCATGTGATACTTGGTTTCATATACTGAAATGTTTGAAAAGATTTTCATTATATGTATATATATATATATATATATATATATATATATACAGTCACTGGTCCGCAGGACCAATAATTTTAAGATTTCACTGGTCCGTACACACTTTCACTGGCCCGTTCAGCCATTCTATTATATCTTTAAAAATATTTAAATGTTTGTTAAAAAAAAAAAATTGTATGGAAAATATGATAATTTTCTGTAAATTAATTAAACAAATGAAGTCTTATATAAATTAAAAATTTATGCTTTTATAAACGAGCTTTATGTCACGTATTTAACAAAGTATTATATTAAGTACTAGCAGGCTTTGCCCGCTTCGCTGGTCACTAAATTTAAAGGAAACTCTTTTCTATATAGCTTTATAAAAATAAAATAAAATACTAAAATTGCTCAGAAGCTCGTTTCGGATCCCTGCTGCCTTCGGTAGCGAATTGGTCATCCGCTAAAACTCGGGCGCTTGTCCCTATTACCTGAGACAATGGTTTACCAATAGGCTTCCATTAAGTCCTTATTAGATAACAGTTTCGAAATAGATGGTATCGAAAAAAGTGAAGTATCCCTTTTATATTTGAATCCCAGTTATATATGAACAACACTATACGTGGTGCACATAATATTTGCTTTTACGTTATTTCCTATGTTTATTTTTTTTTATCCCCGATCAACCATAAAAATGATAACAATTTCACGCTAAATATTATAATATGCTATGACCGGCTACGTGTGTTGCATGAGACAATTAATTTTTTGTGATTATATATAATTCATGGTTTGTAAGCATGATCATAGTACCGCCTTAATATAGTTCTCTTTGGCGACTTTTGAATTTTTGTCACCATTTTAGATTTAATCCCTTATAAAAATAAGACTTAATACCTTGTAACAATATGCTATGAGCGCTATTTCTACCATATTTTAGACAACAGAACTTTTAATGGTTATATATATTTCCCATTAAACATATTTTATTTTCATTTATTTATTTATATATTGATGAAATTTGAACTTCAATTTGGTCTAGTGTTGTACAGGCTATATACTATATGCTTGTGTTTGTGAAAGAAAATTTAAAAAAATTCAAAACTGCAATTTTTAATCCCACTTTAAAAAAAACGTGACTTAATTAGTAGCACATTTTAAAAAAATTTCCAAACGGTTTCCATACAATCTCCTGCTGTTGCCACCTAAAATACATACATTAATTAATTTAAAAAAAATCTAATTCTCCTATCGATAAGCTGTTTAATCCGTTGGATTCACAAAAATTGTATCTTTCATTTGGTATCTTATTTGTAACGATACGACTGATATTTCTAATCGCGTTTGTAATGATCGATAGATGGCGGTTTTTCAGCTTTGTTGTTAGTAAACATATAATGGCCACGTGTATTAATTTTTGTTCTATTTGTATTACTACTTAATATTCGTGCTATAATTTCTCCGCCATTACATCATGGAAAATTGATTGCTTTTGGAAAAAATATTTCAGTTTATTCAACGTTCGATCGGAAGTAGATTTTTAACTGAAGCTGAACAAATATTAGTTTCAAATCATCTAATTAATTCTTTCCTTCCATTAGCCGAAGCAACTGAAATTTTAAATTTGTCATTTGGAAATACATGGAAGCTTAATTCTGGATTTTTTTATTTTTGGAGTTACACTGTGGCACATAACAGTAAGTGTTATCTTTTTTACCGGATTTATTCATTTTTATTCAATAAATATATGTGAAACTAAATATAGGCAAGCAATGGCGTCTAGATGAATTCAAAAGCTATGCATGTTAATTGTAATTTAACCTGAGCCCACCAGAGAGCGAGCATTTCATTACAATCGCGGATTTTTTAAATTTACTTTCCTCATTTTAAATAAATGTAATTTTTATTGTTCACGTTTTTTTTTTTTTTTTTTTTTCCTGTCGAAAAAATAATGATAATTTTTTTGGCAACAATTAAATTAAGGATTAAAAATTAAATATTTTAAGTAAATGTAATTTTTATTGTTCACGTTTTTTTGTCTGTCGATAAAATAATGATAAATTTTTTTGGCAACAATTAAATTAATGATTAAAATTAAATGGCCAATTTTTCATTAATTAGAAGGTTTTTATTTTAACATTTTAATTAATTAAAAGAAAACTAAAACAAAATTTGAAAATCCGGCTTCGAGGTGCATCAGGGGAGGTCATTACGAACCACCATGCAAATTTTTGTAGCTCAGCCATCAGCCGTTTTCTTAAAACTCTCTGGAAACACATACAGTGACACACACACATCTTATTTTATTATATGTATAGATTAAAAGTAAAAAATAAAATAAAATAAAAAGTAAAGTGAAATTAAATGAAACATTGCAGAGAATAGGTGATATTGACAATTATAATGCAGTAGACATATACTGTTGTTATAACATACAGTTCTGTAACAGATTTACAGGCAATTTTAGAGAAAAGTATAAAATTAAAAAGCGTTACTGGTTCGGTGGACCTCAATAATTTATAATTTGCTAGTTCGTTAAATATTTTTTGGTCCCGGACCAACAGTCCACTGTTAATTTCGAGCCCTGTATATGTATGGGATGGTTTTTTATCACACGTCAACTATCATTAAAAAGAGAAGAAATCATTCTAAGCAATTACAAAGATTTGTGCGTTTTTTATTAGTTGTTCCTAAACGAGGACGCGAGACGGGAAAAACTTATTGCATTACATATCTATATAAATAAAAAGAAATGTCTGTGTGTCTGTGTGTGTGTGTGTGTGTGTGTGTCTGACTGCGCTCTGGTGCTCACACTATTGACCGCAGAGCTTCGAAATTTGGCATATAGGTACCTGGGACCCTGCAGGTGTGCACCTCATCGAGATCTTTTCGAATTTCAAATTTGAATTTTTTAAATTAATGTTTTTTCAATTTTAAATATTGACTTTAATGTTTCATTTTTCATAAATTTAATTCTTTGATTGTAATCGTCTGCGTATCTTAGAAACGGTCATTTCATTATTTATTTTTTATTTAATACATTCATTTAAAGGCGAAATTCTTTTTTTTTTTTTTTTTTTTTTAATTTATTATATTTATTGAAAATCAAATGGTAATGTAATATGAGTAAGTTGTTATGTTTATGTATAATTTTTATAATATAACAACTTTTTATTTTTCATTTTAAATTAATTCCTTTAAAATAAAAATCCTTTTTTTTTTTTTTTTTTTTAATTTTTTTTATAATATTCATTGGGGGGGGGGGGGGGTAGTATATAGTAGAAAAGGATTAAACTGATTAAAATTTATTTCTTTTTCATGTATTTAATTCCTTTTAAAAGAAAATCTACTTTTTATTTTATTTTGTTATGCTGGTCGGAATCAAATCGTAATATAGTTTAAATAACGGGGGCTATAAAATACATGGTTCAAAAACAAAAACATATAATAGATGCTGAGATACAATCTCTTTAAAATCGTAGTTCTCAAATAACAGAAGATCCACATGTCGTCGATAAATACCCAGACTGAAGTGCCCGGGAAAGACCTTTTTGCAGACAGTGGGAACCTGGACCCCTCGATGCAGCACGGGCGGAAAAAAGAGCTGCCGTAGGCAGCGGGTACTGGAAGCAAGGTCTGGAGCAATTTCAATGTTTATTTATTTATTTATTTATTTATTTATGTATAAATTATTATTATTTTTTTTATTAAGTTTTTATTTATAATGTAATGTAAAAAATAAATACTGATCCAATTCTTTTGAAAATTCATTTAAATATAGTGACCAGCGAAGCGGGCGTAGCCTGCTAGTATATTAAATAAAATAAGCTTTGTAAAGCAAAATATTTATGTATTATGGGAATAAAAATGCATTTTTCTTTGAATGGATGGCGAACATTATAAATCTTTTCTTTTTCTTTTTTAAAAATTAAAGCTTTAAAGTTATGGAATTTTTTTATACATCTGTATTGAAATATATCAATACTAAATACATTTAATTTCCTCAAAAAATATTTAATTAAAATACGTATATATCTTTAAATGTTAAACATGGGTAGGAAATTTCATCATCGAAACACAAAAATACTTTAAAGTCATTAACTTATCAATGAATTCCAAAAGAAACACCCAAATATGTTTAGAATATATCGCTAAAATTATAATAATATATTAAGAATAATAATCTACAATATACGCCCTATTAACTAGGGTGACCCTATGTCCATGAAATTCGAGGACAGTTCCTATTTTGATATCCTTTTTTCTATATTTTGAATAATTGTACCAAGGAAATTATTATCAAGGATCATTTACTTACTATAAACTAGACCTTCGTAATTTGATAATTGTAATATTTTTTTTATATCAATATATTACAACGGTACTCTAATATGGTAACTATATTATTAGAATATCAGTGCGAAAGATAAAATAAGAGAATTTCAGGAAAATGTTACTACGTATTAGTGAATGCAAAATTGTAAAATAAAAACTAAGGATTATTTGGCTGGATGGCAACACTATTAACACGAAGCTGCAACACTATAAACACGGAAATTTTTCTTAAAAAAAAAAAAAAGAATAAATAAAAATAAAAGTATATTAATTAACATGTTGCATCTAGAAAAGCTTCAATTCAAAATTCAAATTTTGCAGATACAGCCTAAAATTAACCCTTTACCGGATCTAACGATCCAAAGCGCTCTAAACAGTGTTTCCAAATTTAGTGCTCTGTTATTCAACTCTCACCACTAATTTTGATGAGTAATATTTCATGTACATAATGGACGAATAACCTTCGAAGTGTTTAGGGAACCGTTACGGTTAAAAACTAGTGGTGGATATTAAATAAATATGTCCCTAAAATAGGCAACACTGATCAGAGGAGTGAAATTAAATAGGACCGGCAGAGGGTTAAGAAGCTCGGGAAAAAAAATTAAAAAAATACGTTAATGTAGGGAATTCAAAAGTAATTTTGTATCATTAAATTTTTTTTTAAATTATTAACACTTAAGAAATCATAAATGCTCTTACAATAATAAGTTGAAAATTTATATGAAGCATATGCATGATGCATGGCAGTTAATGAAGAATGCCACGGAGTTTTCAGTTTACATTTCTCTGTAATAAATAAAGTAATTATATATATTTTTCATGCAAAAAATTACTTTTATTTATTTTTATTTATTTATTGACAATAAGGAATTTTTTAGATCTTTCAAATGTGTACGTCCTGGGCAAGAGCCTCACATGGCCTGGTAGTAATAGGGTCTTGATCGTATTTGCTGTTGTGGCCAAAAACAGTAAAATGTAATTTTTTTTTTTTTTTAACATCTTAGAAACATATTTAAGTAAAAAAAAAAAAAAAAAAAGAGAAAAAAAAAAAAAAAAAAAAAAGAAGAAGGAAGTAATAGAAAAAGGAAATAAAGGGGAATTTCTGTTTTTCTTCTCCCCTCCAGAGTTTAATACTTCATTTTGTCACACTGTTTAATACATATATCGATAAGTATTATAATGAAGCGTAAGCTTGGAAATTTCCTCATTCTTTTATAACCGCACTCCACCCTCGAACTTATCTGTATCTCCTTTGAGTCTATCCACCGTGGTGCAGCCACATCATGTTGCCACGTGCAAAAGGGAGAAATTGTGTTTATTGATGCATCCGGCGAGGCTTAACAGGTAGCACGTGCCGATTTCTTTTATTGGGCATTGTGCACAATTTTTAAAAATCATAGAACAGCGCTGTTAACTGAGACATAAAATAGAGAGGGCGGCTCTATTAAAGAGAAAGAAATGTATTATGTGTAATAATTCTGGTGGAAGTGTGTGTTTAAAAGATTTTTATGATTTCGGAAAAATTGGATTCAATTAATTTTCCGAATAATCCCGTTTTATTTGTAGTTATTAAAGATAGAATTCATCATCATCACTTTCATAATAGGTAATAGAGTTTATATTTGTGTAATAATATTCTTGCGATAATCTTGCTTGTTTTAATCATAATTGAAGAGCTTAATGGATGAACATGTTATGTGGGCTGTTTAGTAAATTTGAGAACATGAACATTAAAGATGTAATGGAACAGCTAAAAACCATGTATATGACACTTTCCTGTGTCGACACTGCGTATTAGAAGACTTTGAAGTAGCAATAAATGTTTGATATTTAAAAGAGACCGCAATAGATTATTCCACCCAAAAATCTTTTTATTCATTTATTTATTTTCCAAATAATGCTTTTACATTTTTGTATTTATTCTATCTATTTTTGGGAACTTTGCGATAATACACTTTACTTCATTTTTGCAACGTTCGTAAATGTATCATTTCCACCAATTGAAACAAATTTTTATATCTTCCGGATGTTTGTATATTACATAAGTCTCTTTCGGAAATATTAAAATTAATCAACTTATCAGGAAAACGTTTAAAATGCCCTAGATCTAAATTAAGCGGTAAGCTATTTTTTTTTAATTTGGCGTAGTTAAAAATTACACAAAAATAATAAAGACTGTCAAAAATTTTACATGTATATACATAATAATTCAAATAATCTAACAACTTCCTAAATGAAGAATAAACTAATTATGTTTAAACATTCTTAAGAATGAATATTTTTATAAAAGTAAATAATATGAATGTGTTTATTATGTGAAATATCTGCTGTAGTGTTTTTACATCACATAAAGAAAAAGCAGGTTTTAATTTATAACTGTATATATATATATATATACATAGTATTGGGTACGCTAATTTTCTGCAGAATGTGTCTCTCATTTCCAGACTTTAGATAAAATTTTACTAAAGTTTTCAAAGTCAGTGTAAATCAAATCTTACAAAAATCATCATCTCATTTTTTATATGAAAATTCCAGTTAAACCGATTCTTTTACTTTTTTTGGACACAAACTAACTACTGCTTATTTTTCTGCTGGTTTGCTATTTCATTTAATACATATAACTTGAAATTATGGTTGCAGTTAAGTACCCAGTAAAAGATAAAAACATAAGCTGTTTTTCATTTATGGTTAAATATAACAATTTCTGTTTGCCGCTTGAAAAGTGAGAGGGAAACTACTGGTGTATAGCTGGGAAATGTAGATAGAAGGAAAAGGCTGTGTTACGTTACAGATAGATGTCAGTGTTTCTCACAAGGGAAAAAAAAAAAATAGTAAGAATTGTAGGGCAGGAAAAAAAAAAAAAAAAAAAAAAAAATTCAAGGACTTTGGTTTTAAGAAATGATGGGAATGCACTAGTGAGATCCAGTACGTAATATTAAATTCCCATGCGTTCCGTCTAATATCTAAAAATTTGTTGAAATAAGAAAAGTTTCCATACTTCCTATGTATTTCGTCAAGAAATTAATGTTATTCTTATTTAGGATTAGCAATCAATGACAGCCATGTGCGTTAATCTTTCAAACACATATTTAAATGTTTTCACCTTACGTTAAATCTGATTTAATAATATTCACATTTTGCCGTTTTACTTGAAATTTTTTCAACGTTGAATATGCTGCATGTTTAGGAAAATTCTGTGCCAATCATTGTTAAATGCAATGAATCCTTTGTTCTAAAAAATATCTACGAAAATATTTACAGATCTATAAAAAACTCAAATCGGTAACAATTGAATGCATTGTCGAATTTTTGATTTGAGACTTTTCTGCATATTTAGATTGGTTTCAATTCCTGCTATTTATTTATCAATTTAAAATCTCCATTTTTTTTTTTTTTTTTTTTTTAATTTGGTGTGTGTGTTTGTGTTGGGGGGGGGGATAAATTATTTATAATATCATAAAATTTATCAGTTTATCATACGAATATATCATTAAAATTCTGTTTCTTACTTTTTGTGCACGTCTCCTGTTTGTAAATTGGTCAGCCATGTGTTTCAAGAGTCTCCCACATTCTTTTGGCGATGACTTGGGCCGGACAAATGGACTAGAAGAGCAACTTAGGACAACGTCTGGTAATGGTAAGCTGCAATATTTGTTGTATTTACATTTTGATGTTGGCCGGACACAGGAAGGACTGTTGTCGTCTACTGATGAAATACTAAACTCCGTTGAGCTTGGGATGAGACCTAGAACATAAGATGACAGCATTTTAAGATATAATAAAATAAATAACACCACATGTCATCGTGTATATGTTGCAATTTTCCATCTAGAAATTTACTAAAAACAGGTAATGCAATGGGAATTACTAGTGAAGGGAAGATTCATATTTTCTGTTTCATATCTGTTGGGCAAAATAATTGCTCTTTTTCATTATATTTTAGATGTAAGAAGGGCAGAAGATGACGTGAAAAATTATCTATCATAAAAATTTCTCACAATAAAGATAGTTTAGTGCAACTTTATATTATAGATGCCAATCCATTTACAAAAATAGCAGAAAATGTGTAAAAGTAGTGCTACCTGTTTCGTCGATATATACCCGCATTAAATAAGCATAGTTTTCGAAAAGGCCGTCTCACATAGAAGTTTGATCACATACACGCAAACATTTTTTAAAAATGGTCGAATCGTGATGCCTCAAAATTTGTAAATCAATCAAAAACCAGAAGTCGAAAACTTTTTCAAATACAGTGCTTACTTCTTTTGTATAGAAGAAAGAAACGATAAAATAAACCATTGATTTAAAAATAGATCATGCTCATTAGAATACAATTTTTTAGTGATATACATAAACTGACAGTGACGGTTGAGGATTGAAAGATGTGTATATATATATAATATATATAATGTAACATAATTGTAGAATGCAAGAGAAACATATGATCAAATATCAAATTTATCTATAAGATTAAAAAAATGTATATCCAAGAATAGTTAAAAGAAATGGGAAATAAACCACAATACTCACATTTTAATCAATAAACAATTACCCATGGAAGTGAAGCTTTATGTAAAGCATTGGACATTGAAAAAATTAATATAAGTTGTTTCTTACACATTGATATATGAGATCATATATTACAAATAGGGAAAAAGTATATATATATATATATAAAATCTTACAAGAAGGAGCAAAAGCCATCACGGCTTAAGATGGGCTGGGTGGAACGGGTTATATACCCAAACACGACTTGGGAAAATTTCCATGTATTAATTTATTAAAGGAAAAAAAAAAATCAAAAATTGTCAAGACTCAAATTTTGAGAATTAAGTTACAGCAAATAGCAAATTGTAATTTTCGTGTTTAAAAGTTTTTAATTTATACAAAAATTTTATAACTCATACTTGCTAACTTTGTGTTACATTAACATGTTTTATCATTGTATGCGATTTTTATCGATATTTTATATCACTTCTGATATAAAATAATATAAACACTTCTAATATAAAAAAAAAAAAAAAAAAAAAAATGTTTAAAATGAGGTAAAGGTTTTGTTTAAGATACCTTTCAAATTTAAACATTTATTTAAAAAAATCTCCATTTAAAATATTACAATATTAAATTAAAATATTTTTATACATATTTCGACTGAATAAGTTATTTTCAGTGAAATATTCCAAGTACTGAAACATATAAAACAAATACCTTCTATTAATTACACAGACCGACAAAAATGAAGTTGGCAAAATTTGATTTGATGATTTTAACTGATATTTATGTTTTTTGATGCTCTGAAACCGAAAATGCAGCCCATTTTTTTCTATCACGTATAGATTTTTGCCAATACAGGGTGTTTTCCGACACAGTTTTTTACATATACCCTCATAACAATAGGTTGGTTGGTTGGTTGGTATGGTTCTACGTTTCACTAATGCCGCGCAATTACAACAATAGGTATCCATCATTAATTAATCATGGAAACGTTCTGGAACGTTCGTGGAAGAGTAATGGAAGAAATTGCATAGGCAGACACCCTGTATTGACAAAAATCTATACGTGATAGAGAAAAACTGGCTTCATTTTCGGTTTCAGCACACCAAAAAACATAAAGATCAGATAAATTATAAAATCAAAATTTTGCATGTCGGCCTGTGTTATATTATTAAAATCCAAATGTATGTTTATCCATACAATCATTCTCTCCTCACAAACTACTAAACAAAGAAAGACGAAGAAGGTACAAATCGATTCAAAATAATCCAACGATTCCGAGTTGACCATTTAAATTAAACGATTCAAATTAGTTTAAAAAAAAAATGTAAACTTAAAATCCAAAACGAGGAGATAAGCTGCTCAACGTGGCGGCAAAATAAAGCCAGTGGCAGCGAGATAGGTTAGAAAAAGCTTAAAGTCCAAAATTAAGTATAATCGTCCGAAACGAGGATTTGTGCTATTTCAATAGAATTATTTCATTAATTTTTATTTATAAAGTGATATAAAAAACAGGATTATTATTATTATTATTTTATACGCAGGACCCTCAAGGAGTCTCCGGTTATTCATAGGAGAAGTACATATGTTGCATTTTTGCGATTTTGTTACGAATTTCTTACATTAGTTTGGACCCATCTCTATATTTATCTGATAAGTGTTAAATAACGCATGTCTTAAAAAAAAAAAAAAAAAAAAAAAAAAAAAGAGAAAGAAATGTTGACAAATTTTTATTTGATAATTTTAGCTGATATTTTTTGGTGTGCAGAAATCGAAACTGAAATCAGTTTTTCTCTAACACGAATAAATTACACTACTCGGCATGAAAATCGGCCCCAACACCATTTTTGCAAATTCTTATGTAAAATGACCTCCTGATTCCGAAGAAGATGCCCATTTTGCCCTATTACGCACCATTTTTAGAAACGGCCCCTATTTTTGTCACTTTTCGGTGATTTTATGGCTGTAAATTTGATATTTGGGGGGGGGGGGGAGAGAATTATTTCAACTGTTCAATATCTTCTGAGGGGCTACAGAGTTGGAAAATTCTAAAAACATGAACATTTTCGGCAAGGGAAAATTTGGGGGGGGGGGGATTTACCACTGAAATTATGTATTAAATTTCTTATATTTTTTTAATCTATTATTAATGTTATTCATTAAACATTATATATTTTTTGTTTTTAGGTATTAAATGAATTCTTTTTCATTCTCCAAATAAAATTCATGGTCATAAAATTACTCTACAGAGGTAAAAATTGAGAGAGGGGATGGTGTCCCTAGAAAACGGTGGGTGACTGGGCAAAGTGGGAGTCGTATTCGGATTCAGGTGGTCATTTTACATAGGAATTAGCAAAAAAGTATCAGAGCTCGATTTTTTTTTTTTTTCAGCGTTGTGTTATTATTACTACGTCTACTAATACAATTTCTCCATTTTCGATAGTTTCTAGTATGTTTAAACATACAATAAAAGGTACCGTATAATTATATTGGTGGAAGAATTTATATCAACAAACGTATTGACAAAAACCTATACCTGATACAGAAAAACTAGCTTCAATTTCGGTTTCAGCACACCAAAAAGCATGATAAGATCCTCCAAAATTATCAAATCAAAATTTTAGATATAGACCTACTACGCAATTTGACTTGTCCCATGTTTAGTTAGTTATGTAAATCGTAGTTTAAATAGAAAAAGAAAATAATAATAATTCGGACAATTTTTAAAAGTACACTGCCTTAGTTTTAGCCTTTCTGATAAAACTATAAAGAGGACCCGTTCCCTGCTTTGTAAATTAATAAGCAGTCTTGTGTCTTATTCAATGTTTTTGGGTAAGACGACGAAATTTTTTTGAGGTAAGATGCTTATAGTTTTGCATTCAGGAAAAATTTTTGATTATCTTCTTTTTTTTGTTTTAAGTTACATCTTAGCATTAAGTTTACCATAATGTCAAATAAGGTAACAGATAATATTTTAAGGTACTTAAAGTAAAAAAAAAAAAAAAAAAAAGTAGTTTAAAAAAATTGTCATTCATTTCAAGTAAAAAACGTACTTTACATTGAAATCCTATAAGCTAATTTACCTCTAAACAAATTGTCATCTTCTCCAAAAACTGGAGTAAAATGCCGAAACGAAAGCGTTAAGAAAATCTTTTATTTCAAACTTTTAATAATATTTTTCAATTTAGAGATATTTTTAATATGGACTCAAAAGCATAAATAATCACAAGTGATAGATAAATAAAAAATATAAAACCAACAGGGTGTTTTTACAGAAATATTAAACAAAAACTGCGGCATCTTTCCCCAATCTATCCTTTAGTGACTAGCAAAGCAGTCAAAGCCTGCTAGTTTATGATTAAAACACACAGAGTTATAAAATTTCGAGCATAATAAATTTTAATTATTTTCACAGCTTCTAAAAGAATAATCTCGAGCGTGATCCTAAGGTAAAGTATGCTTAATTTATTTAAATTAAAATCAAATGCACTTGTGTAGTTATGCTTGGATATACTTTAATGAAATAGTACCAAGAGATTTTACAGTGATACAGAAACTTTTTTAATTCTGTACCATCGAATATATTTATACAAATATAACCCTAGGGTTAAAAGCATATAAAATTGAATTTTTAAAGAATGTCAAAAATACTTATAAGAATCAAAGTCCTATTTCACTTTAATCTCACTACATTTCACTAGATGTTGAATGAAACAGTTTATATTTGGTAAAGGAATTTATACAGTGCTGTCGCTGTTTATGATTGCCGTTTTTCATTATCTTTACTTGTGTTACAATTAATTTTTATGCCACCTCTATAATCTACCACCAGTCTTAGAAAAAACTAGTTGGCATAGGTATAGGTGGATTCTTCTCAGTTCCCCATCATATTTATGTTCTCAGAAATTTCTAGTGCGAGACATATTATAATCATGTTAAAAGAAATGAATTTGACCAAAGCTTGATACAGTGACAGAATGAAATCCCCGCCTAATAGGCTATCCACCGTTCACTTCGATATATTTATCTTATTCTAATCTATTAATTTATTTTATCAGGGTCAATTCCGCTGTTTAGTTTTCATGCTACTATTTCCAATGCAATAATCCTCAAAATTCATATTTATATGAAAAAATTACAATTTCGCTATGTTGATAAAATCGTAAATTACGAATAATTTACGAAATTTTCCTATTAGAATATTTGTATTCAATCATGTTCAAACAAATATCATAAATGTAATTTTGAAGTTGTCTAATGTATTTATGATCTTCAAAATGGAAGTTTATACTCCATTTTGCCTTATTCTGACATGTTAAGTAAATCGTAAATTCCAAATAACTTACGAATTTCTTAAATTGGAAAAATCATAGTCTATGATATTCATACCAGTATCCTTTTCTTCAAAGTTGCTATATAAACACTCTATTAGATGTCCTTTCGAATGATATATTTGATCAGTTCTGGAAAATTGATAGGCGCCCTATATAAATAGCTGAATTTCAGGAATCGCTGGTGCATTCCTTTAAAAAACGCTGCACAAATTTTTTCCAAACTCGACTTCCTTTGAAATATCCTTTTGTATTTAATTATTGTTTCCTGGTCAATACTTGAGTATTCCAAGTTTTGGTTAAAGTTGGTATCTCAAAAACGACTCTATGATCTTAAAAATTGTCACGTAAATCCACTTTAGATATCCTTTCTCCTGTGTTACGTGGTTATTACAGGAAAATCAGCAGTCATCCTGCTTAGGTATAGGTGTGTTTCAGATGTCGGAAATTGGTATTAAGAAAAAAAAAAAACTCTACCATTTTTTTTTCTTATTTTTTAACTCGCTATGTAAATTTTGTTTTATATGTCTTTTTTACGCATATTAAGTTTCTCTTACCGGAAAAATTTTAGGTTTCCACTTTGTTACGTCAATTTTATGTCTTCTGATTATACATATATATATAACTTATATCTATATGGGATGATAACTATTTTAATTACATTCAAACTGGATGTATGATTAAATTTTATTTCTATTAATATAAATAATAGAAACTTCTATTAATATAAATAACTTTCGTGAATTCAAGTCAATTTCGAAATTTGTTAGAATAGGAAGAATTTCAGCGAATTTATTTGAGGGACACAATCTGAGTTTTTATACTGCACTTAAGCAATTTTTACTTCAATAAATTTTGCATTCTTGATTACAATCGCATTTAAAAAAAAAAAAAAGGCATCATTTTGTAAGGGCATGAGTCTGTCTGCTTTTCATTTCTGTTGGTAAACGCACGTTCAATTATTTTTCAATTATTTTCTTTACATATAAATCGTGTTTACAAAAGTTGTGTATTTTTGCTGTTATGATTTAATAAAAAGACAAATGTAAGTTAATAATAATAATATTATTATTATTTTAAAAATCCAAATTATTTAATTATCTGTTTCATAGAAGTCTCAAATTTTCTAGCAAGAAAGATTTTTCAACTTTAAAACATTATTCCAATACCATTTTTGATCGTCATAAATCTTATTTTATATTGCTACTAAATTTATAATTTATCTGTGTATTACTATTTTTATAATTCTTTTCTACACAAGTAAAGATCATGTGTACGTAAAGGTATACGTTAATATCCGGTAATATATCGTATAAATAATTGTAACTTACAATTCTAACGCGGTCCGCCACTGGAAAATAGTTATGTTTTAGGAAATGTTTTTCTCACACAATACCGCATTCTTTCTTTCCTTTTTTCTTTCCCTTTTTTTTTTTTTTTACAAATTACAGTATAGAAAAAAAAAGTAAGAAAGCGTTATTAATGATACTTGTGAAATGATAAAGCTTGCAATAAATCTATCATTTAATTGCACATATTGCATTATTGAAGGTCTTGATTGCCTAAAAGAATTTGTTCATTTATACATTTTTGTTACAAGTTTTGCATAGTAAATATCACAAATATTATGATTTCACTACTTTTACCATTTTTGTAATACAGTTTTTTAATTAATCCATAATAAATTTCATATAATAATATTGCCTATAACATCGTTTAATAGCAATGTTACTATTAAAATATATTGTACCTACTGTGATGTTCTAAGCTGAAACTTATTATTTTTAATGTAGTTAGTCCACTTTTTATTCATGGCTGTTAAGTTAAATTGCAATGATAAATTATGAAGTCGATGATCGTGACATTTGATAAATAAAGTACAATTTTATACACACACCAGGATTTGCACTGTTTAATTAAGTCCTTGTAAAAACTGGGATTCTTAGCTTGTGCATTACAAAAAATATCTACAAATATCCGAAATTAGTTAATATTTTATATAAAGGAAGATGTTGTTACGCGACAACTTAAACCCAGTATAATTAAGAAAATCTCTCAAAACAAAATTTCACGATAGTTTAATGAAATTTAAAAATTCTAAGATGTAAGTTTCTGGTTATTTTAAAATGTTGAAACTGAATAAATTATAACTAATAATACTAATTATTATTATTATTATACAGATTATGGAAAATCATCGAATTAAAGCAATGTCATATTGTTATCATGCATATGATATATAAGATATTTAAAAGGTTTATTTTTTGTGAATATTATATTTACGATAAAATTAAAAAGTTTTCATAATACTTCTGCACTCCAAGCAAATTTTTTTTGCATAAGAATCATTAAATGGCTTCGTCAAAAGAAAAAAATTCCTCTTTTATTCCTATTTAAGAAAATATTTATGTAATTTAAAAAGCAAAACTGATATTTATTTAAATAATAATAATAATAATGCAAAAGTCCCTGAGTCGTCCAACTTTAAGTTTTCCTTCGTTTTTCTTGGTTACTAAATGTTAAAAGAATCTGAAAAAAATTAGTTTTGTTGATATATAGGAAAAAAGCGATTAAAAACGAAAAAAAAAAAAAAAAAAAAAAAAAAAAATACAATGCACATTTTTTTTTTTTAACTGCAGATTCGATCGTAACTAAAAATTATAAAATTATTTCAAAAATTAAATAAAAGTAATTTATAAATTTAAATCTCTATAATATTTGTTATACCACATAGAAATTTGAGAAATGCATCAGAAGTGATTTTATTTTCTTAAGCAATTTTATTACATTTTATAAATTTGACCTTATGTGATTTATGATACATTCAGTTAAAACATTTTGGATAAATGTACTAATTTACAAATAAATTTTTCTTAAAAAATCCAAAATATTAGACAAGTGAAACTGAAATAAGAATAAGAAAGAGCAAATGTCACCATGGCCTAAGACGGACGGATGGATCTATATATAATCATTTTCTTATCTTTCTTATTCGAGATATTTTAACTTTCTTATCAAGTGAATATAATGAATTTCATAATATTAAAAAAAAAAAAAAAAAATGTTAATAAATATTTCTATTTCTGGATCTAGTGTATGTCTCCGAAAATACCTTATGATTAAAAAAAAAACTCTACTGGCAAGTTTTTTGTAAGAAGGTGTACTTTATAAAGAACAAGTTGTTCAAGGAAATAGCAATTATATGTACGACGAGATACCAATTTGATTGAATATTTAAAAAAAAAAAAAGAAATTAAAAAGAAAAAAAATTAGATATTTTTTTATTCTCTAATAACTTTTATAGTGCAGTGGACGATGAATTAAACATATAAAATAAAAGAAATTACGCTGAAATGTAATAAAATGACACTTTAATCGTAATTAATTTGATTATATTTAAGTCTAAAACAAATTTTTAACTATTTTTTATACTTTGATAAAAATATGTAAATTTTTATTGGCAGTTAAAAATAAGAGCTTATATATTATTAAACGAAATAATATTTAAATTTATATAAAATTTTTTAAAGAACAGCTTAATTTAAAAGTGTGAAGCAATAAAATGTTTAAGCGAATTACAACATAATAAGGTATATTTGGGAAAAGAAATGGATTTAGATAAACACCCTTATAATAAAAGTAAATTATTGCAAAAATATATCTTGTCTTAGCATTAACAATCTTTAATAACAATAATACTTAATGACATTTATTAAATGATAATAATATTTAACGGTAATTAACATTATTTAAATATAAGTTAGCAAAATATTTTTTTTTTTTTTTTTTTTTTTTTTTTTTTTTTTGAAAATCTTATCTGGAAAAAATGAACTTTGAACTACTTTTATTCTAAATAATAATAATAATAATAATAATAATTCTGCTGAAGAGTACATGAAATTTGCAAAATATGTTTTCTTCAACATGCCTTTTTTTCCCTCGGTAATTTAAATTTTAGAATTATGTTAATAATGATGTAAACATTTAGAAATCCCCTGGATAAAACATAAATTAATAATATAAATAATTAATAATAATAATAATAATAATAAAAAGATAAAAATTAATAATCTTTACATATAATAAAATAAGATGTGTGTGTGTCATTGTGTGTGTTTCCAGAGAGTTTTAAGAAAACGGCTGATGGCTGAGCTACAAAAATTTGCATGGTGGTTCGTAATGACCTCCCCTGATGCACCTCGAAGCCGGATTTTCGAATTTTGTTTTAGTTTTCTTTTAATTAATTAAATTGTTAAAATAAAAACCTTCTAATTACTGATAAATTGGCCATTTAATTTTAATCATTAATTTAATTGTTGCCAAAAAAAAATTATCATTATTTTATCGACAGAATAAAAAAACGTGAACAATAAAAATTACATTTACTTAAAATATTTAATTTTAATCATTAATTTAATTGTTGCCAAAAAAAAAAAAAAAAAAGATCATTATTTTTTCGACAGAAAAAAACCGTGAACAATAAAAATTACATTTATTTAAAATAAGGAAAGTAAATTTTAAAAATTAGAAAAAAAAATTAGAAATATCAGTCGTATCATTAAATCCAACGGATTAAACAGCTTATCGATCGGACAATAAGATTTTTTAAAATTAACTAATGTACGTATTCTAGGTGGCAACAGCAGGAGATTGTATGGAAACCGTTTGGAATTTTTTTAAAATGTGCTACTAATTAAGTCACATGTTTTTTTTTTTTTTTTTTTTTTTTTTAGTGCTAGAGGCCTATTTCAGTTGGTACAGTTGTCGAATTTTTATAGGTCACTCTTAATTAGTGCTAGAGGCCTATTTCAGTCGGTTTATTGAATGGGGATTTATTGAATGAAGTCCCCCAAGGCCCAACTTTGACATGAGTCCCCCCCAAGGTACCCCTATTTCAGTCGGTACAGCGTTGTCGAATTTTTATAATACACTCTTAATAGTGCTAAGGGCCTATTTAAGTCGGTTTATTGAATGGGGATTTATTGAATGAAGTCCAACCAAGGCACAACTTTGACATGGGTCCCCCCCCAGGCCCAACTTTGACATGAGTCCCCCCAAAGGTACAACTTTGACATGAGTCCCCCCCAAGGTACAACTTTGACATGAGTCCCCCCCAAGGCACACCTCCCCCTCATTGGGAAAAAGAGAAAAAACGTTGTTTTGCGGCTATAAGACAGTTTGGATTTCCAACGTTATTTGTTACAATATCTGCAGCTGAAACACATTGGTTTGATTTAATGAAAACTTTATCATGGAATTTAGATCGTCACGAATTAACTAAAGAAGAATTTGTCGATATTAACAAGTTTAGCAGTAGGCCTCTGGCACTAAATTAAAATCTGTCAATGTTAGATTTTCATGTTTTATTTTTATTTTTTTACTTTATGTTTTTTTTAAAGTGGGATTAAAAATTGCAGTTTTGAAATTTTTTTTAAACTTTCTTTCACAAACACAAACATATAGTATACAGCCTGTACAACACTAGACCAAATTGAAGTTCAAATTTCATCAATATTTAAATACATAAATGAAAATAAAAATATGTTTAATGGGAAATATATGTAACCATTAAAAGTTTAGTTGTCTAAAATATGGCAGAAATAGCGCTCATAGCATATTGTTACAAGGTATTAAGTCTTATTTTTACAAGGGATTAAATCTAAAATGGTGACAAAAATTCAAAAGTCGCCAAAGAGAACTATATTAAGGCGGTAATATGA
Source organism: Salticus scenicus (assembly GCA_963930645.1). NCBI lineage: Eukaryota > Metazoa > Arthropoda > Arachnida > Araneae > Salticidae > Salticus > Salticus scenicus. The sequence continues at coordinate 327,462 of CAWVNO010001564.1, read as the reverse complement.
TCATGCTTACAAACCATGAATTATATATAACCACAAAAAATTAATTGTCTCATGCAACAGACGTAGCCGGTCATAGCATATTATAATATTTAGCGTGAAATTGTTATCATTTTTATGGTTGATCGGGGATAAACAAAATAAACATAGGAAATAACGTAAAAGCAAATATTATGTGCACCACGTATAGTGTTGTTCATATGTGTCTGGAATTCAAATATAAAAGGGATATTTCAATTTTTTCGATACTATCTATTTCGAAACTGTTATCTAATAAGCACCTAAATGCAAGCCTAATGCATTTCGCAGGTAAGCACTGTCGCAGGTAATAGGGGCAGGCGCCCGAGTTTTAGCGTATGACCAAATCGCTGCCGAAGGCAGCAGGGACCTGAAGCGAGCTTTTGAGCAATTTCAGTATTTTATTTTATTTTTATAAAGCAATATAGAAAAGAGTTTCCTTTAAATTTAGTGACCAGCGAAGCAGGCAAAGCCTGCTAGTATATATAATAAAATAAGATGTTTGTGTGTGTGTGTGTGTGTCATTGTGTATGTATTTCCAGAGCCTTTTAGGAAAACGCCTGATGGCTGAGCTACACAAATTTGCATGCAGGTTCGTAATGACCTCCCCTGATGCACCTCGAAGCCAGATTTTTGAATTTCTTATTAGTTTTCTTTTAATTAATAAAAATGTGAAAAAAATAACCTTCTAATTTCTGATAAATTAGCCATTTAAATTTTATCTATAATTTTATTGTTGCCAATTTTTTTTTCGACAGAAGAAAATAAGAAGAAAAAAAGTACATTTATTTAAAATGAGGAAAGTAAATTAAATAAATTAGAAAATAAATTAGAAATATCAGTTGTATCGTTACAAATAAGATACCAAATGAAAGAAGCAATTTTTGTGAATCCAACGGATTAAAGAGCTTATCGATCGGACAATTAGATTTTTTAAAATTAACTAATGTATGAATTGAAGGTGGCAACAGCAGGAGATTGTATGAAAACCGTTTGGAAAAAGAAATTAAATCTGCTACTCATTAAAAGTCACATGTTTTCGTAAATGGGATTAAATATTGCAGTTTTGAAATTTTTTTAAATATCACTGAGGAGATCCCATACTAAAGCTGTGGCGAAAGTTGTCGCCAATCGAAATACATTTACTTAAACGTTTCAATTATTCAGTTTAAAAAAAAATCATTTTAATATAGTGACCAGCGAAGCGGGCAAAGTCTGCTAGTAATAAATAAATAAATAAATATTTTTTCATTTGTTCATAAGTTAAGTGAAAAAAAAAATTTAATTAATTCATACTAAATTTAATTTTAAATCTTAAAAGCTATACTTTTAAATTTTTTGTAACGAAATTGTAATTTATAAATAATAATAAAGAAATAAACCATAATATGAAATAATGTATATAAATTGATGTATCGTTTTTTTAAAAGTAGTATCGTTAAAACAGGTAAATCGATTAAATTGTTAAGCTAAATTTGACATAACAACAAGATTTATTTAAATTCAAAGCAATCAAATACTATAAATTAGAGTAGAAATATTACGATGTTTATGAAGTTTACAATTTTATATAATTATAAAAAAGAGGAATTTTTATTAATTTAAAGAAACTGAGTTTTATAATGGTTAAAATGATTTTTAAAAATTATTTAAAAGTAGGTTCTAATAACTATTTTATAAGAATAATGAAATCAATGTTCCCCTAAATTAAAAAACATTCTTCCAATTCCTTTAAATAAATACATTAACTTCGTTAAAAACACTGTAATTTTTTTTTTTTTACTGAGGACGTTTCTAAATGAACAAATAAGTGTGAAATTAAAACCGAACAAATGATACAAAAAATGTTGTTTTAACAGTTTTTACAAAAGTATTTTTAAACAATGTTCGCTTTTGTTATTATTACTATTATTATTATTTTCAAACTTATTTCAAAAGATAGATTAACTTTCTAAAAAAAAAACTGTAATTATTTTATTGCCGGAATTTTTAAAAGAATAAATAAATATGAAAAACAAATAATAACATTAAGATGTTTATGAAGTTAACAATTTTACATAATTATAAAGAATATGAAATGTTTTTAATTTAAAGAAACTGAGTGTTATAATGGTTAAAATGGTTTTTAGTAACATATTTTTTTTTTAATTATTTAAAAGTAGGTTATAATAACTATTTTATAAGAATAATGAAATCAATGTTCTCCTTAATTAAAAAACATTCTTCCAATTACTTTAAATAAGTACTAATTTAATATAATTTAATTTAAAATTTTAAGTAAATTTAAATTTTATTTTTACAAAATGTATTTTTATACAATGTTTCCTTTAATAAATAAATAAATAAATAAATAAAAAACTTTTTCAAACTTATTTAAATGGATAGATTAACTTCCTATTTAAAAAAAAAAAAAAAAAAAAAACTGTAATTATTTTATTGGTGGCATTTTTAAAAGAATAAATAAATACTATAAAACTAAACTCGAAAAAAAAAAAAATAAAAAATAAAATAAAATAAATAAAAAAAAAAAACTTACCTAAAAGCCTCCAAACGATTTCATCCCTCTCATCTGTTGCGACTTCTGATCTCGGATCAACAGTTGTCAGGTGTCTCAAAATATTTATTCCAAGACAAGTACACTTATACTCATACATAGTATCTTCCATCTTAAATGTTTTTTAAAAATATTTTCTCTTATCGAAAATACTTCCCCTTCACTTTTTATTAGATCGCTCAGTAACACATCTCACATAAGCATCCTTACAACCCGAAACATGAGACCGAAATAAAGATGAGAGAAGTTCTCCATTTCGTTGGGATTGTTGACAGTTTTTTGCGCATGCGCGCTTACCACCCGGAAGCCAATAGGAACGAAGTCCGCTCCTTAAAATCGTTGTTTAATCCGGAAAGAGAAATGGAACTTTTAGGAAATTTATTGAGGCTTTTGAAACAAAGCTTTAACGACATTATCACGGTAGGAGTGGGTTTTAATCAAGATAATGTTTACAAAAATTCCATTTTATCTAGACTCTTCTTGCTTCGAACAATGTCATGTAATTAAAAGTTAAAATATTTCTACACAAATTATCTTTCATTTAATAAATGGATGATAAATTAACACCACAAATTAAAATAATGTTTTGTGATTGACGCGCTGAGTTTACCCTTTAATAATTATTAATAAATTCTTTTTAAATGTACATGAAATGTATTTCGTTTGATTAATAACGAAACGTACATGATAAAGCAAATATATATGAAAATCTATTCGAACGAAAATCTAATGTAATTAAATGGCGATACTTTATAGTAAAAAAATGGCGATTTATATAGATAACTATTAAAAATTAATTAATAACTATAAAATTAATCAAGTGGATGATCAAATTATTAGATTTTATTTTATTTTATTTTATTTTATTTTCGATAAAAAAAGAAAAAGAAAAACTGAACAAAATGGTACACATAGTGTACAAAATATAGTGTAAATACATAGTGTAAATACATAGTGTACAAAAATAACCATAAAATTAATATTAATTAATAACTATAAAATAACTGTAAATTATTAACTATAATAATTTATATAGATAACTATTAAAAATTAATTAATAACTATAAAATTAATCAAGTGGATGATCAAATTATTAGATTTTATTTTATTTTATTTTATTTTCGATAAAAAAAAGAAAAAGAAAAACTGAACAAAATGGCCTAGAACTTCAGACATGCAATGATCATTTAAAAACTCTCATTTTCCACTATCGATTTAGTCCGAGTACAATTAGGAGACCTACCGCGAATTGAAGACAATCGCAAATACTTTGGATCACCCAGTATCATAAAAAGCTACTAATCACTTCTAACTTCAGCACGTTGTTGCACATACTATGTACAAAATTTACATTTTTTTTCCATTGTTTGTACAATTATTTAGGCAGAATTTTTTTTTTTTTTTTCAAAAACTATTAATTTTTTTGGCAAGTGTTTTGCTTATAATTAGAACAGATTTCCATACAATTTAACGAAACTTGCAAAAAAATTGATAAAACATAGAGAAACATTATTCTGAAACATACATTCAAATGTCTAATATTCGTTGAGATACGAGTATTTATAGTAAATATTTGCTTACTGCGCATGCGCGAAAGATAGAAAAAATGTTATTGCATAAGTTGAAAGCTAGATATATTGAACAACTTTTGTCGAAAGTTTATTTGAGTAGAGTAAAAATTAAGCAAATTGTCGTAAAAAAAAAAAAAAAAAAAAAAAAAAAAAAAAAGATCTAGGTTTTAGATATTTTCCAGAGTTGAAATTTCATAAGGTGTTTTTCACATGCTGCGTACGCGCATTTAATTTGAAGATCAAATTATTTCAACTTCGTTGTGATTGTAAATGTTCTTTTTTTTTTTTTTTTTTTTGTGAAAAACTTCTTATAGGCTTGTAACTCTAATATATTTTTATTTATTTTCTAAGATTTGTGAGTTCATAAGGGTTTTTTTTACAAAAAAGAACTTTTAGAGCGTCTTGCAAATAATTGGACCTTCAAATTAAATACGTGGCATATGAAATTTCAACCCTGGAAAATTTATAAAATCTAGCTCATTCTTTGGCCGACAAATTTACTGAATATTTACTCTATTGAAATGAAATTTTGACAAAAGTTGTCCAATATATCAAGCTTTCAACCTATATAATAAAAAAAAAAATTCTATCTTTCACGCATGCGCAAAAAATATTTATTATAAATGCTCATATTTCAGCGACTATTATACATGTGAATTTTATGTTTCAGAGCAATGTTTGCCTAACGTTTTGTCAATTTTCCTGCAAGTTTTGTAAAATTTTACTGAAATACGTTGTAGTTATAAGCAAAAAAACTTGAAAAGAAAAAAAAAAAAAAATAATAATAATAATTTTTGAAATGCGTATATATATCTGCCTAAATTATTGTGGAATTTCCACACACAAAAAATATAAATAAATAAAATAAGTAAATAAATGAATAAATAAATAAAATTAAATAAATAAATAAATATTTTACATAGTACGTGCAACAATGTGTTAAAATTACAAGTCATTTGAAGCCTTTTATGATGTAGGGTGACCCGAAGTAATTGTGCTTCAATTTCTGGATGGTTCCCTAATTGTACTCTGGATTAAATCGATTAAATCGATAATTGTTCTTTGCATGTCTGAAGTTCCAGGCGATTTCGCCAAGTATTTTTTTTTTTTTTTAATCGAAAAAATTGTCAAAATAATAATAATAATAATAATAATAATAATAATAAAATCTAATAATTTGATCACCCATTTTATATGAAAATCTTAAATATTTTATTTAAAAAAAATCCTTTAAATCTGTAAATTTGTTAGTAAAGGGCATTTCTCTTATTTTATTTATTTATTTATCTGTTTTTGAAAGAGAAACAGTTTATTAAAAAGAAAAAAAAAAAAGAAAAAAAAAACTCTATTTTCAGTTATCAAAAAATCTGTGATTAAAAAAAAGTTACTGTTTAAAATTAAATAATCGCCAATAATGTCGCTATACAAAGCAATAATATTAAATTGATCGCTATGAAAATTGGTACACTTATTGGTCACGACAAACTACAGCTAATACCGTATTTTTTAGTTCAATCGGATAATTGGTTTAAAAGATATTAAATAAAAACCACATCTTAACTTTAAAATTTTGGAAAAAAAAAAAAAAAAAAAAAAAAAAAAAAAGGTCATCCCTAAATAAACATAAATAAATTACACATTCATATTTTTCCAGACATAAAAGAAAGTATATTTTTTTACTCGTGAAAAAAAGAAAAGGTTTTTATTTATTTTTTTATTTTTATTATTATTATTATTATTATTATTATTTTTTTTTTTTTTTTTTTTTTGTATTTACGTGTAAGTGAATAAATTTCTTGTTATGTCGAAAGGAAAAAAATTGAATTTGCAAACATTTTTTAAATTTAAATTAATTGTTTATTTGTGCTTTTATTAGTTTAAGTTCTCACAATGAGTTCAAATTGTTGCAATTAGGATTTTATTGAGATAGTGCATGTAGTGATTCACTTTTCTGCTTTCTTTTTTTTTATTCCATTAAAATTTTCTCTCAGTTTTAACGTTTATATAATTTTGATACTTGTAAAACTCGATCATCATATAAATAACTAACTTCTGTTTATTCTTATGTTTAGTATCTATATGTGTGTGGTATTTCCCCACTTTATTATAAAGTGGGGAAATACCACAATGTGAATAAAAAAATATTAATGCCTCCAAAAATGCATTTTTTTTTTTTTTAATATGCTGACATATTGTTTATACAGAAGTTCTTTTATTCATTTATTCAATACGTTCAGTCGCAATGTCATAAAGATGGAAGATTTCAATTTTAATTTAATTTAATTGTAATTACATCTCATATATATATACAGGGTGATCAGTTTAAAAGAGTACCCGTGGGTTTTTCTTATAACCCTTAAATCTGACGGATGTGGCAACTATTCTAACAATGAAGTATGATTGTTTGAAACTTGTTTAAGTTTGTGAGACAATTTCTAACACTGTTGGACTGTTACAACTTTATTTGTGAGGTGAAACAGAAATGGACACGCACAATTTTTTATATTCTGTAATAATTTTATTTATTTTTTATTTATGAAAAACATAATTTAATTCAAAATTTTTTTACATTATCATTCCTCACAGAAAATGCTGAAAATGTTCGCCACCATTTTGAATGCAAACACAAACACGTCGAACCATGTTTTTGACACACTTCGCAGCATTGTGGGTGTTATTGACGAGATTTTTTCAGTTACGATCTGTTTTAATTCATCGATGTTTGCAGGACTTCTCTGGAAAAGCCTATGAAATGATAATGTAAAAATGATAATGTAAAAAAATTAAATTTTTTTCCCTAAATGAAATTAATACAGGATTTTAAAAAAATGTGCGTTTCCATTTCTGTTTTACCCCACAAATAAAGTTGTAACAGTCCAGCGGTGTTGGAAATTGTCTCTCACACTTAAACAAGGTTCAAACAATTATAGTTCAGTGTTAGAATAGTTGCCACATCCATCATATTAAAGGGTAATAAGAAAAATCAACGGGTACTCTTTTAAACTGATCACCCTGTATATACATAATTTGAAATTTATTACCATTGTAACACTCAGAAGACAAAAGATAGATGAAGATAACAGCATAAAATTAAATTTTAATTGAGATTTATTTCGAATAAAAATTGTCACGGTAATAATTTAATTTGAATACCAATGATTAGTAAAAACAAGTTAAAGTACTTACGCAGAAGAGAAATGACACTAACATAACCCATAAGCCGAACGATGAGAGAATTTGCAAAAACTATTAATTAATAGTAACAGTCAACATTTTAGAGAAAAGAGAAAGGATAAAATTACCAAAGAGTTCCGTTAAAAAGGGAAAAAAAAAAAAAGTAATTTATGAATTGAAAATTGGAATTTTAAATGCTGAAAAATATAAATGTTCACTCAACAGGAACCTTGCATTTCTATCAGCATATGCAAGATTTCGGAAATCTGTATAGCTAATTCAAGCAAATATACAGCTCAAGTCTCTATCTTGCAACAAAACAAAATAAAAAAGGAAATTAAATTAAACAATAACACAAACCAAAATTGAAACAAGGAATAAATATTTTAATCAATTCACATGTTAAACGATACATACGGAGATAGTAGAAATAAACAGGTTGCCAAACGAACATTAGTAAAAAGAAAAGATTAAAAGTATAAAAACGATTAATCGATTTAGGTGCTACTGAAATACATTAATTGAATGCATTAATTGATAGTTATTAATCTTTAAAAGCTTATAACAATATATATATTATATATATATATATATATATATATATATACTTACTTTGTTTTCAGAATTCAAAAATTTTATAAACACCCTATTTCAACCCTAGCACTGTCGGATTGATTTGCAATAGGAATTATAATTTAATGGCATTGTTCAACTCTATTTTATTTGTAAAAGTAGTATATGCTATTGAAAAATATCAATAGGTTGTTACAAAATGGTTTACACATAGATACGATTCTTCTAGAGGGCTGTAAAATACATTTATGCGCATTCCGAAGTGCATTCGCAAAATAAAATGTACTTTACCCTTCATATCTTTTCGATAATGTTTTGCTTTTTCCTGAATAATTATTTTTACTTCTATTATTTGACTATCGTAAGGTAATGAAAGTATTCTATTTGGTGATGATGATGATGTCGTGTCTATGAAAGTGCAATTAGATGGCTCCGAAGCTGTCGAAGACAGCTTTAGCAACCTCGACAGCCCTATCTGTATAAAGTAGGTCTACTGGGTCTTCAAAGCCGATATTAAGAAGTTTGGCCTGGATTGCTGGGCAGCTGAAGATGTGTTGGGGAGACAGTGGGATGTCGTCTGGGCAGTGAGGACAAAAGTTGGTGTAACTACGCTGCCCGTCCTCAGAAATCCTCATCCCCTTTAAATGGTTTGTCCTCAGTCTGGTTAAAATAGTTGATAAGGCTCTATCACAGTTCAATTCCGGAATGGAGTTTCGTTTAACTTGTTGACCGATTAGTCTTCGGCCAGCGACGGCATTGGCGTCAACGAGAGTTAGACATTTGGATGGCTGAGGAGAATTACGTGCAGCCTTTGCGAGCTCATCTGCCTTCTCATTACCAAAAATATTTACATGAGCCGGTATCCATTGCAAGATGCAGGATCTCTGGGCAGCAATGATTTTGTTTGTGAGCTCAATGATCTGATGGCTGAGTAGACATTTGCCCTTCTGGATCGCTTGCAATGCTGATCTGCAATCTGAGAATATGATGATGCCTTTGGAACTCTGGTCCTCCTTAGACAGATAAATCTCCAGAGCACATTTGATGGCGACGAGCTCGGATGTATAGTTCGAGGCGATTTTCCCAACAGGAATACCGTGGCATTCCTGCGCTCCGTCTGGTTCGATGAAAAAGACACCTGCTCCTCCTCTATCGTATAGAAGAGAGGGTTGCCAGAGCCTCGAGAGGTTGGACTTCTGCCTGTTGGTCCGCGGGAGGTATTTTATTTCCCTCCTACCACCCAAAGGAAAACCTATGGAGGCATTCCCCCATCCGCCACCTGGGGACGCGCTCTCTAGGGGTTACAGGCTCCCCCGAGAGCATTCTATTTGGTCAAAAATTTCAATAGCCAGTTTTCACCTGTTTTGCTTGTTTTAAGGTCTCTTGAGTCTCAAAAGTGGTTTTTGGAAATCGGTCAGTGCATAGTCTTCTAAAATAGATGCCTGTCGTGTGGCTTTGAAACTTGGCAATAGTTGAAGCGGTAGACAGCGCCACCTGGTACAGATTGCGCGACTTTCTTATTCGTCACCAATAATTTTAAGAAGTGATATATGATATATATAATCGACGTTTCTTCGATTCTATTCGCCTTTTATGTGTATTATATCCCACTTTTAAAAATTTTTGGTGGCTGTTGAATAAAAAAGTCGCGCAATCTGTAACAGGGGGCGCTCCCTACCGCTTCAACTGTTACCAAGTTTCCGAGCCACACGACAGGCATTTAGTTTAGGGGGATATGCTTAGTGTGTGTGTACGTGGCATGTATGTGTATAGGTATATGTGTGCAAAGTTAATCTCCTAACTGTCATATCTCCAAAATGGAAAAAGATAGACCGATGAAACTTCAGAATTAAGACAGGATAAGTGAGGTGAAGTAGAGGTGAGTATAGGTGAATTTTCAACTTTTGGTGAAAATTGGAGAAACAGAAATGGAACCACTAACGATTTTTTTTTCAATGTTGCTACATTAGCAACCTTTTAGATGTCGTTTCGTATACATTAGTTGATTAGTTCAGGAAAACTGATAGACGTCCTGTATAAATAGGTCAATTTTAATTCTTGCAAGCGTGTTCATTTAAAAACGGCTCAACGGATTTATTTAAAACTCGCTATATTAACCCACTTTTAGATATCCTTTAGTATGTAAATGTTAGTTTTCGGTGAGTAGATGAGTTTGCCAAGTTTTCGAGAAAATTTAACGTTTTCCAACAAGGTTGAAAAGTGTTCATGACTACGGGTTGTTTGTCTGTCTGTCCGCGCTCTAACTCCCGTAAGTATTCATGGAATTTCTTGAAACTGATATATGTTATTTAGTACTGAATGTTCCCTTTTGAAAACGGAGTGAATACCTCCACTGATTTGTGTACAGGGTCACCTGAAAGTATTCCAAAGAATTGTGTTCCATATTAGAAGTATTTCTATAAACCATATTTTAATACCTTTATACAAATTTTAAGGAATTTGAAATATGTTATTCATGTTCACTATCGATGATCAGATGTCTCTTTTAGAAAATGGGGTAAATACCACAACTGGTTTGTGTGCAGGGACACACGAAAATATTCCATAGCACTGCGTTCTATGAGAGCTATTTCTATAAACCAAATTTTAATAACTTTACATTGCACAAATTTGAACGAAATTCAAATATGTCATTCATTAAGCACAAAAGATTGTTTTCTTTAGTATATTCTACGTTTAGCATTAACGTTTACAGGGCCATACAAAAATATTCACTTACATTAACGGCTATTATTCACTGTTAACAATTTCAGTTCAAACTTGAACCACTATATGGAGTAAAGTTGTAAGAAATACCATGATATATAGTTCAAGCTCACATTTTAGTTTTCTACTTCTTGCGATTGAATTTCAGTTGTACCAAAACTTGGAGCTACCATACAACCAATCACATGGGAAGTGTTTCGGCGTACATGCAATTGTAATTTCCTTTGTATTCAGGAGATGGCGCCACTAGCGCGCTGAAAATCACCGGCTGTAAGCCGGAGAGTGAAAATAAAATCTGTGAAGTGAGATCGCTTGGTATTATGGCAGTCAAAACCAACATTCATTACAAGAAAAAGAAAAGTTTTTTATTCAATTGATCACCAACCAGATGTTACTACAAGAAAGTTTATTCAAGTATATCCTTTTAAGAAGAGAGAAATATCTATTAAGTACAGTTCAAGAAGTATGAAACAGTAGAATTCTTTTTGAAACCAAACCAAGCTTAAATTAAAGAGCGATGTCGAAAACATAGGGTAAAGATCAAATTTTGTGCAATAACTCACGCCTGGGTCAAGATAAGACCCTAGAAAATTTAGCCCCTTTTATCAAAATCAACAAAACACACACAGAGTTATTGGACAAGAATCTGTGGCACAGTGCCAGAGTGTTGAACTTGTGACAAGAAATTCTTCAGTTCGATCTCGGTCGAATGTTGCTTTTTTTTTTTTTTTTTTTTTTTTTTTTTTTTTTAATTTAACCAATATTTGTCTCAACATAAAATTATCAAATCATGGTAAAAGGTTAAACCATCGAGCGGTTGCAGCTACTTCAGTACCAAGTTTTAGTTCAAACTAACACCAAATTTTTAACAGTGTTGAATATTTGCTGGAATTGCATTTTCGGTTACATTAAGCGTTTTTAACAATTTCTAACCATGTTTAAGAGTTAATATTATTTAAATTTGTGTATCTATCTGTCCATCTGTCTATCTGTCCGATCTCCAGTGTCCGTAAATATTTTCAGAGTTTCTTAAAAATTGATATACCCTATAAAAAATATGTCCTATTTTCTGCCAGAAATTCTCTGTAATTTTAGAAAATACGCGTAATTTACGAAAAAATTAAGTTCTCAGAACGTATTTTTTGTAATTACAGAAAATTTCTGGCAGCAAATAGGACATATTTTTTACAGTGATGTTATTCGATTTCACTATGGAATGTTTCCTATTTAAAATGGCATTAATAAGTCACTAACAAGTGGTTTGTATGCAAAGATCCCCCTCCCCTCAAAAAAAAAAAAAAAAATAATAATAATAATAATAATAATAATGAATTCCGTTTTGGGACAAGCCTTCATCACATTTAAAAAATGACATTCACTATGGAATGTTTCCTATTTAAAATGGCATTAATAAGTCATTAACAAATGATTTGTATGCAAGGATTTCCCCCCCCCCCCCCCCCCCTCAAAAAAAAAAAAAAAAAAAAAAAAAAAATGAATTCCGTTTTAGGACAAGCATAAATCACATTTAAAAAATGACATTCTTTTGTAAAAATCATAAAGAAGGTGAAATTTATTCTTAATAAGCTAATATGATTTGTTGTATAGAATATGATATTGGCAACCTTCAGATTTACAGGGCTACACTAAAATATTCAGAAACATTAAGGGCTGTATTTTCTTTTGAGTTAAGCATTTTTAGCAATTTTCAACAATGTTTAAGAGTTATCATGAATTCAATTAGTCTGTCTGTAAGTCTTTTAATCCTTCTGTCTGTCCTTCATGTGATAACGTACACTGTAAAAAAAAAAAAAGGCCTGTTTCCCGCCAGAAATTTTCTGTAATTTAGAAAAATACGTTCTATCAACAGAAAAATTACGTTGATAGAACGTATTTTTCTGAATTACAGAAAATTTCTTGCAGCAAACTGCAGCAAATAGGACTTTTCTTTTGACAGTGTAGGCAAAGAACATTAAAAATTATATAATACAACAAGTATGTACAATTGGAAAGTGTTAATAATCAATACGTGCCATATGATTTTTAGTTCTATTTTTAGATATACTTTAGCATGTACTACTTTGTTACTACAGCAAAAAATGTCAGTCGTCCTGATTATGTAGGTATGTTATAGAAAGCGGAAATAAGTGTTTAAAAAAAAGGTCTATAATGATTTTTTAACTCTCTTATACATATGCGTTAGCGAAGCGACGAATGTATCACTTTGCTGTTACAGGAAAATTATTAGGTGTCTGATTTGTTAAATCAAATTTATGTCTTCTGAACAAAACATCCCCCCCCCCCCCAAAAAAAAAGAAAGAAAAGAAAAGAAAAGAAATAAAAAGTGGATAATATTCGTAATAGTGAGCAATGGAAATCACGTGGTTGTTATAAACTTGATTAACGTAATGACATAATATACAAATATTATCCATAGCTACATGATATACGTATATATATTATATGCCTATTGTAGATTGAATATCGTCATCAAAAATTTACAGTTATATATTTGACATTTTCCAGAAGTGGGATGCTGACTGGAGTTTTCTGTAAAACAAAATTTTAGTATAGTTCATAGTATGCTAAACTGTAGTTTGAGTGAATAACATAACAGAAAATTTTTAATTTTGTTATTCTTGTAATGGGATCCCTTAAAATTTTGAATCGATATTTTTAAAATTCTGTACAATTTTTTTACATATCATTGCTAAAGGTTATTACTGTATAAGAGCAATATTTTGTTTTTTAGAACCTCCTGGAAATTGTAAGAGGAAGTAAAAAATGGAAACTTCAGAGGTATTCTTCTTTTTTAAATACCAAGGCTGGTTTGAAATTAACGGTTGCGACTGAGTGCGTTTTATGTCACTCTAATGCTATTCTATGGGCAATTGGCGATGATCTCGACACACTTCTAAGGGTAGTCTGGAGGTATGCCATCACAATTTTGATCTTTATCAGAAGAGATGACCCCCACATCGATGAACCCAGAGGTATTATTTGGGTTGGGAACATGAGGGTCAATGCGGAAACGACGAACACGTAACAGCCATTATTAATGTACACGACAGTTTTCGGTCGACTGCAGTATCGAATCCCCAACTGCAAATTAATAATTGGACTTGCCTAAAAATGCATCAAAATATTGTCTTTAAATAATGATGAATGAAAGCTTTATATAAAAACCATAAACAAAGATAAACCTCTAATATTTAAAAAATATTTAACAGTTATTACTGGTCAAAATAATTCAGTATGATCCTTTATCTAGTGATAAAGAAGTACCACTGGTATGCAGCTTTGGTAATTTGAAGCTTTCATGCCTATTTCTTTTTTCTTTTATTCTCTCGTGCTATTCCCTTTTCCCTTTTTTTCTGATGAAGAACTGTTATTAAGGAGGTTAAGTTGGAAAAATGCTAAACAGTTTTTAAAAATAGTGTGTTTTTTGCAATTCACTCAACTGCAAATTCTACTTGTGGCGATTAAAAAAAAATATTTATGCTAAAATTATTTTCGTAAACAAGATTTTATACTTTTTAATATATTAAGTAAAACAAATTATCTGATTTGTAAAATACTCGACTTCCGAATTCCGAGGAATTTACGCGTTTCTAAATGTCCTGACTGTCTAAACTGGAAAAACTTCTTCACACATTATAAAATTAATGGAAGCACTACCGGTTTCGAAAGGACGTGGATTTTCTCCTTCAGGTGTAAAATACGGGCTACTGTCTTGGAGGTAAAAGCAAGACTGTTTTTGAATGTCGTATAAGTGTTTCCAATGTGGTTTATTAAAAAAAAAAAAACAGTTATTGTGAAAGTGAAAAATTTGGTTTATATTAGTAACAGTCAACCAGGTATAGTCGTTGTAAATATAACAGTATCTCTCTTCCTGGGGAGCGTAAATTTTGAATATGAGTATTTTTCAAAAAACTCAGTGATACTTTTAAAACGAATGTACCTGTGATCGTTCGGAACGAAGTTATCAGTTTTTCATTTTTAACAAAATAAATAAATAAATAAATGTATAATCTTTTTTTTTTTTTTTACTTCTATTTTTTTTTCCTTGCTTTTATAATGTAAATCGTAGTGGTGATTATTTTGGTCTAAATTACGTGACTTTGTATAAAAAAATACGGAAGAAAGTTTTTTGTTGGTCACAACACACTAGTTTTATTTCAAAAATATATGCGCAAATTGAATTCTTCATTAGATTTTATGCTTTCGGAAGTTTCAATTCAGAATCCTGCATATTTTTCATCTAAAAAAGTTTATTACTACTTTATAATGTTCGATTATATGTAATGCTTATATATATATATATTTTTTTTTTTTTTTTTTTTTCTAGTATAAATATGAATTACATGCAACTGACGACACGTGTCCTGTCATAAAATGTTTACGGTGATTATTTTTACTTTATACATAAATATTACGTCTATGCTTGCAATAACAAAAATATTGCTATGTTGAACCTTATTTTTCATTCTAAAATGATTTTCGATATAGACAAACGGCATAATCTATATATTTCTAGGCTATTCTTTCAGATACACTTTCCAAGCCAGTAGAATAAACTCCGGCGCATATTACAATCAATAAATAATGTGATTTTAGATTAAGAAAAGAAAATCTTGTAATACTATCTCTTATTCATCAATTAAACTGCCGCTGGAGTGAGTGTTGAACATCCATAACAGATCACGCAATCCATAATACAATAATCCTCTGAACGTAGTGAGAATAATACGGGCACTTAGGGACAGTTTTTATCACTTAAGTCTTACTTCCTCCTACCGTAACTAAAAATTATGACAAGAAGTCACGAAAAAAACTAAAGACAAAAATCAAGAACAGCGAAGTTAAAGACAATTAGTTTTATTACATCCATAAAAAGTAGAAAAAAAATCTCTCCTATTCTTTCTACACGCAAAATCTGAATGAAAATTATAGCTGACCATAAAACATAGAGTACACTGGAAGCGATAAAACAAACAATGTAAAACGGCACAGAAGACAGCACAAAGTTTCACAGTACATAAATATTATTGCATACAGTAGCATAAATGCATATGCCGAGCTTTATCCATGCATACACAAACTGCACAAATTGTTTTGCATAGATAATGCTTTTATTGTAACTTTTATGACTTTATGGTAGAGATTCTGATTGAAACTGGCTAATGAACTTGTAAGATGCCGAAATCAGGCGCGCGCTTTAAAACAAGGGAACAGTTTTAATAGCGAGGGCTGGACTGGAGTACTTAAGCAAATATTTAAAAAAATTTAGAATATAATCTGAGGGGTACCTTAATATTTATGGTCGAATGACGGTCTTATAACAATGATGCATCACACGAAACATAAATTTTATCATAAACTAAGATAAGCATTGTTTGCAGAAATGGTTTAGGACAAGAAAATTTATAGTATCTATTAAAGCTATAGAAAAGTATTAATGAATGCAGATTGTGCGATGAGATAATAGAAATTTGTTATTATAAAAGTAGTTTGTCTAGCTGAGATAGTTAGATATAAAAATTTTGTCTGAAAAACATGTTTTAGATTATATGAAAAATAAAGAGAAAATAATTGAAGATAGTTTGTTGTTATTTTTATTAAAAGTGTTTAAGACTGAATAGTGTGTGATACTATTAAAAGTATTTTTAAGACTTACGCAAAAGACAATTTAAAGCTACGTCCAATTTTTAGAAGGCTGTGTTATGATAAATCAATTTCAGTAGAAAGTTTCATGATTTAAAAATGATTAAGAACTGTATCAAAAGTTTCTTTTATACTACCTTTTCCCCTTCTTTATTAATAAAAATAAAATATTTTCATTAATTTGTATTGAAATTAACTGTTAATTTTTATTGTTAATTTAGCGATTTGATGAAATTTCGCTGTTGATACTAGTTTTCGAAAAATGCATCAATAAACTCATGTAATATGTTGATTTTTTTTTTAATCTTTTAATAAAATATAGTATTTGCCAAACCATGCTTTTCATCGATTGTCCATTTACTTTTTACCCCGTGACATTTTTCTTGCGGTATTTATTATATATATAATCTACCTACCTTTATATATATAATACACCTATTGCCTTGTATAAGACTTCATTTCCATATGTATTTTGTTCATTAATTTACGTTAATAACCACTGGTGTTTGACAATTGTAATGATGAATTATATATATATGATATTGCTCTAGGTTTTCTGTTTTGGTAAGTCTAATGGATGTTTTCATATTTTTATTAAAAATGTTACCAATTATTTAATTTAGTTATTTATTAATTCATTTTCGTTCTGGTATTTCCTTTATCGGTTTTTCTACATTCTTCTACTTTGCTATCCTATATATATATATATATTACTTATGTTGACAAGGCAGCAAATAATTATTCTATTATGTGTGAAAAATATTACAAACAACTTATATTTGAAACTATGGCTAATGTTAATATTTTTGTTACAATTTCAAATAATGTAGATACTAAAAATAGACACATTTATAATTATTATAAATTAATAAATACTAGGAATAATAGTTATATTTATCCTTATACTCAAATTTCATAAGAATCCTTTACAATTCCGTACAGTTACTGATGCCTGTAATTCTTATACTACAAATGCTAATCGTGTTTTATTACATACTCCTAAAAAATTTTATGACTATATAATACTTAATAAAAATAATTATTGCATAAAAAATAGTTTTCAACTCATAGAAACTATTACAGACCTAACTAATATTACTGGTAATAAAAATGTTTCATTTTAATGATAATTTTAATATTATTGTTATTAAAGATATGCATGAAATTATAAACATACTCTTTAAAGAATATCAACAACATCCAAATCTTAATGGCCCTCTTCACCTACCGTCGCCGGAAGCCCGAGCCTATGGGGACATTTTTTTTTACAAATAACTTATCAACTAATACATAGTTTTAAATTCTGTTTTCACATTCAGAAAATTTCCAACTGTTAAATTGACGGACCTTTTCAAAAATGTATTTTTTTAATTTTTAATATTTTATTTTGAAATTGCAAAATGAATAAATTTCACATATTGAAAATTCGTATTTTGCAGCAACAAAATAAAATATAAAAATGAAAAAAATAATTTTTTTAAAAAGGTCCGTCAATTTAACAGCTGGAATTTTTCAAAATGTGAAAACAGAATTTAAAAATATGCATTAGTTAATAAGTTATTGGTAAAAAAATATTTCCCATAGAATAACATTAGCTTCCGCTACCGGCGGCGATGAGTGAAGCGGGCCCTTAATGATAAAATTAATCCATTTTTTTTAAACTTTAACTTGGTTTATTCTATATCATAATTAAATCTTATTTAAAAATTTTATTTACAAGCAACGAATCGGACTGACTTAAAGTGATATTGCATTCAGCCTACTTGCGGATTTATAAGTATAATATTACGAAAGAAATATATTGTATACTATTATAGATTGTTTAGGTATATTGATGATATTATTGTACTGGGTGACCCAAAAGTCCGTTAACATTTGAAAATTCAATAATTTACGGAATTATTGAATTAATGTAGGTAGAGTGATAAAAATTGACATATATACTTGAAATGACATGGAGTTTTATTGAAACCAAACCCGACGGTTAACAGTTAATTATAACACTAGTTTTGTACGGATATCATTGGATGGTACGCCTTAGTGCTCTCCAAATAGTAGTCCGTGGAATACTGGTGCTACGCGAGGCTTCACCAGCACTGACTTCCCTATGCGTTGACGAACCCACTAAACTCTCCATTTCTTTCTGAACTGTCCAAGTAGCACTTGTGCCTGGTCATCACCACGGGGCCGACCGTCTAAACAAATCAGATTCTCCATTCTGAAATCACATCTTCATTAACAGTGACTTTTCTCCTTGGTAAAGTCCGCATGCTACATTGCTTGTGCATCTGATTCCCTCTTTCATTACAGCTTGTACACGTTATACACGTTTATCGTCACGGGTGTTTTTCGTTTAACGAAATTCTGGGTCATCGATATTTCATTTAAACAATGACAACAATAACTATTAACTTTAACGTTACCATAGTTATCATAATAATCATTCATTTAGTGAAACTGCTTTAAAATCTAATGTAATCATTTTTTTTTTTTTTTTTTCTAATTTTATTAAAACCTTTTTCGTAATTAAAATCATAACATATTCTCATTGTTAATAATTTTTAACAAATTGACTTAATCTATACATATAATAAAATAAGTTGTTTGTTTGTTTGTGTGTGTGTCAATGTGTATGTATTTCCGGAGCATTTTAGGAAAACGGCTGACCGCAGAACTACACAAATTTGCATGGAGGTTAGTAATGACCTCTCTGGTGCACCTTGAAGTCCAATTTTCGAATTTTTGATTAGTTTTATTTTAATTAGAAGTTTTTCTTTATTGAAATTAATTTTAACATAGTATTTCCGTGTCACGCTAAAAAACAAGGCGTTTCCATTTAAAAGTAAATGTGAGCCGTTGCTTATGTTGGTCAATGGCTTAGTCGGTTAAAGCGTCAAGTTGTTAATGCGATGGTCGTCGATTCGATACTAGGTGGTACATGTGTTACTTTTTTTGCAGATTATTAATAGATAAGATTTCAATTGTAAAAGCAAACATTTCATTGTCTACACAGTATCGTAGGAAATTCAGGTTAGCTTTCTTTTAGTTACTAAAACGCACAAAATAAAAATTTAAGAGGGAAAAAAAAAAAAAAAAAACACCGGAGCGTTAAAAATCATAAAATAAATATTTATTCTTGAAGAGATATGGCTATAAAAAAAATCAACATGTCATCAATAAGTAAATTTTAAAGAAAAATATAGATGTTTCACTTTTTCAAGAGACGAAATATTTTAACTAATCGAAATAATTTAAAAAGCATTCAAGAACAACATTCGAGATTCTTTTTATATTTGTTGTATTTTTTATTATTTTTTTTTTTTTAATTAGTTAAAATATCAAAATAATTTCCTTATAATAGCTTGAAAATTAGCCATTTAAATATTAGTTTTAAATTTAATTGTTGCTAAAAAAGTTTTCCAGTTCATTGTTTTCGACAAAAAAGAAATATATTTTCACGCAAATAATGAAATTTTGCTACTGAATAGTGAAACTATAATATTTAATAGATGTTGAGATGTTGATCTTTGAAATCGTAGCTCCTAAATAATAACAAATCTACCTTTCGCCGATAAATACCCAAACTGAAGTACCCGGAATAGACCTTTCTTCAGGCAGTGGTAACCTGGACCCGATGCAGTGAGGACTGGAAAAGACCTGCCGTAGGCAGCAGGTACCAAAAACAAGGTTTAGGGCGATTTCAATGTAGGTAATTTTAATTTTTTAGTAGGTAATTTTAGTTTTTTTTTTTTAGTTTTTGTTTATAATGTGATACAAAAAATAAACAGTGATTCAATCCTTTTGAAAAATCATTTAAATATAGTGACCAGCGAAGCGGGCGTAGCCTGCTAGTATATAAATGTAATTTTCCTTTAACTAATTAATTTATTTATTTATTTACAAAACTAGCAGGCTACGCGAGCTTCGCTGGTCACTATTTTTAAATGAATCACTATAGTTAATGAATTCTCAAAATTGCATTAATTTTTATCATGTGAAAAAAAAAAAAAAAGAGAAAAAAAATTCTTATTCGAAAAAATGTCGCACCCTTTCCCCACTGCTTTCGGCAGCGCAGGCCATTGTGGGCTCCGCGCGCGCATTTATGTTCGACACCCTTAATGAATCATTATATTATCACAAAGGAAAAGCATAAATATAAAATACAGGAAAAAAAATCTTCTCCCATCGGTGGAATAATTGATCCGGGCCTCCACTGCCTTCGGCAGAGTGTACAGGCACGCATGTTCCTTCACCTACCATTCCCGCCCCTCCTCATTAATTTAAACTTTAAAAAATACTCGCAATCACTCTATCTGGCTTTTAAACCTAATAATACTAATTTCCAACATTCTATCAGAACTTATTTATTTTTACCCCTGCACCCGCCTCCCTTCCCGATCCTCATAATAATTCTGTACTTTCGAAAATATCCGCAATCGATTTATCGGGCCTCAAAACCTAACAACACTAATTTCCCTTCCCATCCCTCCTAATGATTTAACAAATTCGAAAATATCCGCAATCGATTTCTAAATATCAACCCCTCCCCCCCTTTCTGACCCTCCTAATAACTTTACACTTTCGAAAATATCCTCATTCGACTTGCAGGCTTCTAAAACCTATCTGTACCAATTTTGAACGGTCTAACTGTATTTCTATATTTTTTTGCCCCATAGCCCCCCCTTTCCCGCCCCACCCAGGACGAATTTCTAAAATTAAGGAAATTAATTTTTATTTATTTGTGGGAACTATATTTTAGAGCAAAAATCTCACGTATATCTTTTTTTCTGTTTGCGATATAAAGGAATATTTCAAATCATTTTGCGCCCTCTCCCCCCTCTTGGGGGTCGAATTTCTAAAATTCCAGAAATTGGTTTTTATGTATTTGTATTAGCTATATATTAGAGCAAAAATTTCACGTATATATATTTCTTTGTTTGAGATATATAGGAGTTTGTGAAACCACGTTTTGTACATGTGAAATCACTTTTTGCCCCCTTTACCCCCTTGGGGACCAAATTTCTAAAATTCCAGAAATTGGTTTTTAGATATTTGTGTTAGGTATATTTTAAAGCAAGCATTTTACGAATATCTGTTTTTTTCTTTGAGATATGAAGGTTTTTGTGAAATCAAATTTTGCCCCCTACTTCCCCTTGGGGGGCGAATTTCGCAAAATCGTTTCTTAGTGGGTACTTACACTATATGTTCTATAATCTGACCCAGTTTTGAGTCAGTGGCTCCAGTAGATTTTGCTGTGCGTTAATGAGTCAGTGAGTGAGTGGAGGTACTCTTTTATATGTATAGATAAGAAATAACGCAAGGAACAAAATTTTACAAAATAAGAAATAATACAAGGAACAAAATTGAACAACAAACGATTAAAATTACAATATTCTTTACCAAGAGGCTTACAAAGCCTTTCCAAGTAAATCTAAAAAATATATAAATGTTAAATATATAATAAATATATAATATATACATATATATATATAAACAGAAATTACATGAATGAAAAAATACAGACAATAAAGTAAACACAAAGAAAATATAAAGTAAAGTAAAGTAAAATATAAAGTATAATTTATCAAGTTTCTAATGTTAATTATTACTTTAGATTAGTCATTAATATACAAGTATTTAATTTGTATTAAATTTAAATTAAATTTAAATTTAAGGCTAACTACTACTTTTGAATAATAATATGAATTTTATATAAAAAAAAAATATTTTACTCTCAATTTATAAAATAATTTAATTTAATCTAATGGTATCATAATTTTTGTAATTTAATAAGCTAGATTAAGGTTAATAATTAAAAAAAAAAAAAATGATGTGTAGACGCAGTACTTCGTTCTAGTTTAAATCTTTTAATAATGTTTTTTTTTTTTTTTTTTTTTGTCTTATTTTGACCTTTTTCAACCTTTTAACTTATTACATGGTGTTTGATCCTTCTCTATCATTTTTCCTTGGTAATTTTGTATAACTTTCAATAAATATATGTACATGATTTTCATGTATATAATGAAAAGAAAAAGAACGAAAACTAAACAGTTGAATAAATCACCACAAAAACCCACAAAGGCTAATTAGGTAGCTAGTTAACTTGAATAGGTTTAATTATTTGTTGTATTTCAATAGTTATATTAATTTAATTTTTTAGAAAATTATTAAAATTACTTACTATATGTATAATTGTGCATAATAATAATATTTACCATACAAAAGAAAGTTCATTTCACCCAAAGTCACCCAAAAGTCCATTTGGGTGAAAGTCCAATTTCACACAAAATTTTTAAATTAAATAATACCACGATTAGTAAATGAAAGATGAATAAAATACTCACACTATAAATACTGTTAAAAACCGCTTATGCCAATAATGAATTATAAACAGCGAAAAAAAAAAAAAAAAAAAAAAAAGGCGGGGGAAAATTATTTAGGTGCTATTAATCTTTAAGAAGAATGTAATAAATTTAAAAAAGAAATGTATACAAAATTATATAGAACGTAATTATCGAGTAATAAAGTTACGGTAAGTTTGTTGTGAATTTAAATTATTTAAAAAAATAAATTTATTATAGCTAGTAGAATTAATTGTTTTACTATTTGAACTAAAGTCATCACAAGATAATTTATTCTGGTAAAAATTAGTTCTTATTAGTTTATGTTGTATTCAGTGGTGTTAAACCTTTTGTTACCCTGGTTATTGCTGCGTTTTAATAATTAATTTACTATATATACATATATTTATATATTGGACAAATAACAACAGTAATTTGAAATTTGCACAGATTAGGAACAATAAAAAATAAAGTACATTTTGTCTGGAATAATCGTTTTAATATTATTGTCTAAATCTGCATAAATGCTATTCAGTGTTCATCTAGTGAACAAATGTATAGTCTACAGTCGGCAGCAAAATTATTCGAGCGCTAGCAATAATTCCTATGTAAAAATGTACACTTAATACTGCTTTGTTAAATAAATCCTTGTCCAGTCACGTTCTTAGTCAGTCTAAGAACAGGATTCGACAAGGATTTATTTAACAAAACAGTATTAAGTGTATTTTCTTTTACATAGGAGTTATTGCTAACGCTCGAATAATTTTGCTGCCGACTATTTCTACGAAACAAAATTCCTTTTTTAATCATTTATAATTGTTGGAATATATTTACTTAACAATTGTCAGAAAAACGCTATTATTTTCCTCTAACATACGATATGTAAAAATGTATTTTTATTGCTTTATACATATACCTGACTTGCGTACTTATGTATTTATCTGGCTAAAGACAGAGACAGAACAGGACAGAAATAATATAAGAATAATACTTAATTATTATAACATATATTTCTCAGAAATTTGTATACTTTTATGCTTTTATTTGTATGCTTTTAAATGCATCCAGACTTTACAAAGATTGAGAACCACTTCTCAACACCAACACCTCCGTAACACCGCATGTTTCCCCCCTTACTATACAGGAAATCTCCGACTATTTTCCAAGTCTTGGTGTTTTTTCGAACAGAGTACTTCTTACTTTTAACAGTCGAAAACATGATAATTTTGACTTTCCGGTTATTGGTGGTAATGCACTGTTTTTTGAGAAGTTAAGCGACAACCTATATCTAGAACTCACACGTAAGGACCGTCCGGAGACGTGCCATCACATTTTTGAATTAATAAGTTACACTGTTCTGAAATAATAATAATAATAATAATAATAATCAGAGGTCTGAAACCATTCTTGCTGATTCTTATGTAAAATGACCTCCAGAATCTGAATAGGACGCCCATTTTCCCCAGTCATCCACCGTTTTCTAGAAACACCACCCCCACCCTTAATTTCTTTCCCTGTTCAATAATTTTATGACCATAAATTTCATTTGAAGAACGAAAAATAATTAAACACCTAAAAACAAAAAATATATAAAGTTTAAAAAATACCATTAATAACAGATTAAAAAAATATAGGATATGTAATGCATAATTTCAGTGGCAAATCCTCCCAAAATTTTTTCCTTGTCGCAAATGTCCATGTTTTAGAATTTTCCAACTCTGTAGCCCCTCAGAAGATTAAACCCCTCAGAAGATTAAACCCCTCAGAAGAGTAACCCCTCAGAACGTTTAAAATAATCCTCCCTTCCTAAAAATCAAATTTATAGCAATAAAATCACCGACAAATGATAAAAATGGGAGAGGGGCGGATATCCCTAAAAAACGGTGGGTGATAGAGCAAAATGGGCATCCTATTCGGATTTAGGGGGACATTTTACATAAGAATATGCTGAAATGGTGTCAGAGGCAATTTTCATGCCGAGCAGTGTTATCGGCGCAGTTAGAAGCTCTAATTATAAAACTCATTTTGTTTCATTCTAGGCAACATTACAAACAAAAGTAAAAAAAAAAAAAAAAAAAAAAAAAAAAAAAAATCTAAGAGGATTTATATTACAAATAAATGTTTCATTACAGCGAGCTACAAATTCATAACTCGTGCGAAAGGCTCGTTAATAAAATAAAAATTCAACACATGTGCCCCAGTATATTCGCCTGAAATTTGGCACTTAAGCTTTCTATTTAGACTGTAGAAAATAAAGCTGAAATTTTAAGCATTGTCAATTGCTTGCAGTCATACTGTTTGTGACAAATCTCCACTGCAAAACATGTTATTATATCCATTATTTTATCTCCTTTATCTAGACAATCGTGATAACTTACTATATTACTCATTTGTGTATCACTTTGTGACGTGATTTCTCCAATAAATTATTAAACAGACTTAAGCACAAGTTAGAGTTTATCACCTCTCCTAAAAATATTTCGATAATAACACATTTTCTCTTTTTTTTTTTCAATTCATGCAGTCACTCTAAATTGAATTAAAACATGCAAAAAACACATTCGTCCGCTCATTAGCGTGTATATACCAATAGCACAGCAGCCCGTGAACATGACGATTCGCATGTTTAGTGTTGGTAAATAAATAAATGATTATTTGCCGTTGGTAGTCGCGGATGTTTTATGAACGTACAGTTGGAAAATATAAATGTAAGCAACGGGATACACGGATGCATTAAATATTTAACGATTTCCCACAACTCACACGATGAACTCAGTTGCCGTTGAGGCGTTTAAAATTGGAAGTACAACGGGAGCAAGTAAATATTTCCAAATTGTTTAAACTTGAGAGGAAGAAAAATAATATATTATTAATGATATAATTATATCTTAGGATTTAAACTGTCAAAATAAAGGATAGTATCACTTTAATAGAAAGAAACTTTAATTTTACGCTAAAAATGTAAGTTCGTATAAAACGAGATTTTGGTCGAACTACTACACACAAAATATCGTTATTCTTAAATCGTGATATTAATATATGTTAATATATGTACGTTCGTTTTTACACCAACGGACAAAAAGAAAAAAGAAAAAGAAAACGAAGCTGCACTTGGATATTTTACTTTTGTTATTCTGCAACCTCCAATTGTATCGTTTAAAAAGCAAACTTTTAAACAGAGTGTATTACGTCGTCCTCCACGTAAAATTTAGGATTCAGCCAAGTATTCGAAATAAAATACATTTGTTAGGAAAGTTGTAATTTTAAAATGCATTTAAAAAATGGTGGCAATTAACCATATCACGTAAAGTATTAATTTTAGAATGAAAAGTAATAATAATAATAATACGTGAGATAGCAAAATAATTAAATATTAACGAATCATTGATGAAATTTTTTTTAGCAAGTAGAGTATATCTCATTAAAGTAAATAAATAAATAAATAAATATATATAGATATATATATAGATATCTATTAACAGGAATTTTATAAATATATAAGTTCAACAGATTAGAAAAACCAATAGGAGAATTACAAACCAATGCGCAAAATTGCAGCGAAAGGAAATGCAAAACTTAGATGTAGGAATTTATAAATGTAGAAATATATAAACAAATGAATGAAATAAAACCCGAAAATACACTGAGATCTTCATCAGGGAGGCCCCTCAGTGTAGGGGTGAATGAGAAGTTTCTGAAAGGACAGTAGCTATAAGCTAATAACTATCCTTAGCCCCCAACTTCTCACCAAACAGAAAACCACCAATAACTGAAGAGAAATCTAACAAAAATATAATGCATAAAACTACAAAAATATTTTATAAATTTATCAAATTTTAGAATTTACAAAATTACATCAATTCATTAAAATATATATATATATATTACACAAAAGAAATACTGAAGGTAAAATCGAAAGAATAAAATGAAATAAAAATATAAAAATACAACCTTTCATTTGAAACACAAACAATCTTCAGCCGACGGGGCTACTCGTCGGTTCTTAAATATCGCCCTTGAATGTGGAAGTAGAACAAACCGAGATAGGATAACTCTGGAAACTCACAGTTAAAAATTGGGACGGGTAACAGTTAATTTGCAAGGTACTTTTTAAGTCTTCAAGGGCATATCTTAGATCTTCTTCATTATTGCAAATTGTATGAATTCTTTTAAGCTGTGCGAACATAATATTTTTTAAAACTTTTTTACTGATAGTTGAAAACCAATTAGTAAGACTATTAACTTTAAAATTAAAATCTTTTCTTTTATCATATAATCCAAGGAGCCATTTATCTTCTTTTCTTTTTATATTTAAATCTAGGAAAGAAATTTTATCTTTATCTGTACGGTTTAAAATTAATTCTTTAGGATATATATTTTTAGAAATATTTTCGAAACAGTTACAGTTGAAAACAATTAAATCATCAATAAATCTGAAGAAAGTAATATTTATAAATTTTTTCTCGAAAAAATATAAAAATAAATTTGCGAAAGCACTCGAAAAACTTGTGCCCATTGGGATCCCCCTCCTCTGTAAAAAGTAATCTTTCCCGTTAAACAAGACGTTTTCAAAAATACAAAACCTGATAAGATTAATCCAGTAATTTTTATCACAATTTAAATAGCTGCCAAATTCATCATAAATGTTTTCAAAAACTTTTAAAGAAACAATTGCTTTTCCTTAGAAATTACTATAGTAAATTTAACCTTGATGAGTTTAAGTACAGTGCTGAACTTAAAAAAAGTATTGAAAATATAAAAGATAATTTTATTATTGCTACCGTAGATAAAGCTAATAGTAACTTTGCTATTATTTGTAAAGTTTTTTATAAAAATCTTCTTTTAAAGGAATATTCCAGTAATAGTTCGTTCAATAAGTTAACTGACCACCCCTCTATTATCAAAAAACGTATCTTGGCCTTTGATAAAAAACTAAATTTAAGTAGAAATTGTTTTAATTTTCCATATCTATTCGTTACAGTAAAATTTCATAAAAATCCAGTTAAATTTCGTTTTGTCACCTGTGGTACTAATAGCTATAATGATAAAGCCGGTAAAATCTTGTTTAAATATTTAAATTCAGTTTTAAAGGTAATAAATTCTGCTAAAGATTGTAACATTATAAACAATAACCAGAAAGTTTTAGAATATTTTAAGATTAATTCAGAAAGCATTACTTCCGTAAATACATATGATTTTGAAAATTTGTTTGGCAGTATTCCGCATAACCTGGTTATTGAAGTTTTTGAAAACATTTATGATGAATTTGGCAGCTATTTAAATTGTGATAAAAATTACTGGATTAATCTTATCAGGTTTTGTATTTTTGAAAACGTCTTGTTTAACGGGAAAGATTACTTTTTACAGAGGAGGGGGATCCCAATGGGCACAAGTTTTTCGAGTACTTTTGCAAATTTATTTTTATATTTTTTCGAGAAAAAATTTATAAATATTACTTTCTTCAGATTTATTGATGATTTAATTGTTTTCAACTGTAACTGTTTCGAAAATATTTCTAAAAATATATATCCTAAAGAATTAATTTTAAACCGTACAGATAAAGATAAAATTTCTTTCCTAGATTTAAATATAAAAAGAAAAGAAGATAAATGGCTCCTTGGATTATATGATAAAAGAAAAGATTTTAATTTTAAAGTTAATAGTCTTACTAATTGGTTTTCAAATATCAGTAAAAAAGTTTTAAAAAATATTATGTTCGCACAGCTTAAAAGAATTCATACAATTTGCAATAATGAAGAAGATCTAAGATATGCTCTTGAAGACTTAAAAAGTACCTTGCAAATTAACTGTTACCCGTCCCAATTTTTAACTGTGAGTTTCCAGAGTTATCCTATCTCGGTTTGTTCTACTTCCACATTCAAGGGCGATATTTAAGAACCGACGAGTAGCCCCGTCGGCTGAAGATTGTTTGTGTTTCAAATGAAAGGTTGTATTTTTATATTTTTATTTCATTTTATTCTTTCGATTTTACCTTCAGTATTTCTTTTGTGTAATATATATATATATATTTTAATGAATTGATGTAATTTTGTAAATTCTAAAATTTGATAAATTTATAAAATATTTTTGTAGTTTTATGCATTATATTTTTGTTAGATTTCTCTTCAGTTATTGGTGGTTTTCTGTTTGGTGAGAAGTTGGGGGCTAAGGATAGTTATTAGCTTATAGCTACTGTCCTTTCAGAAACTTCTCATTCACCCCTACACTGAGGGTCCTCCCTGATGAAGATCTCAGTGTATTTTCGGGTTTTATTTCATTCATTTGTTTATATATTTCTACATTTATAAATTCCTATATATATATATATATATACAGTCGGTAACAAAAGTCTCCGAACACTAGCAAAAATTCCAATATAAAAAAAGTACACTTAATACTGTTTTGTTAAATAAATCCTTATCGAATCACGTTCTTAGACTGTCTAAAAACAGGATTCGACAAGGATTTATTTAACAAAACTGTATTAAGCGTACTTTCTTTATATAGGAATTTTTGCTAGTGTTCGGAGACTTTTGTTACCGACTGTATATATATATTTATATTTAGTAATTTTTATAAATGTATAGAAAGCTTGTATCATTAGGATAATAAATAATATTTAAGTGTCAAAACGTTGTTATATTTACAGTAATAAAAAAAAAAAATATTCCTAAAATGACACTGAAAGGAGAGTTTTAAAATAACATTTATTTCTTAATAACTAGTTATTCTTTGCCCGTATTGTCGTC
Organism: Salticus scenicus; assembly: GCA_963930645.1. Lineage (NCBI taxonomy): Eukaryota > Metazoa > Arthropoda > Arachnida > Araneae > Salticidae > Salticus > Salticus scenicus. The sequence continues at coordinate 298,094 of CAWVNO010001564.1, read as the reverse complement.
GATGGATAAACATATTTTATGGATTATAATTTCATGCTTTTTTAATCGTGTCGATAATCTTGAGTTTGGGGCCATAAACTTATGCACATGTATTGAAAATTTATTAATATATTAATTAATAATGGAATCAAAACATAATTGCTTCAGTTTACACACTGTTTGGTACGTTTTTTTTTTTTTTTTTTTTTTTTTTTTCCCCCTATCTCGATAACGTTCCAAATCTTGTTGATCACTTTTCAACTCTTTTAGTTGCGTTGTGAAGGGTTGCAACTTCCAGAGACCTGATAAAATAATATGCCAAGTTGGAGAATTTCAAAAACGCATTATGCAGTGGATTAAACTAATTTTTTACCAAAAATGCATGTCCTACTACGAATTGCTTAATATATATATATATATATATATATATATATATATATATGTTGGTATTGACATGTATCTGTTAAATGCTAAAATATTAAGGTTAATGTTTATTAAGACATCTATCATTTATATATATATATAAACAAAATAATCAAAACCAGATGACAATTTAATCCCAAAACACATGAGGGCCTTCATCAGGGGAGCTCCCCCACGTAGGGAAAGTAGAGAAGTTTCTGACGAAACGCTGGTATTAACCAAAAAACACGTTTCTAGCCCCCAACTTCTCACAGATGGACGCAAGACCATACAGCAAACGAATTTCAATTAATACAAAGCATAAAAAGCAATTAAATTCAGAAATATAGCACAAAAATATTACATCAAATATAAAATTCAAGAAATATAATACATCAAATATAAAATACAATAAATTAAATAAAACAAAAGTATATAAATACATACGTGGACAAACTGGAAAATTGAAAACCACCCCCCTTTATAAACATAGAACCCTTTTCAGCTAGTAGGACCACTTACCAGCACTCAAATGCCGCCCAAACTGGAACAACAAACCTTAAGTGGGATTGTCATCAAAAATACTGAAATGTTTATTGATTAAAATAACAGGATAGCGGTTAACAGTTAGAATATTTTTGAGATTTTTCATAGCCAGATTCAGGTCTAAATTGTTATTGCAAATCATTTTAATTCTATTTATTTGGGTGAACATAATATTTTTTAAAACTTTATGACTAATACAGGAGAACCAATTTGTTAAATTACAAACTTTAAAGTTAAAATCTTGTCTTTTATCATAAATTCCAATTAACCAGTTATTATCTATTTTTTTAATTTTTAAATCCAGAAAAGAAGTTTGGTCTTCAGAGTCAGTACGGTTTAATACAAGATCGGAGGGACAAATTTCAGCGGCATATTTCGCAACATCTAATCAGTTTATTGTAATTATGTCATCGATATACCTATAACTTAATATCTTTGAATTTTCTCTCAAACATAAACAAAAAAATGTTGGCGAAGGCACTCGAGTAACTTGTTCCCATCGGGATACCGAGAATTTGTAAAAAATAATTAACACCGTTAAACAAAACATTTTCGAAGATGTAAAACTTAATAAGGTTAATCCAGTAAACTTTATCGCATTTTATTACATGACAAAACTCTTCGTATACCCATTCAAAAACTTCTAGAACCAAGCGATGTGGGATACTACCAAAAAGTTTTTCAAAATCATAAGTATTAATAGTAAAAATATTTTCTGAATTTTCTTTAAAATACTTTAAAATTGGGTAATTATTTTTAATGATACTGCAATTATTGTCTGACTTTAAAGCGTTTAAGATATAATTGAGTAAATAAAAAAGTTTTTACCGGCTTTGTAATTATAAGCAAAATTACCCCAAGTAACGTAACGAAATTTAATGGGATTTTTATGAAATTTAACATTTATAAATAGGTATGGAAAATTAAAACTGTTTCTATTTATATTGAGTTTTTTATCAAAAGCCAAAATCCTTTTTCTTATAATAGAGAGGGAGTCATTTAATTTTTTGTATTAACAATTACCGGAATATTCTTTGGTACTCGTAGTAACATTTTGTAAAAAAACTTTACAAAAAATAGCAAAATTATTTCCAGCTTTGTCAACGGTAGCAATTATAATTTTTTTTTTTTTTTTTTTTTTTTTTAAGTTTTCAATGTTTTCTTGTAAGTCTGTATTGTAATCTTTATGAATTTTATTTCCAAAGTAACCCCTATAAAATGCCAAATCCCTTTCAAAATAATCCAAAATTATCTTTTTCCATAGTTTAAAATCTTTTATAGGCCAACAATACTTGTAAGAGAGTTTTAAAATAAAAATATCTAAATCTTTTGCAATATTATCAATTATTTTTCTGTTAGTATAATTGAAATTTAATCTGAAATTGGCACCTAAATTCATAAGATTTCTTTGCTTAGTATTTTCTATAATATCTAAATTACCTGTAATTATATGTTCATGATGTGAATCTTTAAAATCTTTATAGAAATCTTGATTACAATAACATTCATTATCTTTAATAAGATCAATATTTTTACTAACTTTATTATAATTGCAAATTAACTTTTTAAAATTTATATTATAGCTGTAAGCAATTCTGATATTACAAGAGTCTTTAAGTGGAAAAAATTCATTACAAAGTCCAATGATTTTATTAATTTTAATATAGTCAAAAATTTTATCTTTATAACTCAAAACCAAGTTTTCAATAGGAGCTTCTTTTGATGATAACTTTATTTCCTTTAAATCTGAAACTTTAATTTTATATTTAAAAAGATCGATAACAATATATCTAAAAAGATCATTTTTGAAGGAATAATTATCCATTTTGTATTTAATAAACCATTTTATTGCTTTATTTTTTAGAGATAAAATTCTGTTTTTAATTAAACTAATATCTTTATTTTCAATCGTACCTTGGTTTAAAATATCCAGAGTTTTTATAATGTCAATTTTTTTATTGGTTTTTTCAGCTCCTCTACAACCTCTAATCTTATTATATGTATCCTTAGTTTCAAAAAGTTTAAATTTACTGAAAATACAGCAACTTTTTTTATTTAAAATTTTATTCCCATTAAATTCACAGTTTAGATTGTAAGGATAGATGGTTTTTAGTTTAAGCATATAAAAATTTTCCGAAATTAATCTATCTTCTTTTTTAGGAATTATATCCAAAACTTTGTTCTAGTTCTATTTATTTAATAATTCAGGTCTTACTCCCTCCTATATTTAAATTTTATCTTATATATATATATATATTTATATGTATTAAGTATAATAAAAATAAACAACAATCTTAAATTCTTTTGATAAAATCTATACCACGAAAAAAATTAAAGCAGAACTAAAACAGTGGGTGAAAGTTTACACATAAAGCAATAAAATTAAATCGTAACAGTATTATTACTTTAAATGTTATTGTTTTTCTTTAAAATAATGTTTTCTTATTATTTCAAATCAATGATAATGTTTTATTTTATTTTCTCAATACATTTTTGCAAATGTGCTCATTTTATGCCTTTTGAAACAATGGATAAAATTTTTTTTTCATAAATCAATAAATTGTTTTAGTTATGACATCACTTTCGATCGTTACACCCTCGAAACTTTTGCTTTTATTATAAGGAAGATATGCCTTACTTGAAATTCAAGCTCACAATCTTCAGTAACAATAACTAATGTGTTGTAATAGCACATGGAAAAATTGTATTTTTTATGTTATTACTTAATTTGCTTTTTAGCTATAAACGTTATACATCTCAAATAACATGACATTTTAGAATTTTATGCAACTTGAAAGTAAAGAATGATATGTTCATAGAAGATTTTCTTCTCTTCCTAAACAGTGTCAGCAAACTTCTAAAAAAATTGGACATTACTAAAGTATTAAAATAGAAAAATACTCAAATTTTATATGGATTTAACAGATGTCTAGAAAAATAATAACAGTTTAAATAAAAGTGAAACAAATAAAACTTCTGCATCTAAAGAAAAATAAATTATAAAATAAATCTTGCTACAAAGAAAATTTACAAAGCTAAAAAATAGTAATACAATATATATATATATATATATATATATATATATATATATATAAATTAATAAAATGAAAATCAAATTTTCAAATGATCGAAATATTTGCCTTATAAGTTTTGAGAGACAAATAAGATATTATAGGATCAAATTATACAAGTAAAATATTTAACATGTCTGAGAGTAAGGTTTTCTGTAGTTTATAAATATACATATATATACATGCGTGTGTATGTGTATGCATATATATACTATATATATATATATATATATACTATATAAAATAAAATATTTTTGACACTATCTCAAAAAATCTAATGTGTAACAACTGATCGACTTTCGTTAATCACTACTATATACATTATAAACTTTCTCTGGTGATTGTGTGGTCAGAAGACAAAAGTGACCTAATTAATCACAACGCTTGTCAATTCACTATACTAATACATATACTAAAAGTATATTTAAAAGGAAGTTTAAAGAAAATCGGTATAGTCGTTTTTTGAGATTTTCATTTTTGAGACTTTTAATCAGGACATCTATCAATTTTCAAAGAGTATATACTTAGACGCCCTTTTAATACTTAAAAAAGGGCGTCTAAAAAAGAGTTTGTAAGTAAACTTGAAGAAAATCGTTTGTCGTTTTTGAGATACCGCCTTTTTGTCCAGTTCTAAATTTTCAGTTCCACTTTTTTTAATTTTTACCGAAAAACTTAGTAAACTCATCAGTATATCGGAAGTGCCTTAATTATAAAATTTAGCTGTTCTGTCTTTTTCGTTTTGGATACATGGCAATCAGAAGGCTCCCGCCCTCCCACAAACGCATTAAAAAAAAAAAAAAAAAAAAAAAAATCTTGACTCAGGAACATTTGTAAATCTGGCATACATATGTTGAAACATATTCAAATTAGGTGAATATTTGATATTAAAATTTTTGACCCCATGCAATACTTCATGATCTATATTAGTCAGGTAAAAGTGAAAATCTTTTATGATAATTGTCGTGAATACTGATAATAAATATTGCTAATAATAAATTCCAAAAACAGACTATCCAGCCGAAAACCAAATAATTGGCACTCTACTTTCCGCAAGACGAATAGTTAGTTTTAACACGATTTGATTGTTCCCTTCTTCCTTAACTTATTTTGCACGTAAAGAAATGTAAGAACAGGCAATTCCTAATTCCTTGCTACCTGTTGAATCTCTTTTGGCACACGAATATTAAAATCTATAGACGTCACTTTATTCTTGCTATTCATGAGTTAATGTTAGTTATGTAAATGTTAATATATTTTTTACATACTTTTCAGAAAATAGGCATTATTATTTTATTTGTGCTATGTTTCTCTCTTTTCTTAAAAAAAAAAAAAAAAAAAAAAAGTTACTCATGCCGCTGTTTATTTAAAGACTCTGCGGCCTTTTCTTCTCACGAATTAAAGGTTCCTCGTCGTCAAGAAAGATACCGATGTTTGCAGAATAATAAAAGAAGCATGTTTTTCTAGTCCGAAATTTATATCACCTTAATTAATGAATTAAAGTGAATTAACCAATTAAAAAGGTCCCATTAATAAAAATACTTTATTTGACGACTTGCAAATAGTTTTTTCAATCTTTTCAGTGTACAAATCACAATCAACAGGGAAAATGAAATATTACCTATGGTGTTAAAAAAAAAAAAAAGGGTGTGTGTGTGAATAAATAAATAAACTGAAAGATTGGCATCTTCGAGAGAAGGAAAAAAAAAATATATATATACCTACGCTTTTGAAATGTAAAGGTATGACTATCCGTTGCTATTTAGTACATATAATAATTGAAAAAAAAAAAATCTTTGAAAATTCGTATTTTATAAAAATATTTTTATTCATACATTTTTTATTTAACAAATTTATTTTTAATTAATTCTAATTCACATTAATATTTAATACACTTTAAAAATTAAATGCTTAAATGAATAATTGTCACCACTAATTTTAATAACGATAACGGTATTTAACAAATTACACTGTACCACATAACAAAGCGTTATAAGAAAAATAAAATTTATATTATTCAAAAAGTATTGACCGTACAATATGCAGTTTTCACTAAAATGCATGGAAAGACGTGTCTCTCTCCCCCCCTCCCCCCTATAAGTAAAACAAGATTTATTTCAAATATGTTTAATTTTTGTTCATCAGGTGGATTTTTTTTTTTTTTTCAGTGGCGCGGTACATTCAATAACAGATATAGGATTATAACTTTTCAGTGTGAAGACCATCATTAATGAGAATGGCCATCAGAGATTGCGCATTGGGAATTCTGATAATAAAGCTTAACAGTGCTTTATCTCTTAACAAAATTATGATTTCCGTTTTAGAACGATTGATAGCAGTAATAAGCAATAAATGTTTACTATCATCTGATAACATATGCATCACTCGAAAGTCAGATTAATAGTAGTCGCAGTGTGGCATTATTTGAGAAGGCGGATTTATTTGAAATCTGAGAGGATACTGCGAATACAAAGTCATCTGTTGGTAAAAAATTTAATTAAAATTTTTTCTTACATAAAATATTAATAATAATAATAATAATATCCCATGCTTTTCTGCACATTTTAATGAAAAACCGTATAGTGCTAGTCAATATTTTTTGAATAATGTATATATATATATATATATATACATATATTTTTTTTTTCTGTGGCTTTTGGATCACCTGACATGCATATCGTTCTATGTTCGAATTTTAATTCAGAATAACTACATACTGTTGCCAATACACAAACGTGAAAGTCAATAAATTTTCAAATGCGATTGTAGTGAGACAGATGGGAATATTTTACAAGTATTTTTCAACTCTAACCATTCGGAATTTTCCCTGATTTTCTCGAAAACTCGAAAAAATCTTTAGTAAGCACCAACCAGACCTCGGATCCCCGTGCACCACACCTTTATGATATTCACCCACACGAGCGAGAAAAAGCGATACATTTCCACCTTTTTAATCTAAATCGACATTACCATACGTATTATTATTAAAAAAAATTTCTCTTTCTGCATGTTCTTTCCCCTTTTCGTGTTGACACGCGTCATTTATACACAGATTAAGTGATGTCTGATTTCTCCCGTGAACAACTGAAATATCCCCAAACCTACGATGGGGACAAACCTTTCTTTTGTTAAGATCTCAATAATAACCATTTCCCCTTTTTTTCTGTCCCACTGGACTGACCGAATGGTGTTACAACACGCAAATAACTGAATTACGTGCTTATCAGATAGTGCAAGTGGGAGCATTTGGGAATTATCAATCCGTTTTCGCCATGTCGCATTCTTAAATGGGGGCTTACAAAATAGTTGCGAAGTAATACGTTTATTATTTTTTTTTTTTCTGATTACTGGATTTTAAATGTAATGCCTTACACTAGAAACCATATTGATGCTAAACGTCAGTACAATGAAAAGAAAGAAAATGAAATATGATTTAACTTCTTAAGTTATACCTACACCTTTAGAAGCCATGTTTTCAAATACTTGCATTTTTTAAAGTCTTATTCTTTTGAATTTCTTAATTTGTATTATAGTATAATGATACATAAAAAAGCTCGAAAAAGAAATTTTTTTAATAAAAAAATTAGTAAAAATACCTATGATTTGATACCTATGAACCGGGTAGATACATCAAAATGCTTATAGTTAGTGCAACAGTGATTTATAAAATATTCATATAAATTTTCAGCTCAATTGAATAAGGCGTTTAGATGGTATCGCACTTTTAAGAATTTGGTCCCATAGGCCATAATGATAAAGAATTTTTCTTTGTGACCCTGTAAAAAAACTGTAAGTGCTAAATTCACCAAAATCTATACGGTTGGTGAAACTGTGACCTATAACATGTGTACAAATTTTTTGTTCAGATTAATAAGGCGTTTAGACACTATCACACTTTTAAAAATTTGGCCCCGTAGGCCATAATGATAAAGAATTTTTCCTGGTGTCCCTGTAAAAAAACTATAAGTGCTAGATTCACCAAAATCAATAGAGTTCGTATTACGTACCAACTTTCAGCTTATTCGAACAAAGCGTTTAGACGCTAGCGTGTTCACTCACAGACATACACACACACATACGTACACACACACATACATACATCATCGTAAAAATAGTAAAAACGGACTCAGGGGACCTCGAAACGTACAGAAACATGAAAATCTCAAATTCGGATTTTTGACATGATTACAATACTTTCCTGTTATACACTGTATACTGTTATACTGTTATACCTGTTATGCCACTGTATACTGTTATACTGTTATACTGTTATCCTGTTATACCTGTATACTGTTACAATACTGTCCGGAAAGTAAAAAAGCAATTTGAAATCTAAATACATCAAAATTTTTCTTACCAGAATTTAAAATCCACCTGCTTTATATGTAACACTTTCTGGGCATTCATATTTTGATATTTTAGTCTTTCTGAAGGCTTTCTATGCTTTTCTATACCTTTTTGCGCGTATTTTTAGAAACGTTATAACTCGGGTTTTATTTACTCTAGAATCAAAATTCAAACATATAATTAAAGCTAAAGGTCTAAAGATTGATCCTAGACAAAAATTGACGAATGTGTGTTTTGGCGGAAAACGCGTATAAGGGTGCACGTATACTTTAAGGAGATGGTGGACGTTGAAAATCGTTATTTCAAATTACTGTCTGGAAATTGTGAAAGTTAGCATACATAAGTATTGAAATGTATCAATAAATAATAAGTATATTAATTTTTTTCGAAAACTATTGAAATTATAAACTTAAAAGTTTTAATTTTTTGAAAATTTTTAAAATGTTACATGAGACCTAATTTTTAAATTTTCTCCTCGACTTTACATTATTATAGATTATAAATATAATCTACAGATATTTGTGATTTACTTTGGGGATTCATTGAAAGTTAATTTTTTAAAAGTATTTTTATGATTGAATGCTGAAATTTCCTGATTTTTTTTTTTTTTTTTCCTTTTCCATTCAAACATAAAAAAATATTTTTTGTTAAATTTAATTTATCAATTAATTCACAAAGTAATTCACAAATCTGTTTAAATTATATTGATGAACTATAATAAGGCAAAATCAATACGAAAACTTAAAAACTAAGTCGCATGGAGTGTTAAAAAAAAAAAATAATAATAATAATAATAATAATAAATGGAATTTAAATTTTTTAATTTCAATAGTTTTCGAGAAATTTTGATATACTTAATACTGATATATTTCAGGGCATATACATGCAAACTTTCAATACTCTAATACAGAAGAACAATGTACAAAAAACTGAGACAGAAATTTCAAAGAAAGATTTTCAATGTACACCATCCCCTAACGGCCCTCTTCACTCACCATCGCCGGAAGCCCGAGCCAATGTTATTCTATGGGAAATTTACATTACTAATAACTAATTTACTAATACATATTTTTAAATTCTGTTTTCACATTTAGAAAATTCCCAACGGTTAAATTGACTTTTTTTTTTTTTTTTTTTTTTTTTTTTTTTTAATGGATTTTTTTTTTTTTTTTTTTTTTTTTAATTTTAATATTTTATTTTGAAGCTATAAAGTAGGAATTTTCAATATGTGAAATTTTTCCTTTTTCATTTTCAAAATAAAATATTAAAAAGAAAAAGAAATCCGTTTTTAAAAAGGTCCGACAATTTAACAGTTGGGAATTTTCTGAATGTGGGAATTTAAAAAATATGTATTAGTTTTAAAAAATATGTAGTAGTTAATGAGTTATAAGTAAAGAAATTTTCCCATAGAATAACATTAGCTTCGGCTTCCGACGACACGGTGTGTGAAGCGTGTCCTTAAGCACAATGTTAATTTAGGGAGAATATGGCCAATACCAAATTAAATTTTATCAAAGCACTTAATCTCTATCTATCTATTTCCAATATGCATAAAGTTTATATATAGTTTACATATAGTTTATAACAAGTTTAATAAAGAGATAGATCGTTTGTTAGTGAGTTCAAAACGTCAGCCCCATCAACCAATTCGTTCAATATGTTCTTTGTTTACCTATATGGGTAAAACATTACAGAAAAATTCTCATCCGTTACCATGCATAAAATACATAATATATCGGAATTCTTTTGTGAAGCCCTGTAAACTGATTGTTTATTCCGTGCACAACATTTTTTTTTTTTTTTGTTTATGAAACCAAATTTTTAAGAATGCCAATACTGTAAGTTCATTTTATTAAGCTGAATGCAATGTAACCAAGTTAAAATGGACTTTCGAAAAAATGTGTCCCCTAGACCGTAATAATAGAAAACGTTTTTAAATGTCTCTGACACGAGCTACTATACACGATAGGCACTAAAAATATAGAACTTATTCCATTTAACCGAAAAACATTTGTACCAAATTTCAAGTCGATCGGGTGATTTGTGTTTTTTGCTATCGCGCTGCAGACACACAGACATACGTCAGCACAGACACTAAATATTTTGAGTTTCAATAGGTCTTCGTCGTTTAACTGGAATATTAATGATAATTATTATTATTAAAGGATCCCTTTTAATAATATTCCAATGGGAAAACAAAGTTATGAATATGTTTTATGGAAAAGAGAGAGGGAGAAAAAAAAAAGTTCTAAAAGAGAAATTTACCCGGTTATTGAATCGCGCATGTATAATGTAAGTTAAAATTTAGTTTTATTAATTATTAGTAGTATTTCATTTAACGATTATTATTATTATTTCAATTAATAATTTTGAAATTGCTGCTTGAATTTAAATAAGTTTGATTCTCATTTGGTTTTTCACATATTATTCTTTCAGTTTAAACTTTTTTTTTTTTTTTTTTGGGGGGGGGGAGGGGGGTTGTTATAGGATATAGCTTGTTGTAAATGTTCAGCAATTTGCATACAACATGCAATATTTATTCTATACCCTTGAAAACGTAATGAATTTGCATGTTTCAATTTAAGGTTGCTTGATATTCGTAATATTTTTTTTGGATTCATCTTATTCAATGTTTCCTGGTTTCATCTACTCAATGTTTGAAAAGGTTTTCAATATATATATATATATATATATATATATATATATTATGTTATGTCACTGAAATTGTATGATGGTACAAGTCGTAGTAAACAGTACAAACGCAAATTCTTGCCTTGCCATATCAAAACCGAAAATATGTAAATAAATAAATAAATAAAATATTTTTTTATATTCCTGCACATTTCTACTTTGTTTTGTGTAAGTTAGAATTTTTTTTATTATTTTACTGAATTTTTCAGATTTAACATACAAGCCAACGAACGATCAAACCAAAAATAATACAATAACTGTGACCAAACATGGTTGAAAGTGAGCGGTATTTGCATGTTCTAGTCCGATTTTCATATTACAGTTAATCAGAAGTGGCCAAAAGTAATCAACTAATACCTGTAAAAGGTGTGTGATTTAGAAACGTCATATAGCCGTTCTAATAGGTTTTTAATTCTCCGGAGATGAGCACAGGTTGTTCCTTAATTAGTGCAGAAGTGTAAGGGCGCACGAGCCTGTCTTCATAAAAGGTATTGGAAAATGAAGGGAATGAGGGAAGGGTAAAATTAAAAGCTGACGCATGACTTGAATGGCTAGTTACTCATTCGTGACTGGTAATAAAAACTTAACGATATGGGTTATTGGACACAAGAGATGTTGAAAATTAAGTGTGTTGTTGCCGAGAGTATGGGGATCAAATTAAATTTCATTGCCAGTAATTTGATAATGGTTCGTCCCTTGATTTGAAATTATTTACGTATTTATCTTCTACTGTTTTTTTACGAAGCCCATTAAAATTCTAAACCTAATTGTTTTTAATAATATTTTATTCACGTCTATGAAAACTTATTTGAGTAAAAGGGATGAATCCACTTTATTTATCACTTTACTTTACAAATAATTTTTTAATGAGAAAATGAAATAAAAATAGACAGTTTTTACTTTCTCTTACCCATATATTAATAGAGAAAGTATTGTTCATGAGTCGAATTTTCATAATTGAGATTTGATATTATTATATGTTTCCAAGTCCTCTAGTTAAAAAAAAAAAAAAAAAAAAAAAAAAAAAAAAAAGTCAGACTTTTAGCGACTGGACTGCGTGTCTGACTACCTGTCTTTCTCTGTGTGTGTGAGTTTGTGTGTATTCCAAGAGACTGACTAAGACCCACTGGGGCCTGGAGCAAACGTTTCTCCAGAGTCCTCTTTACGTTTTTACACTTAAAGTTACAACCAAAATAAATAAATAAAAACACATTAAAATTTGTTTTACATTTCATTTACGGTCCTTACTCCAGTGAGGAGATCCAGTGCAATTGCCCCGCATTCCTATGCCTTAGTCAAGCCCTGTGTGTGCCTGTGAATCTGTTGTCCGCATAACCCAGAAAAAAAAAATATATATTCACAGGATGTCCAAATTCACTGTTATAAATCTGAATCGCATATAAATTTTAATTGATATTTTTATAGAAAAATCAGATGAATTGTTTGTGTACAGGGACGTGCAAAAGGTAGGGTAAAATGAGGTAAATCGGTGAAAAACTTAGTTTTTTTTTTTTTTTTTTTAATCGTGCTCATATTCACAACACTTTTCCCGTTGTAAAAATTGCTGCAGCAGGGGAATTCATTAATGTATCACGCTGAGTTCGTTTTATGAATTTAAAAAGAAATTTTACCCCAATAAAAAAATTAAAATTAAAGTTACCTCCAATTTACCGCACGTGGGGTAATTTGGAGGTATGACTATAAAACCTATCCAGATTGATTTTTAAAATATGGGCTAAAAGTAGTGCTCAAACAACAATTGAAACCTTTTCAAAAAATATACTTTCATTAAAAAAAAAATTAAGGTTTTAAAAAATGTGGTTTAAGAATAAAAATTGCCAATTCTGATCACTTTTGTTTTCTTCAGGCCTCCTCATCAAGGACATGAAGTAAATAATTGATATTGCTATAAGTTACTAACTAGCAGAATCATATTAAGAAAAACAATTTTTTTTTTTTTTTTTTTTACTTTTATTTTTACAGAATTTTTATTAGAAACTTATAAAATTTGAAAAAAATCGATATTTTTGGACCTGAACAAAATTAAGCAAATTTATTACTTTAAAATTAGCAAGAAATGAACTTTTAAGAAAATAATAACTTTAAAATACAACGGTAAGCCCTGTTTTAAACCTTTATAAGCTCTAAAACAAACATCTCATCTGTTCAGGTTTGTTATACAATAATGCCTTTACTTTACTGTAGTCCACTTCAGTAAGACCGATGAGCCTACAATTGACCTGATAAATGTCCCAATTAAGCTAAGGGATCAAAGGAAATGTCTTAAGCAAGTTGTTTATAACATTTTGAAATAATTCTAAATAAAAAAAAAATTGAAAATAAAAAAATGAAAAATTCAACCAATTTTCTCACATGGGATAATTTGGAGGTAAAATTTTCAGCCCCCCACCCCCATGTACCCTTTAATATAAAATAATAGTAATAATAATAATAATTCCATATAGATAATTACTAGCTGGAACCCGTCGAATTCGACGGTCACTTCACTGACCGTAATTTTTCAAAAATCGTCGGATCATTATTTAAATGTATTTCAAGTTAAAACATCTAATATAATTTACGACATTTCACTTAAAAGAAAGTCAGAAAAATGCTTATAAATAGAAATACTATATATGACATCACTTTCTACAAAGTACTGTCAATGTGACGTCAAACTGACTCCAAATAAGCAGATGCTATCTTTTATTTTCTATTTCGTTTATTCCTAAGACTATATGTTAGCTGACCCGTCCGGCGTTGCCCGGGCCCATGATACCTTAAATGAGCCTTAAATTTGTATTATTTTATACCTTTAACTCGATTTTGTTTGAATTTCTGTTTTTAAATGAAAGCATCACGAAAAACATAATCATCTGTAACGAAACAATTATCTCGAACCGAACGAAACTCTGTCTTGTGACCCCGGTGCTTGCGGCAGCGCATACACGGGCCACTAACAACATAAAAAAATTCCCAAAAATTAACATGGAACCGAACGAACCAGCCCGGCAATGCCCGGGCCCGTGATAATAACCTTAAATGAACCTTAAATTTGTATGATTTTATACCTTTAACTCGATTTTGTTTGAATTTCTATTTTTAATTAAAAGCATTGCGAAAAAAAATAATCAGCTGTAACAAAAAAAAAAAAAAAAAAATACCTCGAACCGAACGAAACTCTGCCTTGTGACCCAGGTGCCTCGCGGGCCGCTAATACCATGAAAAAAAAAATAATAATAACCTGGAACGGAACGAACCCACCCAGCATTGCTCGGGCCCATGATAATAGCCTTAAATGAACCTTAAATTTGCATGGTTTTATACCTTTAACTGGATTTTGTTTGAATTTCTATTTTTAAATGAAAACATCACAAAAAAAAAAAAAAAAAAAAAAAATCATCTGTTACAAAAAAATAATTACCTCAAACAGAACGGAAATCGGGTTCGTGACCCAGTGCCTGCGGCACGTATATGCAGGCCGCTAATAACATGAAAAAATTCTCAAAAATTAACCACGAACCTCTGATTCGTGTTACCGCTGCCTGTGGCGCAGCACCGTATAACAGGCATGCTACGCACGCACTGCAAAATCCATTTTCCTCCACCAGGGAGCGCAGCATGTTGTATACGAACATCACCAATCGCCTTGAACCAAGACCTTTCAAATAAGGTGTCACATGGTGGTGTCAACTGCAAAATCCTTTAGTTACACTTTCCACCGACAGGGCAAAAGGGTGTTCTATACGAACAACGCCAACGGTCAGGAAATATCAAGACCTTTAAAAAAAAGTTGTAACATGATAGGGTCTACTGCAAAATCACCCAGTTCCATTTTTAACCACCAGGGGCGCACTATATTGTATACAAACATCCCCAATCAACATGAAATTTCAATACCTTTATCAACAATTGCCTTGAATTTCCAAGACCTTTTAAATAAGGTGTCACATGGTGGTGTCAACTGCAAAATCCTTTAGTTACACTTTCCAACACCAGGGAGCACAGTGTGTTCTGTATGAACACCACCAACGGTCAGAAAATACCAAGACCTTTAAAATAAGGTGCAACATGATAGGGCCTACTACAAAATCACCTAGTTCCATTTTTCACCACCAGGGGCACCCTATATTGTATACAAACATCCTCAATCAACATGAAATTTCAAGACCTTTAAAATGAGGTACTACATGTGTGGATCTAGAACGGATTTCCCTCTCAAACTAATTTCCCCCCCTCCCCCCCCTTTAAAATTGAAAATTCCAAAATCGGAGATATTGATTTTTTAGTATTCGAGTCCCCCCCTGTACAATTTCTTCACCGTGAAGTAATTTGGAGCTGAGTTATGCTCGCCAACGTGTGTTTAACCCCTGCCTCCTTTCGACTTTTTTTATTTTTCTCTTTTCATAACATATCTACAGACCAAGACCTTTTTTTAGACACCTCTAACAAATTTTTACACCTAGCCGTTTCCTCAATTTAGTGGAGACAGACAAAAACACGTTTCATATTAATATATAGATAGCTCAGGATATCTTTTTTCTTGTGACAACATACTTCGCCATTTTTTTTTTTTTTTTAATCTGTGTGGTCTGCAACATTTATATACATACACATATATATATATATATATATATACATATATTAAAACGAACAAAATTTAAGGAAAAAGGGGGGGGGGGGGCAGGAAAAGGAAAAAGGAACACACAAAAAGAAAAAAAAAAAAAAAAAAAAGAATGAACTTTTAATTTTTTCTATTTTTGTATGCAATAGATATTTGAACATAAGTATTTTTTATTATTATTAAGAAATGTATAAGCAATTTTGGCATTATTGAAATTTATTTATTAAATTATAAAAAGGTTTAAATTATTTTTTTTTAACCCGTTTTTTCCACCCTACCCTATTCAAATGCATTTCATCTATCTGCGAAAGTTATTATTGGTGTATTGTAACATTTTTAAACTGCGATAAACAAAATGTGATTTCTTCTAAGAACAAAAGAATGTTTCAAGTAGAACATGGTATGAAAAGTATTCATTCGCTTAGAGGACCGTAAAAAATAAATAAATAAATAAAAAAAAAAAAACTGTGTTTTATTTAGAAACTATGTAAGGAAATTCTTCGAAGTGCATCTCAAATGGTGTTATATGTATAAAAGCTTTCTTAATAATGTGAAATAAATTTCAAAAGTTCGTAACAGTTTTAATTGCTTTCTGAATGAAAGTACAATATTGGGTTTTAAAAGGATGGTAGCCCTCCTCATACAAAAATTATATTCAAAATAAAACAATTTCTGAAACTAACAGGGTAGAGAAAGTAGTGTGGGGAACACATCAGAATATTTTACTCTTATAAATAATTCTACAAATATAAAAACGTTGAAACTCAGAATATTTATTTATTTATTTATTGGGATTTCAAATAAATTATAAAAAAATCCTTTAAACTATTTAATTAATTAAACTATAAAATAAATTATTTAATTAATTGAATAATTTTTATGTTTAATTTTTACTATTTTTTTTTTTTTTTCTATATCTATACATATAAAAAAAAAGCAATTTTTGAAAATCCCTGGTCTCGATGTTCGACATTTTCAGATCTCCTGAACACGATTTTACTATTTTTAGGAAATATCTGTCTGTGATTCAAAATTTTGAGGACGCTGTACCAACACCTTCTGTAATAATGCCTCCGAGCTGATCTCTACGTCACGGAAGATCGGCCGATTTTATCCAACCAACACTTCCTATGATACATGTTGGATCGTCGGGATTGGATGAAATCGGCCGATCTTCCGTGACGTAGAGCTCAGCTCGGAGGCATTATTACAGGTGGTGTTGGCTGTACTCGATCTAATGGACGGAATTCGATGCAAGTTCATATTTGGTTGGAGCTTGAATTCAGTTGGTGCTGATTAGCTATTGGTGCATATCGCACCTATCACACTGTTCTGTATGATTCTGTATCTAAGAATATGGCCCTATCATACCGTTTTTTTTTCTTTTTTTTTCTGTATACGGCAGTACAGGACAACATTTCTTATACACGATGAGGATTATTTTCAATCAAACACCGTAAAAATATATATATATATATATATGTATATAATAGTAATATGGAACCAGGATAAAAAATCTGGAGTGACTCCACTCGACTTTCCGAACATTGAGTAATTAACAGTTTTGTAGATAAAGTAAAGAAAGAGGAGTTGTTAAACAAACAAAAGAGAGAAAACCATAATAGAGTGTTTGAGTATTTTTCTCCATCTATTACACGATGTTTTATTTAACGCTACTGAACTTTGAGTCCATAGATCATAATGATAAAGAATTTTTCGTTGTGTCCCTGTAAAAACCTATAAATGTATTCACCAAAATGCTTATAATTAGTGCAACAGTGGTTTATAATACTCATATAAATTTTCAGATCAATTGAATAAGGCGTTTAGATGCTATCGCTCTTTTAAAAATTTGGTCCCATAGGCCATAATAATAAAGAATTTTTCTTTGTGTCCCTGTAAAAAAACTGTAAGTGCTAGATTCACCAAAATCTATACAGTTAGTTCAACTGTGATCTATAACATGTGTAAAAATTTTTTGCTTAGATTAATAAGGCGTTTAGACGCTATCACACTTTTAAAAATTTGGCCCCATAGGCATAATGATAAAGAATTTTTCTTTGTGTCCCTGTAAAAAAAACTATAAGTGCTAGATTCACCAAAATCTATAGGGTTCGTACTATTTTGACTTACAATATGCGTACCAACTTTCAGGTTAATCGAACAAAGCGTTTAGACGCTAGCGTGTTCACTCACAGACATACACACATACATACACACATACACACACACATACATACATCATCGTAAAAATAGTGAAAACGGACTCAGGGGACCTCAAAACGTTTAGAAACATCAAAATCTCGAATTCGGATTTTTGACATGATTACAATACTTTCCTCACTATAGTGTTCGGAAAGTAAAAATTTGCATGTGTAAGAATATAGCTTCTCTTGAGAGGAAGGACATCCCCCCCCCCCTACCTCCCGATGTTTAGAGGAAAGTTTTCAGTATGAGTGCTTTTTTAAAATAATTCATCAGTACTTCTAAAACGAACGATTAAACCCTACATATAAATAAACGAATAAAATAAAATAAAATAAATAATAATAATAATAATAATATTAATAATTAAAAAAAAACCCGCTTACATTAAGACATTACCTATAGGGCACAACTTGAACTTTCTTTGAACATTTCATTGTTACACTTTTCTGAGATGCAAATTGTCTTCAATTGGCATGGAAAACAATTTTAATAAATTATTTTAAAAAATAATTTGCACTGCATGAATTTGTATATAAAAATATTTCCTGATGACTGCAACATACCAGTTTTATTTCATTTTTGCCACATTTAAAATACTAGAATATTTTTAGACTTAAAAAGACAATTATTTATCATCTATAAGAAAAAAAAAATCTTTTGTAGTAAAGACAATTACTAGCGATAACTTACCAAAGACAATTATTTATATTATTCATCATATAGATTCTTATTTCATAAACTGTCTAAATGCATTCAAATAATTTATGCAAACTGCATATTGCCGTTAGTGTTTACTTATTTAAATCAATCATGTAATTATACCACAATATTTTAGATCTAAAGCATGAATTTTAATGAACCGTATAGCCGATTTGCTTCATGGAAAATTGCTTGGCATTTGTTATATTTACGGCATTTTGATGACTTCACACTCAAAGAGATAAATTTCCTCGATACGCCTCACACATAGGGGGCAATAGCATTTTAAAACCATATTCATGTCTTGGAGCTGATAACCTTCCAATTTTGTTCTGCCCTGCTCTATTTCTCAACAGTCTGCTTTTGAAAGAGCTTTGAAAAATGGTAACCCCCCTTAGAAATAATAATAAAAAACTTCTCTGCAAATCTTCATACGCGTCTTTCTGCGAATTTTTACGATCTATCACCCTCCTATGATAGCTAGCATTCCCTTAAAAACAAAAACGAGTGCCCACTTTTATAGCCGTATCTGTTGTGTCCCTAAAAACACAACCAGGCTTGATTTTTATGATATCCCAGCAAGTCCCCCGCCTCACACCATAAATATTCTTCTGCTTTTTATCTGCCCGGTAAAGGGTCTTTGTTTCAAACTCAGAGCACTTTATTTCAGTAGCGGAGGCAATTTAATTTTCTTGGCGATTGCTCATTGCGCAATGAGTTAGAGATCCGTGTGTGACCCTGGTGTGGAGTCCGTATAAGGATTCTTGTATCGACTCCGCAGTTAACGGATTTTATGTTTAGAAAACTGGCCGAAATTTTCTGTCGGAATGGATTCATTTACGAGGCAGCATTTTATCCATTATTATATTTCCCAAATATGGAGAGATAACTTGATATAAAACTTTGTTACTGCAACAATAAAAAATACGGTTAAAAAAACGAAATATTATAGGGTTTAAAATGTGCACCAAGCGACATAACTCGCTATTTACCTTTTAACTACGAACTTTACTTAAAAAAATATAATAATAATTACGCTTAGGGTAGGTGTACCAGTAGTGAACACTTTAAAAACAATTTTTGTGTAATTTTCTTAAAGAGTTAGATGGTTTTGGGAGGATGAGAAAAGCAAATTTTCTCTATTCTTTTTACTCAAAATTTTGACCATATGAAAGAGCAACCTTTAAACAATAATCTGTAAGTTTTCATTAAAAAAATATGGAAAATTCAACCGGTGTGTCCTGGTTTCCGTAGACCCTTCAGACCCTTCTCAAAAACTAATGCACCGATTTCATTGGAATTTTGCACACTTCTTCAAAATGTAATTGATTAATGCTTGAACAAAATATTTTAAAGAAAAAATCGAAATTTAAATTTTTGGCAGAGTTTTATGCAAAAACAGTACAATTTCCGATACATTTTACCTCACGCATAGCATTGTAAAATTAGTTATGAACTAAAAAGTAAACATCCTTCATTCAAGCGCTAGTCAACTCTGTGCAAAATTTGAATAAGATCGGTGCATTACTTTCTAAGAAATCGTGTCCTCCGTTTTTCTGAATGGTCTCAAAAAATCAGGACCCACTGGGTTAAGTTTACCAAAATTTTTTTAATAAAAGTTTATAAATTATTGTTTAAGTGTTGCTTTTTTATATCCTCGAAAATTTGAATAAAATTTTTATTTATTATATTAAAAATGTGGTGGAGAAAATGTGCTTTATCAGCCTTCGAAACCCATGTAACACCTAAAATTTAAAGACTGTAACTAGAGTTCGGCTCCAAATTAACATTTTCTGTATATGATTGTACAGCAAAAGGTTATAATTGAATCACTCTTATACTCGAAAAATTAGTTTTCCAGAGAGCTTAAAATGTGCCGGTAATAAACCCTTAAAAATCTAGTAATAAAATCCTTTTATGTTCCTGTAGTGGACATTTTTGAATTTTTGTCAGGAAAGGGGGAATGAAGAGCGATCTGATTGAAAATGTATATTTAATTAAATAAATTTATTTTTTGTTTGATTAATGCATTAAAAGAACGAAAAGAATACATAAATTTCCATCATGAATCGGAATTTAAAAAAAAATCTCTAAAAATTTTAACGTTTTCTAGTATATGTGTAGCACACTTTTTTAAAAGTAAGCCTCAATTTCTAATAAAATTTTAATCATTCCCTTGTTACTTTCTCTTATCCATATGTTTAAGAGAAAAAATGGATCAAACTTTCGAAATTGAGTTGTTTTTATATTCACAAGTTTTGAGGTCCAATGATTCAGAAAAACAAGGTTTTAGCAGTGGGTCTGTCAGGGTTTCCACTAAAGTGCGCGATCGCGAGAATCTTGCATATATATTTTTTTTTTATCTTTTCACATAAAATTGAAAGGAATTCGTGCACTCTTCTGGGGCTAATTTGTTAAAATTTTTGGTCCAAAAACAGGTCATTCATAAAAAACTTTTCTCCTTTCACAAAAATCAGCAAATTTAAACAGATCTTTCACAAAAATTGAATGATTTTAAAAGATTTTCGAGAAACTTAGATAAGAAAGTTACACATTTTGATGATCAGCTGCGAAAAAATATATTATATTTCTACAGTGAAACACCTGAAAAACTGGAATTAGCAAAGTAAGTTTCGCCAATTTGCAGTGCAATAGTTGCTTATTTTGGTGGTCAGCAGTGAAAAAAAAAATCGACATATTTAAGCAATTAATTGCGATTAAACTCAAATTATACCAATGAGCTACGTAAAATTAGACATCATCAGCAATTTACATTAACCATATATAGTATATATATATATATATGTATATATATATACATTATTTTTCAGTAATTTTGTGTTCTCACGTATTTTTTTTAGAAATCTCACTTTTATTTTGAGTAAAGGTGAGAAATTCTCGCTCAGTTTTTACTTATATCCCAAGAACTTTGATATATTGCTTGTATATCCCAACAACAAACAATAGCTGGAAGTTTAAACTCGGTATGCTAAATCTGTATCATACAGGGATGCTGCACAAACTTTTCGTTAAGATCAAGTAAAATGATTCGTGCATAGGGACATCCAAAAGAATTCAAATACATTACGTCTATGGGCGATAATAATATCCTTATGTAATATTTATAATAATATTCTTTGGATATTATTATAAAAACTATTTTACAATTTTGATAATTGCTTTTATAAATTCTATCTTTCGAATTAATTAAAAATACTGATGTGTTTGCATTGAAAATTGCCATAAAGTTCGTGATTATGTTATATACAGAGTTGTGGAATAGTTATACACTACAACTAATTCATTGTCAATTCCAATACCTTTTTGTCCAATAATAATGCTCTCTGCATATTAACCACGTCAAATGCTTTCACCTCGCCCTCATAACCAATGACGTATATCCCTCAAACACAAATACACAGGCAGCGAAACTCAATCGCAGATGTCCCAATAACTTATCACCTCGCCCACTCTTGGCAATTACTCAAGCCAGCAAGTAAAGCCTTCGCAGAACACCAAATGGAACGGATCCATTTATTAGCGAATTACCATAGAGCGCGCCTAGATATAGACTGAAAACCGTTCCTTAATCGGACGCCGCTCGACACCATTAATAAAAGGGAACAAAGAGTTAAAATGGCGGCCGTAATGACAGAGGACTTAGGCCGACTCTACCCTACCCCTTTTGCTACCTTTTCGGGACATCCAGATAGATGGCTAATTTTGTTCCTGGTTTGTTAATACCTTTTAATCCTTTTTTAACCCTTTCTTGGGACTAGGGACATTAAATTAATTTCGCCCCGAAAGGTGTTTCTGTTTATCCTAGCCGTTGTATCAATCTTGTAAATTGAAAATTGGGGGGACTTGTTGAATATTTATGGGTTTTTCTTGGTAATGACTTGGAATTGCATCAGATATAATGAGAGGAAATGGAATTAATTTTTGAGAGATCTTGAAGCGTTTTGCTGATTAAAGTTGTTTGTTTTCTTGGAATATATTTATATTTTGAGAAATTTGAATGCTGGCGAAATATTAGGGGATTAAAAAGCTATTATTTTAAATTCTAAGGACGTAAGGATGTATTCGAAATTAATAATTGTTATTCAACAGTTATTCATTGTATTGTTTGTAACGAATTTTTTTATTCCTTAAATTATGAAACTTTGAATTTAAAAACAATTTAATAGGGAATTAAAGCGTTGTTCTCACATTGGAATTGTAAGTACGGACGGCAGCAAAATTATCCGAGCGCTAGCAAAAATCCCTACGTAAAAAAAGTACACTTAATACTGATTTGTTAAATAAAACCTTGTCAAATCATGTTCTTAGTCAGTCTAAGAACATGATTCGGCAAGGATTTATTTAACAAAACAGTATTAAGTGTACTTTTTTTACATAGGCATTCTTGCTAGCGCTCGGATAATTTTGCTGCCGACTATACAAGGCGCAAAATTTACAATTAAAAAAAAAATTACTTTTTGAGAGATAGTGTTTTTCCCTTCTTACCTGAAAATTTTCAGCAAATTAATGTTTGTTTTTAAATCGTAATAAATTTTAAAACAGAAAACAAATGTGTCGTAATTTATAAAGTTGTACTTGTAATTTTATATTCCGAAGAATAATAATAAACATTGCCTTATAAAATTTTCGTCCCTGGGAATATTTCTTTTTCACCAGAAGACGTGAAAATGCTTTTATCTTTGCTTTTAAATTTTGTGCTATATGAATTCTCTTCATTTTTTTTTCTTATGTATAAAAGGAAAGATAAACAAATTAATCTATATAATAATTTTCTAGACTTAAGCTACACTGTAAATATATATATATATATATATATATATATATATATAATCACAAGATTTCACCGTATGATTTTACGGGAAATGGCCGTTTTGCTAGCTAAACAGTCAAAGCCCGTAAATTGATGTCATGAAAGTATAATTTTGGAATACTGGCATTTTTTATGGACAAAAGCGTTAATCGGCGTAATTTGCTCAAATCTGCCATTAAACTGTATTTTTATGGTAAAATTATTTCAAATATAGAGTGTTTTAGCTTTTCAGTGACGTCATATAAGAACCACTTCGTATTTGAAACTGAAAATATAATTGTAGTTTTATTGGTTGAGAGAGTTTTTTTAATACATTCATACAAATAGTGATTGATATAAAAAAGCTATTGTTTTTCTAATTTAATTCAAAGAATTTAATTTAAAGTTGCAGGTTTGTCACAACGTGAAATTACGGGGGAATACATCATTTATACACTGAGAAAAAAAAATATAGCGCCTTCCTCTAGAATGAACAAGTGGCCATTTTTTAAATCCCTTAACTAGAAATATAGATTTCCGAGCAATGCGCATGAGGCACGCCAATAAACTGAATATGCGAAATGATCCAGAATTTCTAGTTTACGCTTTTTTAGATGGTGAAACAATATTCTGAATATTCTGAAACTTTTGTATTGCGAGAAATTCTCACTTGATTTTCTAGAATTGGGTCATAAACCAAGATTATAGTTGTTGAAACCCGCCTCTTGTAGTCTCCTTTATAGGCAGAGATTTTTAAATAGCTTTGCCCTCGATAATATAGACAAACGCTCTAGACTTCTAATAGGGGCTTCTAGAACCCGCTTTCCAAGGGGACTAGAATTTATAAGGGTGACATAGAACTATTTTTTCTAGAGCCACAAGTTAGATTATAGATGTCAGTTACAGAATTTTTTCTCAGTGTGGTCCAAATGTTTTTTCTACGGGCTTTGCCTAGAATCTCAGCTGCCGGGAATTGCCTATAATATGACTTGAATTTTTCTATGTACATGTCGAAATACTTTATCGTGGAGATTAAATGGTTTAAAATAAAGAAAAGTTAGAATTATATGATATGTAGTCACATCGCATAACATCAAAGTGGAATCTGAGAGTTTTTAAACAATAAATTTGAAAAATTTAGGGCTTTTAGACTTAATAAATAAATAAAAAGGTTAAACTTCAAATTTTTTAGTTGAAAGAAAAAAAAGGTTCAAAAATTTAATTTTGATAATTTTGATCTCTCTGTTCATTAGTGCAAAAGTCTAGATAAATCCTCCTATCTAAGTTTTCATTAATATCAACGTGAAATACACAAAATCTGAAACTTAATGTCTAATGATTTATGCTTAACTTAATATCAGAATTGAAAAGCATTTTTTTTTTTTTTTCATTTTATCTACAGGGATATATGGCTGTTTACTGTTTTATTTATTTATTTATTTACTGTTACATTTCTGGGTTGAATTCTAAAGATGACGAAATTCTAGATATATGTGTATAATATCAATAATTACCTTAATAAGAAAAAAAAATTAAGAATATTCAAAATTATATAGTTAGATAGTCATTTTTTACCTAGTTCTGTGACGATATTGTATGTTCAAGGACTTACAACAAATTCATCTTATTCTTGTCGATTTCTATTTTACCGTTTATATAAATAAAAGCTAATTATTAAGTAGAGTGAAAAAAGAAATATAAATTTTAGAACAGTCAGCTATTGCTAGAACGAAATATACTATGAAATATTTTCAATTCAACCTTGTGTTTTTGGCTGTTCTAGAATCTATGTCTATATTTTTAATAGTACATGGTCCATTACATAGACAATGTTTATCAAAATTTTCAGAAAAAAATGGATTACAAGCTGAAATGTAATTTTTTTTACCCTTATTATCTTCAAATTTAAATTTGCACTTCATAATAAAACAAGTTTAGAGCTGTTAAGTGTAGTTATAATACACAGAATAATACTTAATAGCAAATTAAATAAGAAATATTTTTATTGGTGGCTTTGAAAACTTCATTAAGCGTACCATGTATATATATATATGTATATATATATATATATATAATTCTTTTATTCTTTATACTTTTTATTGTTATCATGAATACGTTTAATTAAATTTTTGCTTATGAAAGTATTATATCATTTCAAATAAAACCATTTTCTAAATGGCAACGTGCAAATACAGTCGCTCCTACCTTACACTTAAAACGGTGATAATCTGTTCTTATACTAATGCAAGGTAAAAGAATATGGTGTGAGTGCAACACCAAATTATTTTCTTTATAAGTTAATTTAAGGAAAAAATAACCAGACTTTTTTTACTTTTGGTGGATGTGAATGAGTTTTTTAGAGAAGGAGAACACGAATCGCTGCAAAATTTACAAACAACGTTTTCTTATTTTTAAAATTCCATTTCAGTGTCTGATGACATGCAAATTTCAGTTTCATTAACACTAAAAGAAAAAAAAATTGCACTATTTTTAGAAGGTTTCTATCACTTTCGTAAATTGCTTAAATGTCTGTAAAATACATTAACGAGACTGGATCGGAAGACAAAACAAAAACAGGCAAAAAAATACCCCCAGAAAGTCTATCAAGAACTCTTATAGTGACACTTAAACCAATCAGAAAAAATTAAATTTTCCTCCGTCTAAGTACAGGGATAATTAAAATGCAGGGATCATTATGCAAATTACAGAAAGAAAAGGCAATAAAACTTTGCACCTAATCGTCTGCTTCGACAAGGGGCATTTATCTCTTTTTCCAACACTTCCCTACACCAAAGAGAAAAATGTAGGAACGACAGATAGTCCTTTTAAACAATTTCACTTGCGCGGCGCTCGCTTCCAGAGATGAATCATTAGTAAAATGACCCTTCTGGTAAAGTGGGAAACGGACTTGGAAACAATTCTTCAGGGGTTAAGTCTGGAATGTAAATTTATCCTTATCAGAGATTGAACAATTGTAACATTCTATTATTTTGGAGGAAGAAAATTTATTGTTATATATACTTATTTTTTTTCTGAATCCCCTGAAAAACAATTTTAATTTTATTTTTCGCGATGTTGACGATGTTTTTCGCTCTTTCATATGTAAAACATTACACACATGCACAAAAAAAAAAAAAAAAAAAAAAAAAGAGAGAGAGAGAGAGAGAGAGAGAGAGAGAGAGAGAGAGAGAGAGAAGAAGAAGAAGAAGAAGAAGAAGAGTGTGAAAAAGTGAGAAGAACAAGTTCTTCTGATGCGAATTTTTTGTATTGGGATATTATTTGTTTTAATCCATTCTGCTCCTTTTTAAATTTATACTCTTTGTAATTTTTTTTTTGTCTTTGTTTGGCGTTTGTTCAAGCAATGCAATACAGCGTTAAACGCCTAATTTGTATACAATGTTTTAAGCATAATATATATATATATATATACATTCATACAGTAAAGCACCGTTTATACGTCTCTCGTTTATACGTCCTTTACATTTATACGTCCTTTTAGTAAAGTGACGATTCATTCCTATTCATTTTAATGCATAAATTCTTCGTTTACACGTCATTAATACCGGTTATACGTCTTTTTCACTTTACTACAATTCGCAAATTTTCTCGACCTGTCATTATTTTCTATTCTAAATAAGACAAATATTTCCTAGAAAGCATCTTATAGGGAGGACCACAGGAAAGATCGAAGAATACTGATCAAACAATCATTTGAATTCACAGTACAGTTTTTAATACTCATAGACAAGCAGCAAATAAGACGAATATTAAAGACTTTTAAAGGTATTTAATAACTATCTGTATGGACATAAATCGTATGCTTATTATTAAAGATACACAATTTATATAATTAATATTCAAAATATATTCATATAGTTCTTAAGAAATAAAATATAATGCCCAATATATGAGATATGTAATTAATACCCAGTCGAGTCATGCATTAATAGTACTATTTTTTCTCACTTTTTATAATAAATCCTGTTTTTTAAAATTAATTATTGTCTTAAAAAAGTATAATATACTATTACTAATTTAAGAAACTTTATTAATTATTATTTTCAAATAAATTTTACTTAAGTGTCATTAAATTTGTAATAATCAAAGTGTTATTAAAATTTCGATTATACGTCTTTTCGTTTATACGTCCTTTTATGTCAGTCCCTTGAAGGACGTATAAACGGGGCTTTACTGTATATATAAAGTGCGTCTCGAAATGATAGTCCCACTAGAATATACCGGCATAAGCAAAGAAAAAAAAAAGAACAAAAAATTTCAAACACATTACAGACATTAATACTTTAATGATAATTATATTGAAACACTATTGCATAACATTACGTTGTCCTTTTTAATGAACATCAAAATATTTTTTTTTTAAATCGCCTCATTACTTTGAAACTTTACTAAATTTTTATTTTATATAATAATTATAGTTTATACAATAAACATATATACCAGAGTAGTGAACGTATTCCACAAGATGGTTCTGCTAGTAGTTTGTTATTTGACGTATATCTGTATTATTATGAAAGAGATTTCTCTTTATGTGATGACCTAATGCATTTCACGTATACAGATCATGTTATTGTTTTTTACTTTAAAGATACGTATTAACTCGTTCATTGCAAATTATCCTACTAATCTTTCATTAACTAAAAATGATATAACCAATAAAAAAGTAAAATTTCTTGATTTAAAGATCAATAATAATAACGGAAATTTACAATTTGTTATTTTTGATAAAATAAAAGAATTATCACGTTAAATTTTACAAAATATATTTCTTGTTAAACTTATATTTAATTATAAAGATATTTTATCAGAAACATTTCGTACGGTTTCCTCTTAGTTATTGATAGGTAATGACACCAAAAATATAATTAAAAACCTTATAAATATTACATAAAATTTACTTTAAACTAGTATGTTGTGGCCACCACATGACATTTTTCTATATTTTCCTATAAAAATTCACTCAGTAAAAATAATTTATTAAAATTATTATCTAAAAAAATTATCTTCCATGATAATGCAGACAATTTCCATATTAGAGAAGTAGTATAACACTAAATATATAAAAAAAAGTAAATTTTATTGTCAATATGGTGTACTTAAAAAAAAAAAAAATGTTAAAAATGAAAAAAAATCGATAACTTCATTTTAAATTATCGCAGATCTATGGTTCAACCATTCGTTTTAAAGGTACTGGCGAGCTCTTTTGAAAGATACCCATCATTAAAATTTACTCCCCTCGAGGGGGGACTTCCCCCCAGGGGGGAGGCGAGGCTCCTACACATACAGAAAAAAAAATTTCCAGTTGACTATCTCTATTATAAATAATTCGGGTAAATTTCATAAAAATTATTATTAAATAATAATCTTTATGCACATTTATACAAAATTTTGCGGGATGGCAAGCGGGTGGGCAACGGGTTGGCAACGCAACCTGTAAGACAATTTTTACCAAAAGTTGATAGGCACTAATTTATGTCAAGATGCAACTACATACCAATTTGTATGAAATTCTGTGCAGTAGTTCCTGTGATACAGTTGACACAAAATTTTGTCACACACACACACACACACACACACACACACACACACACACACACACACACACAGACTGACAGACATTTTCTAAAAATGGTCAAATCGTGTTCTACAGCTCTCAAAACGTGTAAATCCATCAAAAACCCGAGGTCGAAAGTTTTTACGAATCCAATACTTTCTTTTATTGAATATAGAAGAAAGTAAAAAACACATTATAAAATTATGTTTACTCATATATAATAAAAAACAAAAATGAAATTGACCTGCATGTTTGTTTCAGTAACAGCCAAACGTGGTTCTAAGACAAGTTTAGGTTTCAATGCTAAACATTTTTCCGATTCAAATGAACTTTACACTCTAAAGTTAATTTTCTTTTCTTTCATATTTTCTGAAATAACTAGTTTCGTATTTGAAAATTTAAAAAATTGCTATCGAACTTTGGAAAAATCTGATCAAATTAATAGAGCTGATTAACTCGAAAAAAAAATTGACTTATTGCATTGATTGATTAATCAGTTATAGATATTTCTGTAAAAAAAAAAAAAAAAATGTTTTTAAGACCTTTTACGACTAGTATGTTGTGGCCACCACATGACTTTCTTCTATCTTTTCCTATACAAATTCACTCAGCAACAATAATTTAAAAAAAAAAAAAAAAAAAAAAAAAAGTGGGACTTTGACAAAATTTTGGGTAAAATATGAAAATTATTCTAAGTTTGTCAAAACACGGAAACCGTGGGACTTTGACAAAATTAGGGGAAAAAAGCAAAAATTAGTTTAAGTTTGTCAGAACACGGAAACCGTGGGAGTTTGATAGAATTAAGGGGAGAGGAAAGAAAAATGGGACTTTAACAAATTTTCACATTTTACCCAAAATTTTGTCAAAGTTCCACTTTTTTTTTTTCCCTCTCCCCTTAATTCTATCAAACTCCCACGGTTTCCGTGTTCTGACAAACTTAAACAAATTTTTGCATTTTCCCCCCAATTTTGTCAAAGTCCCACGGTTTCCGTGTTTTGACAAATTTAGAATAATTTTCACATTTTACCCAAAATTTTGTCAAACCGTGGAACTTTGACAAAATTTGGGGAAAAATGCAAAAATATGTTAAAGTTTGTCAAGACACGGAAACCGTAGGACTTTGACAAAATTAGGGGAAAAAGCAAAAATTAGTTTAAGTTTGTCAGAACACGGAAACCGAGGGAGTTTGATAAAATTAAGGGGAGAGAAAAAAAAAAAAAAAAAATTTCTAAGTTATTTTTTCGTAAAAAGTAAAAAAAATCGATAACTTTGTTTTAAATTATCACAGATTTATAGTTCAACCATTCGTTTTAAAGGTACTGACGAGACCTTTCGATAGATACCCATCTTGAAAATTTTTGCCTTTATCACCCTGTTGAAAATTTAGAAAAAGCGGGATGGCAACGCAACCTGTAAGACGATTTTTACCAAAAGTTGATAGACACTAATTTATGTCAAGGTGCAACTACATACCAATTTGTATGAAATTCTGTGCAGTAGTTCCAGAGATACAGTTGCCACAAAATTTTGTCACACACACACACACAGACAGACAGACAGACAGACATACATTTTCTAAAAATGGTAAAATCGTGTTCTACAGCTCTCAAAACGTGTAAATCCATCAAAAACCCGAAATCGAAAATTTTTACGAATCCAATACTTTCTTCTATTGAAGATAGAAGAAAGTAAAAATAGAGAAATCCTGAAAACTCTCCAGAGATTATTGAATTGAATTTCTAATTTATGGTAAAGACAAATGGCAGCGCTACGTTTGCATGGTCATGTACTTGGGTACAAAAATTTTATGGAATACAAAAATTAAACAGTATGATTTTTTTAAAAAATGGTATCTGTATAGAAAAGTTATATGAAAATAAATACAAATCTGCATTTGAATTTTTATTGAAAAGAAGTCTCTTTAGCAGATGCGCTAGTTGTCATAAGAAGCTGATTATACTTTTGTCGTAAAATGCAAATTTTAAAAACAGAATGAATTTATAAGGTTTTAAGAATAGATTATTTCTCAAGCCTTATTTTAATCAATAAAATCTAATAAATTTATTTATTTATTTAAGTATAAAGATGTATCCTGATTTTTATATAAACTCAGAAAACATCTAACATAAATAATCTTCTAAGTAATAGTGTAATAATGAATGCATCTTTTTTTGCGCTGTAAAACAAATTAGCGCGGAGTCTCCAGTTTCAAAATAATAAATAAGACAAAAGCAGTGCTTAAAAAAAGTGCGCAATTATCAGTTTTAAATTATAAATTGCAAAAAAAAATGGTTTACATGGAAAAACAACAGCACATATTCCCCTAGTGGTAAATTTTTGAACTTTATTTATTTTATGGAATCCTTCGTTCTTCGTCTATTTTCCCGTCATTCTACACAAATTGGGACTATTCTTGTAATAAGATCGCACTACAGATGTAAGCACTCTGTCAGTTTAATTATGGTTACCCTGTGTACAGGGTGATAATAATTAAAGTTACGATTTCAAAGCGCTATAATTTTTAAAATACCCATCAGAGCGATTTGATATTTTACCAGAGCAATCGTGTTGCAATTAAATCTTGTTTGGGGAGGAAAAAAGTAGTTCCAACATGTTCCTGTAGATGGCGCTGTCAGGGTAATGTCAGGGGAAACGCCTAAATGGACTCATTAAACACAGGAATGTTATTAGCAACACAATGAATAGCAGGAAACAATAGACTTCAAGGGTTCACTGCAATTTTTTTTAGCAAAAAGACAAGAATACGTGTTTACAGCGGAAACAGTCAAAGTGAAAAGAGTAAAAGAGGAGCTTCATGAAGCAAATACTTTACGGATAATTAACGGCACATTTTGAACTATTTTTTTTTTTTACTTTTGCCAAACAAAATTTCATTGCCTCACGATTGCTCTTGTAAAATATCAAATCGTTCTGATGGGTAGTTTTAAAATTATAGCGTTTTGAAATCGTAACTTTAATTACAATCACCCTGTATATCAAAAAATTATTGATTCAACAAAATTTTTGTTATTTTAACTAAATATTTTTTTTCTGTTCAAGAATAATAAATATCCATTATTAGCGTCTCAAAAAAGCATATAGTAAAAATTGGCAACACGGAAAATCCCCCTGCACAAAAATAGTTCCGAAACTCATTAGGTTCAAAATTCCTTCCGCCAGTGAGATTTACTCTTTCACCATTAATAACACCACACTCGAAAAAGACATTCTTTAATTTACGTACATATATATTAGCCATTAATTATTTAACTTAATTTACCCGCAATTTTCTTAATCATATGCACATTTTGTCGGTGCGTGCATCATCACATTTATCCTTACGCTTATCCCAAAAATGACCAATCGTATCCCAACACTATTGCCCCCATCACAAATTAATGTATTTCTAAATTCCCAGGAGACCTGTCGTGACCTGTTGGAAATTCTTCTTGTACCATTCACTGTAGTTCTAGATCTATATTGTTTCATTATGTTCGAATATTATTATTTTTTTCTTTTTGTATTGCCCTATACCCAGGAGTGCAGCTACCGAAATGAAGTTTCTTTGTACAAGGCGAACGAAACAGATTGCCTTTTCAGTCGACATATGACATTCGTAACATTTGGGGCGTGAAAGTCGGTGTTGTTTTTTGAATAGCAGAAAGAATTCGGTGGTGATTTATATTTAATCTCCGGTCCGTCGAGAGAAGAATATTTGAGACACATTCGTCGATATTACTGAGAAGTTAGAAACTGCGTGACAGGTTAATTTAAGAGAAGTGTATGTAAAAACATGTAGAGTACAAAGTTGTACCTAAAAAGAAATTTAGTTTTGAAATTTGATAGCAAAATGCATTACACGTAAAATAACAATTATAACAATCATCACTTTGGATGTTTGATTTTTTTTAAACTAGTTATTCTCAAAACAAGTTGCGAAAAACAGATAGATGTATGAAATGAAATATTTATGGTCATTTAAATAAAGAATCGCTTGTAATAAATATAGCATATAAAACGGTAAGATTTTTATGTGATGTTTCATAAATAATATTTGTAATGAGTATACTACTTAACATTTAAGTGTTAAAATTTTTAAAGCAATTCATTTAAGCGCTGTGATACTAATTTCCATATCAGTTAAAAATTTTTAGAACAGCTATCAACAAAATGTAAACTTTTTTATGATGTTCATCAATTACACTGCACTGCAAAAAAAAAAAAGAAAAAAGAAAAAGGAAAAGAAAAGAAAACTTCGAACCCTGATACCATTCTTGCTGATTCTTATGAAAAATGACCTCCTGAATACGAATATAACTACCATTTTGCCCTGCCACCTACCGTTTTCGCGAAACACCACCCCCTCCCCCTAGTCTTATCCCTGTTCGGTCATTTTATGGCCGTGAATTTGATTTGGAGAAGGAAGAAGAATTAGTTTAACACTTAAAAAAAAAACAATATATAATGTTTAATAAATAACATTAATAATAGATTAAAAATATATAAGAAATGTAATATATAATTTCAGTGGAAAATCCTCCCCCCCCCTCTAATTTTTCCCCTTGTCACAAATGGTCATGTTTTAGAATTTTTCAACTCTGTAGCCCCTCAAAAGATATTTAACAGTTAAAATAATCCCCCTCCCCCTCTAAAAATCAAATTTATAACTATGAAATTACCGAAAAGCGATAAAAATAGGGGCCGGACCTAAAAAACGGTAGGTGATAAGGCAAAATAGACGTCATATTCAGATTCAGGA
This sequence comes from Salticus scenicus, assembly GCA_963930645.1. Lineage (NCBI taxonomy): Eukaryota > Metazoa > Arthropoda > Arachnida > Araneae > Salticidae > Salticus > Salticus scenicus. The sequence goes on along the minus strand of CAWVNO010001564.1, from coordinate 264,389 downwards.
GGTCATTTTACATAAAAAATTGTGTTGGGGGAATTTTCATGCCGAGAAGTGTTATTTATTTATATTATACTTCGCTCGTAGCAAACCACCCAACAAAAAAACTTTCTAAAATTTCTATCTTTAGCACTGATTCAAACAACTTAATTCGCTTTAGGTTATTTTCATTTGTGAAAGGCTAGGCATCAGACAGCTTTCTTGACCAATTTTAAATTGCAATATTAATTTATTTCAGTGAATTTTGGTGTACAGATATATATGTATGCATTGCTTATAAATAATACAAAAACTTTTAATTTAAGAAAAATAGTTTACCGTAATAAGGTAAAAATGTAGCGTGACAAACACGACAAAAAACAGACATATTTTCACTGACTCATCTTTATCACTCAATGGCTCTAATATGAGTCACATTGGAAGTACAGAAATTTTTATTTACACCAATAAAACATTCATCTGATATTTAATTAAAAAATATCTAAAATTTAAATAAATAAATATGCAAAAGAAATATTTAATTGGCTGGCAGACGTGGCAAATATAAAAATTTAGAATTATCTTTTCTTTCTTATTTTTAAATTTAAATGTTTCTTTTTAATTAATTAATATATATATATATATATATATATATATATATATATATATATATATATATATATATATATATTGAAAACCTTTTCAAACATTGAATAGATGAAAACAAGAAACATTGAAAAAGATAAAACAGAAAAATTCAAAAAGAGATTGCGACTATCAAACATCCAGAAATTGAAACATGCAAATTCATTACGTTTCAAGGGTATATTGTACATATAATGTGTTATGTTATTTGTTATCTTTGATATGTTTTCTATAACGAAAAATGAAAAATAATTTAGTTGGTTGTAAAATAAATAAGGGTCTTTTGTCCACTTTCGTATGAAATTAACCTTTAATGTTATTATATTATTATTATTATTTATATTAGAAAATTGAAAAATGTGGTTTAAATGACAGTCAGCAAAATTAAATTTTATTGAATTTTCAAAATATATTATAAAGGAAATTCTAAATTGGTTTGATTTGGCTTTAGTATTGCTATGCAATGGGCAATTGGTGGCAGTCTGTGATTTTTCCCTAGAGGTTATCCGGAGATATGACGTAACAATTTGGATCACCTGTTTCAGTTTTCCTCAAAAATATTAACTTCGGAACATAGAGAACATCCAAGACAGACTTTATGTGCACAAGCCACCATTAGTGTACACGACGGTCTTCGGCCGGTTCAAGTATCGAGCCTGCAATCTTCCAATTAAGTTAGCTAATGACCGTAACTGGAAGATTGCGGGTTCGATACTCGAGCGGCTATTAAGACGCCGGTTATAAGCCATAAGGTAATTTAACGCTTATGGCTAGCTAATTAGGTAATTGTAGCATGGTTAATGTAGCATTGTAGTATGGTTAGCTACTAAGATAATCTAGCTAATAATTGGAAGATAATTGTAACCGCGCTAGCCTAATTCATAGAGCTCTTTGCTCTACGAATTCGGCTAGAGCGCAACGTGGACTGGCTTCATAACAATTATCTTCAATTAAAAAAGAACGTTCCAAAATCTTAAATTCCAATTGTTTTCCATAAATAGCATTACCAAGCTATTCTAGCTTAACACCGCACTTAAAAATAAGATTTAAAGTACATATTGTTTTAAATTTGAAATGCGACTTTGCGACCCCTACTGTCTCCCCAAGTAGCACAACAGTATTGACCCAGCATCACCCGAAATCGACGAGCATCGGTGATGATCGCCTTTTTTATTAATCTTGTTTGATCTTTCCGGATTTTGACGAATATTGAACCTATAATTTTGAATTTTCAACAACAATTGGTTTTGAATTTAAATTTCAAAAACTAGTTCACTTCAGCAATTCAACAATTTAACAATTAATTTTAAATTTAAATTTCAATGACTGATTCAGTTCAACAATTTAAAGTTTAACAATTGGTTTTAAATTTAAATTTAATTTAAATTTTCGAAAAATAGAGGACAGAAAATTATTTTAAAAACATTATAAATGCACTAAACCACTCACCATTGTAATTAGGAGAATCCAACGTACTCCGATATCGGTCGATGATGGTTTAAAAAAAAAAAAAAAAAAAAAATGTGTAATACAATATTGGGCGATCAATAAACTCCGATATTGGTCAGTATTAGTGTGCTACTGGGATTATATCTCATTGAAGTAAATATTAAACTTAAAATAACATTTGACAAATCAACGTTGTTTTTGAAACAATCTGTTCGATAATTTATACCTTATTCTATCTATATTTATGTGTACATATGCACATTGCCTCTAAGCAAATACTAAGAAACAAATAGAGTTAAGGTGTATGTGCCGCATTAAATGCCAAGAAAAGTGAATTAAAATTTCTTCAAAGGAATAACATATTTCAGTAATTTTAAATTGAAAGTATTTTTATTATTAAAATTTATGTTACTTTTAAGTATTTAAGAAAAAATATATTTCTTGTCCAATAAAAATCAGTTTTATTAAAAAAATCTAATTAAACCTATAAAAATCTATAAATTTTATTTATTAAAAATTACGTATTACTAAAATAAATAAATAAATATGTATATATATTCCTTTCTCATGGTGTAAATAAAATTTTTTTAAATGTTAAATATTTAAATAACCAAAATACCATAGAAGTTATTATTATTAATTTTTTTTTTTTTTTTTTTATAAATAAACTGTACATTTTTTATAAAATGTCTTTTTATATAAAGAGACAATGAAAATAAATATGAAATTCATCATTATTAAAAAAAAGAAAAAAAAGAGAGAGTTTCCTATCATTATAGTGTCAATATGATTCTTTAAATCAACTGATATATTAATATACCCCAAAAAGGAAAATCGTAGAATGGCAAGTATGTAGTAAATATTGACAATGAATATAAACATAAAACTCACTATCAACGCTATTTATATAAATAATAATAATCATAGTAGGGTCAATACGATTCTTTCATTCAAATAATATATTAATGTACCAGATTTTTTTTTCCCTCTGCGTCCGGTCACTAAAAAAAAAAAAAAAAAAAATTAGAGATAAATGCAAAGAAAAATCGTTCTTATCCCACTCTTGCTATAAACTAGGATAGCCTTTTTTCCTATTCATTGGATGTGAAAACAATTATTTTTATTCAGTAGTAGTTGACAGCCAATCTCACGAACTGGGCGTGTAAGTTTTTTTTTTTCTGAAGCTCCTTTCAACAGATTCACAGAAAAGTAATTCTTGATGACTTATTTTTTATGTTTTTCTTTCTTTTTTTATTATTAAGTTCGTCAGTGACTATAATTGATTTTCCGATATTATCAAATATAAAGTGATTTTTTTTTTTTCACTTTTGACGGCATTATTACCTAGCTCTCAATTTAATATTTTAAATGGGATGCCGTAAAATAATGTTTTAACAATCCATATTTTGTACACACTCACACAATGATCAATATTTTATACACAGGCACACTATTTAGAAAATGGTAGAATGTCATTAGTAAAATTAATGACATTTAAAATGCAACAAACTGTTAAAAAAAAGAAGAAGAAGAAGAAACGAAAAAGAAAGGAAAATAAAATATATGTAACTGATTAGCTACAGAGATTATGCAATAAAATTAAAATAATCTTTTTCTTTTGTAGCAATCGCCATAATAATATGAGACAATTTATTTATTTATTTATTTTTAATCTAATATTGATAATCTAATATAGAAGTCGGAATGATTTTTTTTTTTAATTGCAACTGCAAACGCTCTCTAAATGTGCAGCGAACAATCATAATACTGTTAGAGTACATCATTTAATGTTAAATAAATGTTTTAGTGAAAATTACAATGCATGTAGAGAAAATTACAATTAAAAACACTGCTCTATTTTTTTTTTTTTTTTTTTAAGCAATAAATTGTCTTGAAAATTTTTAGGTTTAATAGCAATGTAAAATCTTCTATCTTAATTTAGGTACTATAACAAAAAATCACATACATAAGTAGTCTTGGTATTGGAGCCTTAGTAGTCTTAGTAGTGGAGCTCTGAGCCCCAAAACTCCATTTCAATTTTTTTTTTTTTTTTTTTTACCCATACGCTACCATTTGATCGAACTGAAATTTTGCATACATGTTAAATTCCTGTGGCAACACATGTTCAAGTAACAAAAGACATAGTGGGTACCAGGGTACCAGAGGACCTAGACCCGCAACTCCGGTTATTATTATTATTATTATTATTATTATTATTTTTTCTAATTTTAATAGAACAATTTTTTTCTTTTTTTTTTTTTTAAATATAACTCTACATATTTTTATGCTAAGCTATTTTAGCGGTTAATTCAACCTGCTTATGTATATAATGTATATAATTTATTTTGAGTCAACTAATGTTCATGTACAGCAATCGAATTATTTATTTATTGCATTATTTATTTATTAACCTTTTCATTCACAAATCCTGTCTGACAACAATATCCTGAAAATAGCTTTCACTGATAACGTTTCTGAAATTCTGCAGAAAAAAAAAATCACAATGTTTGCTTATAATGAAGCATATATATTCACAAACATTCATTTTTTGTACAATCAGCTTCCTAATTTTAAATTGATTTATTGACAAACAACAAAAGTATCCGTTTTCTAAAAAAACGATCCATCATTTTTCTTGAACGTGTCGTGATCCAACCAATTGTATACTACTACAGTCTGGAACACTTCATGAATTCTCATTGACTTATCAGTGTATTGTGTAGGTAATATTTTCATTGCTTTGCTGCGGAATCATCATGTGTCACCTATGTTAAGTTAGCAGAAAAGATTCCTTTTGACTGGTAAATTGGGGGTCCGATGATTCGGGAGTTGGCGTGATGGATTAAAGGCCACGGTGATAGATCAGTGTCTCCCGCTCTCGAAGTCCAGCTAATTGTCTAATTGCATAGCGTTTGAAGACTTTGACGTAAAGCAGCGCACGCAAAAGACAATGATGAAGGGTATAATCATACAATCTTGTCAGTGCTGCAGTCTTTATTTTCAAAATTTTCAGCATTTTGACGTAATTTCATATAATTTTGGCGTGTTTAGGAATATGCAATAGTTTAATTTAATAGAACAACGCAAAGAGACTTTTAACAATCAATTATTATTTTTAAATACAATTCATAATAATTTAATGCATGATATTAGTAATTATTCTGAAACGTCAGCGGAAGCCTCATGTGGAAACGCAATAAGATTTTCGGTTCTGTCTGTATTTCCTGGTGTCTGTCGCGCGACAGCGGCCGCAAAAATCATTCTATTGACTTGTATCTTGGTACACATACTCATGAGCCACACGGAATAAGCTGAATAGTTTAGTTGTGTATTCTATTTGTAGTTCGTGTACAGGGACACACCAAAGTTTGTCTTATCATTACGGCCTATGGTCAGAAATTTTATAAACCGCAATAGCGGCCGCAAAATGCCCCGACTGACTTGAAAATTGGTACTCGCGTTCAGACTCAGAAGGAGCTGTATACTTTTTAATGCCTAGATTATTTACGGATCGTATAAAGAAGGGGGTGCACCAAAGTTTTCTTATAACTAATATATCTGCAGATCAGGAGCCTCAACGTCCTATTTTCATTACTCATTATTCAACAGATCATTGATCATTTTTATTTATTCCATACACTGTAAAAAAAAAAAAATCCCGTAAGATTACGGGGAAAGCCTGGCAGCAGAGATTTCAGACAAAGCCCGTAAAAAAAGCATTGGTTTTACGGGCAAAATGTTTTTTTACAGGCATGTAACGTAATTTAAGGTTATTATAAACTTAATTTACGGTCTAAGCGTTGCTTTTTACGGGCTTTGTCTGGAATCTCTGTTGCCGGGCTTTCCCCGCAATCTTACGGGATCTTTTTTTTTTTTTTTTTTTTTTTTTTACAGTGTATTATATATATATCATTATTATCATCATCATGATCATCATCAATTTCAGCCTTTATCAATCCACTGCAGGATGAAGGCCTCTTCTAGGTGATTCCAATCTGCCCGGTTTTCTGCAATTCTTCTACGGGGGGGGGGTGCTGTATCGCTCTTTTTTTAACTCTATTTGCATATATATGTATTCCTAATAGCTGATTATCTTGTATTAATTCCCTGTAATTCATAAATACTTGTTCTAAATTTTATGCAAAATGATTACGCAACATATCGAAATTATTTTGTGTAACCCTGTAAATAGATTACCAATTCTATGCCTACGCTTTTCCACTGAAAAACATTCTTTTAAAATTCTAATAAAATTTCATTACATTTAACGAGGTGTAAGCACGTTAAAATACACTTTTAAGAAATACCGACTATAGACAGTCATTGTACGAAATTCTTTTATGTATCCCAGAAAAGGGGCTACAGTAATTTATACACTAAAAAGAATACACCTATTTAATTAATTATAATTTATTAATATTTCAAGGATGATTAGAGTACGTCATCGGAATTCTTTTGTGGGGTCCCGTAAATAAATTAATAGGCTGAAACTGTTGATGATGACGATAATGATATATTCAATATGGAATAAATAAAAATGATCAATTATCTGTTAAATAATGAGTACTGAAAATAGGACGTTGAGGCTCCTGATCTGCAGATCCACTAGTTCTATATTGAAGATTGTTTTCATTGCACCCCTCTCCCCAACCTCAGGTGACCTTATCAATCCTGAAATCTTAGTTAATGTCAAAATTTCATTACTGTGAGCTAAAATTTTATTTAGCTGTTGTGCCTATATCTAAACTGTTTTATAAATGTATACATTAGTTTGTATAATGTATTTATAAAACATTTATTATTATTATTAAGCATAATAAAATAGTGCCAAATTATGTATTGTTGTTTTAATATAGTTAATAATAGTAATTCAGTACATGATACGTGTTAGTAAGTCTACATGACATTATCATCTTTATATTTGAATGTGGGTATATTATTAGATTGGAGTAATATACTTGTTGTTATACTAAAATAAAAAGGGAAAGACAAGCTCTCTTTTTTTTTTTTTTTTTTTTTTTTTTTATTATTATTACTTTTATTTATATATATCTATAATAGTGTACGCATAACAAAATTTGTGATTTATAAAATGAAGTTTGTATTTTCTGTTATATCCTCTAATTAAAGAAGGTTTTACATGTTCATAAAAACAATAAATTTTGTTTTAAAGATTAAGGAAAAAGTAATTAAATTATTTCTGTAGAATTTTTTTAAATGTCAATAGTTGAATAAATAACTTTTATTATGTATTTAAGATAAAGATGATAATTTATTTAATTAAAATATTTTTCTTCAAATGTATTTTTAATAGTTTACTAATTAATATTAATTCAATATCTTTGCATTTAAATTGATATCTCTTTCTTTTTTTTTCTAATTGAGATATATGTGTTATTGCTTTGAGGTTATTCATATTTTTAAAAATAATTTTATCTAGTAAAGAGCATCAATTTTCTTCCAGTCTACGTATTTAGCATCACAGAAATTTGGAATATGTATACTAAAAACTATATATTTAAATTTCATGTGTTGGTTGCCCGCTCTATGCTAATCATCTGTGCAAACTCTTCTTATCCACCAAACTTTCATATCTTTATTAAAGACGTCACAGGTTATTTATTTTAGTTATAAATTAATTTATTTTGGCATTGAGGATTTCTGTGGCACTTAATTTTCTGTTATTTTTAATTCTACTATGCTGCTATGTAAAACAAAACACTCATTGTTTGTAAAAAGCACAGGCATCCAATTGCAAAACTGTTTTAAATGAAAATACCGGAATGCAGTGAAATAATTGTAACAATAATAATTTTAATTTTGTAAAAATTGAAAAATCTAAACTTACATATCGTATTTGTCATTTAAAATCAAGTTTTAGCTGGACACCATAAAATATTTACAAACCAATCTAGAACTTTGTAACTGACATTTGTATGTTTCATTTAATTTCTTTTTTTAAATTTGCAGACATTAATGTTTTGTTATTTCAGAGATATCATAATCGCCTTCAGTGCATGGGGCATATCAGCTTTTACTGTAGTATACGGGCCCATATTTTATGAATGAGGTAAGTCTATTTTGCTGTGTAATACGCAAGCGAAGTGATGACGTCACTACCCGTCAGTGGATGCAAGAAAAAAGATTTCGTATGTTAATCGCCCATTGGATTTTTTGTAAAAAATTATTAAAAATCGAGGAAAATTATTTCCCGATTTTAATCCCGATATTTGGGTATAAATACGTATTAGTTATCGTGTGCATGCGTGAGATTAAGTTGTTTTTGCTGTAAAATTGGTAAAATTTGAATTTTAAATTTCAAAACTCTAGAAAAAAAAAATGGCGAAATTCCATATTTCGATTGAAAACATAAACATTTCATTTCAAAGGATGATATTTACACAATAAATATCCAACGAATATACTAATTAAAAGGAAAATGATAAATATTCTATCATAATTTGAAGTCAAATTTGTTTTCAAATGTCTAAATAAAGTGTCTAATATAAGATACTCATATGTTGCAGTGGAATAGATTTCATATCTGTCATCCTTGGCAGAAAAAAAAAAAAAAAAAAAAAAAAAAAACAATATCGCCGATTTGACGAACAATATTTCGTACGACGCAATTTACGAAAATATACATCTGGTATGTATTTTTTCGTATTACGTTTTTGATCGCCAAATACAAAAAACGCCAAAGATGACAGAGTTTTAAAATTTAAAATTAAGATTTTGTCAATTTGACAGCAAAATAACTCAATCTAACACATGCAAACGCTAACTAATACATATCTATATCCAAATAAGGGGATTAAAATCGGGAGATAATTTTCCTCGATTTTTAATAATTTTTTACAAAAAATCCAATGGGCGATTAACATAGGAAATCTTTTTCTTGCATCCACGAACGGCCAGTTCACTGAAAAAGTTTTTTGCAATTAAAAGTATTCTTGAAACGTTTGGAAAATAAAACGTGTATTAGAAATGTTCCTCTGCCGGATCCCGAGATCAGTTCAGATATTTCTGTAGCAGATATCAATCTGGTAATTGTGACTTTTATTACAAGCCGAGATAGAATAACTATACGGACTTGGTGGTGGTAGTGGTAGTCAGTAATAGCTTCTTTTTTAGAACAGAAACACAAATTATATTACAGCCTACTGGTTAATGAATTGTAGGAAATAATGTTATTGAAAGCGCTATAAAAGATTAGAAAATCTTTCTAAGCCGAAGATTTTTAAAGTTAAGAAAATATGATTTTAAGTAATTGAGTTGTTGAAAGTTTTTTTTTTTTTTTTTTTTTTTTTTTTCGGCGAGTTTTTATTATTATTCTCCCTGTTCTTTAAACAGAATTTGATCCTTAAAAAAACTTTCATTGAAACTCACCGCAAAAGTTAATATCTTTTTTTAATTATTTATTTGAAAGGGAAAGCATGTTTCATTAGGATTTCGTTAGGGATTCGTAAAGGAAAAACAGTGTGATCTTTTTTTTTTTTTTTTCCAACCTTTGAAAAGTTCGATTTTTCAAAGATTAACCCTTTTTGATTCCCGTTGAAAGATAGTAAATTCATTCCATTATCAGAGTTGTTTGAGGGAAAAAAAAAAAAAAAAAAAACAGATGTGAATGCTTTTTCATTAATGGAAAAAAAAAAAGACAAACTTTCAGATGCAGCAAACTGTATATCTCTTAATGTTTTCTTTCTTTCTTTTCTTTTTTCTTTTTTTTCAATGTATTAACTATTTTGAATGCTGAGCACATACATACGCAAGCCAAAGAAAAGTACTAACATACTTCACTAAAAACGAAAAGAAAAAAAAATGTTATTTGATTTCTAGAAGAAGTATTTAAATAAAAAAAAATCGTAGAGGATAATATTTTTTCTTACATTTTCTTATACCATTTACTTTATATTAATCCTTTAAAATGTTTGAACAATAAGGACTAATGAAAATTTTAACGCTAAGGAGACTAAGTCTATCTTCTAACATTTACTTATGGAAGGATTTGCATTCATAATTTCCAAAAAGTTAAAATACTTTTATTCTATTACTTTCTTCTATGTTCAATAGAAAAAAATATTGGATTCGTAAAAATTTTCGACCTCGGATTTTTGATGGATTTAAGCGTTTTGAGAGCTGTAGAACACGATTTGACCATTTTTAGAAAATGTCTGCCTGTCTGTGTGTGTGTGTGTGACAAACTTTTGTGGCAACTGTATCTCAGGGACCACAGCACAGAATTTCATACAAGTTGGTATGTAGTTACACATTGATATAAATTAGTGCCTATCAACTTTTGGTAAAATTTGTTCAACAGCTTGCGTTGCCCTCCTGCTTTTTCTAAATTTTTAACATGGTTTATAGGACAAAATTGTGTATAAATGGGCATAAAGAGAATTACTTTTTAAGAATCATTATGAAATTTAAAAGAATTATTTATGATAGAGACAGTCAACTGGGGGAAAAAATTGTATATGTAGGAGCCTCGCTTATGGAGAAGTCTTCGAGGGGAGTAAATTTTCATGATGGGTATCTTTCAAAAGAGCTCGCCAGTACCTTTAAAAGGAATGGTTGAACCATCGATTTGCGATAATTTAAAATAAAGTTAGCAATTTTTTTCATTTTTAACATTTTTTTTAATGTAATATTGAGAATAAAATTGACTATTTTCTTTTTTTTTTTTTTTTTTATGTAATATTGAGAATAAAATTGACCTTTTGTTTTATATATTTAGTGTTATATTACTCTAATATGGGAATTGTCTGCATTATCATGGAAGATAATTTTTTTAAATAATTTTAAGAAATTATTTTTACTGAGTGAATTTGTATAACAAAATAGAGAAGAAATTCATGTGGTGGCCATAACATACTAGTTTTTAAACGTATTAGTTTCATTTTTTTTTTTTTTTTTCTCTTAGTGCCTTAGTGAATTTATGGTAGCTAATTTTAAAAAACCGAACAAACAAAATTCATTTAAAGAACAAAACATGTACACTTCCAAAAATTTTCTTGATAAATATAAATACAGTGTTATCTGAGCCCCGATTAACCGAGTTACGGGTTAACTGAGGCAGTCCCGAAAAGGCTTCGCCCCGGAGAAGTCGTGGCTTTCGACAAATGGCGTAGATAACTTTGACAAATTGTAGTATACATCACGGTATTTTATAATTTATATATGTATGTACTGTATTGCATTTTTAACTGACTCCATTTATGTATGTATTACATCTATTATTTTACTTCATTGACTACGTTTTCATCCGTTTTATATTTACCGTATGTTTCTCTTCCGATTTACGACAAAGTCCAAAATATCCGCGTATTCGATTATCCGAGATATTCTCGGATAAGCGAGTTTCTACTGTATTTAGTAAAATGAACTCGGGAGCCGAGAAAAGGTATATACTTCAATAAAATGAATTTCTCGTTTTCAGGTTGTTTCAAATTTTACATTATTTTAAGTTAATTTAATCTTATACACTAATTTTCCTGTAATTCTTTACATTTTTACATGATTAATTTTTGGCATTGAATACACCTTTATTATTACTATTAGTACTACTTTTAGTTACCATTTTTATTTTCCGAACACTATAGTGAGGAAAGTATTGTAATCATGCCAAAAATCTGAATTTGAGATTTTGATGTTTCTATAGGTTTCGAGGTCCCCTGAGTCCGTTTCCACTATTTTTACGATGATGTGTGTATGTATGTGTGTGTGTGTGTGTGTGTGTGTGTGTCTGTGAGTGAACACGCTAGCGTCTAAACGCTTTGTTCGAATAAGCTGAAAGTTGCTATGTATATTGTAAGTCACCATGGTACGAACCCTATAGATTTTGGTAAATCTAGCACTAATAGATTTTTTAGAGGGACACCAGGAAAAATTCTTTATCATTATGGCCTATGGGGCCAAATTTTTAAAAGTACGATAGCGTCTAAACGCCTTATTAATCTGAGCAAAAAAATTGTACACATATTATAGGTCACAGTTGCACGAACTGTATAGATTTTGATGAATTTAGCACTTACAGTTTTTTTACAGGGGCACAAAGAAAAATTCTTTATCATTATGGCCTATGGGGCCAAATTTTTAAAAGTGTGATAGCACCTAAACGCCTTATTAATCTGAACATCAAATTTGTACACATGTTAAAGGTCACAGTTGAACCAACTGTATAGATTTTGGTGAATCTAGCACTTACAGGTTTTTTACAGGGACACAAAGGAAAAGTGCGATAGCATCTAAACGCCTTATTCAATTGAGCTGAAAATTTATATGAATATGATAAATCACTGTTGCACTAACTATAAGCATTTTGGTGAATCTAGCGTTTATATGTTTTTACAGGGACGCAACGAAAAATTCTTTATCATTATGATCCTATGGGCTCAAAGTTCAGTAGCGGTCAATAAAACATCGTGTACTATATGGAGAAAAATACTCAAACACTCTATTATGGTTTTCTCTCTTTTGTTTGTTTAACAACCCCTCTTTCTTTACTTTATCTACAAAACTGTTAATTACACAATGTTCGGAGAGTCGAGTGGAGTCACTCCAGATTTTTTTTTTTTTTTTTTTTTTAGTGCTAGAGGCCTATTTCAGTCGGTACAGCGTTGTCGAATTTTTATACGTCAGTCTTAATACTGCTAAGGGCCTATTTCAGTCGGTTTATTGAATGGGGATTTATTGAATGAAGTCCCCCCAAGGCACAACTTTGACATGAGTCCCCCCCCAGGCACAACTTTGACATGAGTCCCCCCCCAGGCACAACTTTGACATGAGTCCCAGTGCTAGAGGCCTATTTCAGTCGGTACAGCGTTGTCGAATTTTTATACGTCACTCTTAATAGTGCTAAGGGCCTATTTCAGTCGGTTTATTGAATGGGGATTTATTGAATGAAGTCCCCCCAAGGCACAACTTTGACATGAGTCCCCCCAAGGCCCAACTTTGACATGAGTCCCCCCAAGGCCCAACTTTGACATGAGTACCCCCCCAAGGTACAACTTTGACATGAGTCCCCCCCCCAAGGCACACCTTTGACATGAGTCCCCCCCAAGGCACACCTCCCCCTCATTGGGAAAAAGAGAAAAAACGTTGTTTTGCGGCTATAAGACAGTTTGGACTTCCAACGTTATTTGTTACAGTATCTGCAGCTGAAACACATTGGTTTGATTTAGTGAAAACTTTATCATGGAATTTAGATCGTCACGAATTAACTAAAGAAGAATTTGTCGATATTAACAAGTTTAGTAGTAGGCCTCTGGAACTAAATTTAAATCTGTCAATGATAGATTTTCATGTTTTAAATAATGAAATAATGTCGTGTTTGTATATATATATTTTTTCATATTGCTATTTTATGTCCTATTTCTTTTCAGCCATGAATTACTTGTAAGTGCCTCTTTATATCCAGCGGCTTTCATTTTACCTATTATATTATTAGATATTTTCTAATTAGCTTATATACTAATATCCGAATGCACTTTTGTGATATATATATTTGTTTAATATATATATATATATATAGTATAATATCTCTAAATTCAAATATATTAAGTGACATTTATTAAAATCCCATTTAAAATACTAAAAATCATTTAGACACTAGTGCTTTAAATTTGATGTTTTGTACTGATGAGAAGCACATAGTGAGCCTGAACCGCCTGCTTTTCATTTTTGTATTCTAAACTGATTTTAGGTTAATTTTATGCAAAAGGGAACCATTTTTTAAATTATCAATTAACTCAATTATTTAAACTTTTTCATGATAGAAAACATTTTAAATAATATAACATATTATATACAAAAAATTTAATTAATTAAGAAACGAAATTTAAATTTTAAAAAATAAGGGGGTAGGCACAAAAGATAATTTTAAATTTTACACATGTTATGTCTATCACGCTATTAAATAATTTTTCATACATTTATTTATTTAAGTTTAAGAAATGTTTTTTAAATTACATATCAGATAAAAGTTTTGGATGCGTAAATTAAAATTTCTGAAGAAATGTGTCTCTATTTAGTGGAAATGAGTGATAACACGAGTGATTGAAAATATGTCCGTTTTTTGTCGTGTCTGTCACGCTACATATTTGCCTTATTAGGTGTAAATTATTTTTCGTTAGTAAAAGGTTTTGTATTATTTATAAGCAAGATGTAGCGATACATAGGCACACCAAAATTCAATAAAATAACTTAGCATTCATTATTTATAATTGAGCGGCCTGATGTCATGTCTGTCACAAATGAAATCAACCTTTAGTATTCATTTGAATATTTTAAATATAAATATATTATTATATATGAGGTATAATAATTTTAAAAAAAGATAAGAAGAACAAATTCCATTAAGCTTCAATGCTTTATCTCTAATATATATTGAAATATCGTATAAATATAAGTGATATTTGTAAGTGTAAAGCAGAGACTTTAACAGATAAATAGGGTCCAATCGCTCAACCAACGAAAGGACACAATATTGCTGAAGAAGAAAGAAGAAATAACTAAAGAAAAGCAAAAATATTGAGGAATAAAAACAAATACTTAAAATCAGCCATTCAACTTGCAAACAAAATAAACATAAAAGTACATTACACTACACTGAAAAAAAAAAAAAAAAAAAAAAAAAAAAACTGTTAAAAGTACAGGAAAAATCTGGCAGCTGGGGTGCCAGTATTTCTCCGTCAAATATACAGTTTAAAACCGTAAAATTGTATCACTGACATATATTTTACACGCAGGAGTCCTGTAAATCAAACAGGTTTTTTGTTAAAAGTACAATTTTGTCCTATATATTTGACGGAGAAATACTGGCACCCCAGCTGCCAGATTTTTCCTGTACATTTAACAGTTTTTTTTTTTACAGTGTAACCAAATTAAAAATATTCTAGATAATGGAAGTAACAGTTAATAAATTACACATTAACTTTAAGTATAGGTATAAACTCATAAAAGAAATAAAGAAACAAATAAAGAAAAAAAATATCTGGTGTGTAGCAACTGTACGACTTAAATCTTAAGTTACTTAATGCTACACTTGTTACGTATATACTTTTTGGATATCGTGATAACGCAATATATAAAATTGTATTTTGTATACCGGTAAAAATTTATTATAAGTCCTACAATCATGTAATTCTGTTTGGTTATTACACTGGTAACCTAAAACATTCCTACCAATTTATTTTTTTATTGAATATAGAGTTTATACGGTTGCGCACTTTAAACAATTCGAATCAATAATCCGTAGTTAAAAAGAATTTATTTTGTATCCCTCTAAAAGAACTATAAGTCCTCCACTATTCAAAAACTACAAAAATAAGCCGACTGTGATCCATAATAAACCTACTAATTTTTAGCTTAATCGGATAAGACATTTAAACGCTATCACACTTAAAATAAATTAAATCGATTAGCTATAACAATAATCGATTTTTCTTTGTGTCCCCTGTAAAAGAATTATAGTCTGCACATTCATCGAAATCTATACAAATCGTGGGATGGTAACCTATAATATAACATGAGCGTTTAGCTCTTTCGAATTTAGACACTATCACATTTTAAAGAATTTGATCCCCTAGATCATAATGTTAAAGAATTTTTCTTTGTGTTTCTGTAAAAGAACTATAAGTCCAAACACATCAAAGTCTATACAGTTCGTGAGATGGTGACCTATAATATACCTAGAAACTTTCGCTGCGAAAAAAATCTGTAACTGACATCTAGAATCTAGATTGTGGCTCTAATAAAAATAGTTCTATGTCATCCTTATAAATTCTAGTCCCCTCAGAAAACGAGTTCTAGAAACCCCTATTAGAATTCTAGAGCGTTTGCCTATATTATCGCGGTCAAACTTATTTGAAAATCTCTGCAAATAAATGTGAGCCCAAGAAGCGAGTTTTAGCAACTATAATCTTGGTTTATGACCCAATTCTAGAAAACCAAGCGAGAATTTCTCGCAATACAAAGGATTTAAAATATTCAAAATATTTAGAATAATGTTTCACAATCTAGAAATGTATAGACTAGAAATTCTCGATCATTTCGTCTATTCAGCTTATTGGCGTGCCTTATACTCATAGCTCAGAAATCTGTATTTCTAGTTTAGGGATTTATAAACTGACCACTTATTCGTTCAAGATGAAAGTGGTATATTTTTTTTCTCAGTGTTCTGCTCATTTGAACAAAGTGTTCAGACGAGACATTATCATCGTGTTCACTCCTACACATACATTCACCACTGTAAAAATTGCAAAAATTAACTTTTGTGACCTTAAAAAGTATAAATACACCAAAATCTCATAGTCAAAATTTTTCATGATTACAGTACTTTCCTTACATAATGTATGCTCGAAAGTAATATATATATATATTAGATATATATTAAACAATTTGTTTAAGAGCGCTATTAACTAAGTATTGATGCTGTAGTTCTGCTGTCCACACAAAATAATAATAATAATAATAATAATAATAATAATAATGATGATGATTTATTTGGGGGGTTTTTTAGTTGAATAGCTAAACATAAAATTAAATAAGTTACATACATTTAATGATAAGTTAATGGCAAGATATTTATTAAAATTAAAATTTGTAGAACAAAAGAAAACTAGTATATTGTGGCCACCACATGACTTTCTTCTATATTTTCTTATACAAATTCAGTCAGTAAAAATAATTTATTAAAATTATTATTAAAACAAAATTATTTTCCATGATATTGCAGACGATTTCCATATTAGAGAATTAGTATAACACTAAATATTAAAAAAAAAAAAAAAAAAAAAAAAAAGTCAGTTTTATTCTCAATACTACATTAAAAAAAATTGATAGCTTTATTTTAAATTATCGCAGATCCATGGTTCAACCATTCGTTTTAAAGGTATTGATGAGCTCTTTTGTAAGATACCCATCATGAAAATTTACTCCCCTCGAGGGAGGACTTCCCCTCATGAGGGAAGGCGAGGATCTTACTTATACAATATTTTTTTCCCAGTTGACTGTCTCTATTATAAATAATTCTTGTAAATTTCATAATGATACTTTTAAATTGCATAATTCTTTTTAGGCATATTTATACAAAATTTTGTCCTATACTCACAAGTTAAAAAATTATAAAAAGCGGGATGGCAACGTAAGCTCTTGGACAATTTTTACCAAAAGGTGATAGGCACTAATTTATGTCAGTGTGTAACTACATACCAATTTGTGTGAAATTCTGTGCAGTAGTCCCTGATATACAGTTGCCACAAAATTTTGTCTCTCTCTCTCTCACACACACACAAAGAGACGGACAGACAGACAGACATTTTCTAAAAAATGGTCAAATCGTGTTCTACAGCTCTCAAAACGTGTAAATCCATCAAAAACCCAAGGTCGAAAATTTTTACGAATCCAATACTTCCTTCTATTGAATATAGAAGAAAGTAAAAATTGTAAGTGTTCATAAGTAAAACGTTGAGATGTTTGTTTGAAATTTCAATTAATTTGTATCAGTTTCTCTTTTTTTTTTTTTTTTTTTTTTTTTTTTCATCTGAAAAATCCATAAAAAGCAAGAACTCGAATCTTTCTAATACAAAACTGTGGCAGTATTTGCTTGTGTTGAAGAGTAGCTGTATGGAGGGAAAAAAAGAGAGGAGGAGGGGAGAAAGATAAAGATAAACTATAAAATTAAATCATTATTACTCATGTTATTTATATAACATTCGGTCGGTAGGGCATTGTCTTTTACATTTCCAGGTCCTCGGTTCAAATCTCAGTGAGGGTACGGATGTTTGTGATGTCCTATATGTTTAAAAGATATTGTGCATTTGTTTCTATGAATTCATATAATATGAATCACTCGAGACAAACTATATTAAAACTATATATATATATTTATTTAGAGTCACTAAAACTATAGGTCTAAAAACTGTCAAATAAACATCATTACACTGAGAAATAAAATATACTGCGAATAAGTAGTCTTTTTCCGAATCCCTAAACTAGAAATATTGATTTCTGAGTTATGTGTATAAGGTACATAAATAACCTGGATAGACGAAATGATCGAGAATCTCTAGTGTATACTTTTCTAGATGGTGAAATAATATTGTAAATATAAATCCTTTGTATGCGAAAAATTCTTGACTGGTTTCATAGAATTGAGTCATAAACCAAAATTATAGTTGCTAAAACTCGCCTCTAGTGCTAGCATTTATTTGCGGAGTGTTAAAAAAAAAAAAAAAAAAAAAAAAAAAAAAAAAAAATTGACCATGATAATATAGGAAAACAATCTAGAATTTTAATAGGGGTTTTCGGAACTCATTAGCAGAAGGAACTAGAATTTATAAGGGTGACATGGAACTATATTTTCTAGAGCCACAATTTAGTTTCTGGATACCAGTCATATATATATATATATATTTCCTAGTACACTAAAAATTTTCTATATAAAACGCATTTAATTAATTTGAGAACGTAACAATTTGATAATGCTAAATTTTAAAACAGACATTGTTATTTTGCTCAAGTTTTTCTTTCGTTTTCTTTTTTCTTTCTTTCTTTTTTTTTTTTTTTTTTTTTTTTTTTGTGTAGAATTTAGAAGCTCTGAGCAAACTTGGTAAGTATATGTTTGTAAATACTGATTTATGTATACGAGTATGTTAATTGTGATTAGGAATAATTTCTAAACCTAAGAAATATATTAAATATTTCGAACTGAGAACTGAGAAGTGTTTTGGTTATTCTTAAGGGTTGAAAGATACCTCTCAAAATTTGAAAATTAAACATAGTTTCTCAAGTACTTATTTAAAAAAAATTTTGGCTTAATTTCTTTGTACTCAAATGGTAGCAAACTTATATATATATATATATATAAGCAATTATATTACTAATATTAAATTTTTTGAATGAGAATGTGAGATCTTTAATAGCGCCATTTTTCATTAAAATTTTAAAGAAAACAATTTTATTTCATAAGTCGGCATTAAATTTTATTTAGAAATTTCTTAAAAATAAAGTATCACTATATTTTCCAATTGTAGACATTTCCATTAGGAGAGAAACAATAATAAATAATAACAGATGTTTATTCAAGTTAATTTATTTTACTTTTTTTGTGATTAAATAAAGGTTTTTTTTTTTTTTTTTTTTTTTTAGTCCGTTATATTTTTATTTTTCTAGTAGCCCTGGACTACTAGAAAAAAACTTGTATCTAAAGATGTAAATATTTTTAAAAATACTGCATCAGGCATTTTAAAATAAAATACAAGTCCTCCAAAATGAAGTATTAACAATTCATTGAACAAGAATTGCCCTCTTCATATATTTCTGAGAAATAAGTGCCGGATTAAAAATCCTTTACTTATTAAAGTCATACGAATCAAAACCGTCCACGACTTTAAACATCTATCATCAAATCTCAGATTAGCATCAGAACCAATAGCGTCCGCACTAATCCCTGAGAATCTATCGCCGAGCTTGTCATAAGTGACATGTCAGCATGAGCCGCACACTGAAATGGCGGCAACTCAATCCGCTTTAATCCACTCCGAGGCCTGCAATACAATGAGACTCGGCTACCCTGCAGCGCCCCGGCACGATGCCTTGTGTCCACTCTCGGATATCGAGTGTACATTCCCGATCCAAAATACACAGGGCGATGTGGCATTGTGGCCAACGTCCATCAATCGGGACGTATTGTTTTCAAGGAGATAAAGGGAAAGAGCTGACTACGTTCACAGTTGAATCCGATCTGGCATGCCACTTAGAGAGATGTTTGCCGACATATACATGTTTGCTGGGAATAAGCAAAATCAATTTTGCTTAATTTGCTCCCAAATAAAGGTGGATAATGCATCTTGATTACCCAGTTTCATAATCAGCCAAATTTGTAGATATACACAAAAACAAACATTTTGAAAAAAAAAAAAAAAAATATATATATATATATATATATACATATATAACTTGATATGATTTCAGAAAAATGCATATAACATATGAATTTTTCAAAGGAGGAAGATGTAAATTTAATAAAATTGAGTAAAATAATAATTAAAAATAATAAATATTAATAGGAATGTAAATTAAAGGGGAGGGGGGGGGAGTATTTTATTTAGATTCCAAGAAAGAGATAGAACAGAGAAAAAGTGAGAGAGAAGAAATATATATCGATAGATAGATATGAGATAGATCTGTTTATCGATACATATGGGAGAGATTAAATAAATAATATATTTTTAACTCCTACTTTTAAAGTACTTTCATATGCAGTACTCGTTATTTTACCTCTTATTCTGTAATCTGTCTTTACAGTACTTAAAGAGAAAGTTGTATGAGTGCAACACCGGATTATTTCTTACATTAAATGTAATTTAGCCGTTAAAAATAGTTATTTAAAAGTAATTTTTTAAAATTGCATAATGATCAATTTAAAATATATGTTCGTATGTATGGACTTAAAAGGTTTCAATATGTATGGATGAGAGGAGTTTACATTTACATTTCTTAAAATAACTTTACTTATTTTTAATAAAAATCCCCAAAATCATGATGAGTACATAGTGTAATTATTTGTAATGAATTGTCAATGAAACAAAATCCAAAAAAAAAAAAAAAATTTCTTGTTGTTAGAAAAAGTTTACTTTAAAAAAACGTTACAAATGGAGGTTAATATGAAATAGTCGGGTAGTGTGGAATAGGTGGATTAAACTGTTTAAATCATAGAAAAACTAATTAGACTTCATAAACATCTTCGAAGAATTTTCTGTGACAGAAGATACATTCGGCATATTTATTTTCTGTTTCTTTAGTTGAATACATGAAGTCAATTTCAGATGATACTATGAAATACCTAGTATTCCTTAATACCCGACACGCCATCTTTAAGAATGAACTTTTAAATTGATGGACAAAATATTTTCAGCTAAAAAACGACCAATGTATAACAAAATACAATTCTTTGAGCATACATTATGCTTAACACCAATGTTCAAATCACATGTGTACTAGTAAGTTTAAATGTTTGAAAACTTCCCTGCAAAAACTTTTAAAAATCACAAAACATACTTTGTTCTATAGAGAATGGTACGACAACAACAAGCGGTTGCTTCTTACTGTATTGGTTCATGGGAATCCTTCTTGAGTAATTCATAGTATTTTAAAGAGATAGCAGCACTAATCAGAGCCAAAACCTCGGTATTCCATATTTCCCGACTATTCCATAATACCCTCCTCTCCTCTATATTTAATAATAGATGCTAAATTCAAAAGACATTTTGAGTTCTAAATATTTAAATTTTTACTGTATCAGATAAATACGGTATTAAAGCAATTATAATGTACAGTTAATTTAATTAATAATATACAGTATTAAAGCAATTACGAGTTCTCTTTAAAATGCATTTTGTAAAATGTCCCATAGTTTGCATTGTCAGACCGATATTAAAACTTTACTTGAAATATTTGATATATATCTGTATAATAAACTTAAAATAAAAGCTAATAACATGCTAAAAACTTACTTTCATCAAGAAATAAATAAACTAGATAAACATTAGTGGATTTTTAGCAAAGTAAAAAAAAATTCTTCTTTTTTTTTCCCTTTCTAAAAATTAACTTAAATGTTTTTATCAAAGTTTAATTAAGATAAGATAAGAGTAAAATAAATTATAATTGTTGTAATGATAATTAGCCAATTACTTTTGTCTCAATTTTAACAAATTTGCTTTTGTATTTTATTTTTAATTTTACCAAGAAGATGGCAGCTTTGCAGTAAATTCTAGTAACGGGAGTTTCTTTAATGTATATAAAATTTATAATTTTGATATAGGATTTTATTTATTTATTATTTATTCATTAATTTATAAATAGTCTATAATATTTAATAAATATTCATAATACTAATAAATAATCCTTGCTTGATATTACTTTGTTCTGTCATTTTAATCTAGATTAATAATAGTTAATTAAAGTAAGTCTAATTAATAATTATTGTTCTTAGGTCATAATGATAGCTTCAACTAAACTTCCTGATTGCTTAAATAATTCATAATACTTACGAATAGTGTGTTTTTATACATTTGATTTATGAATTTATTTCTGGGAAATCTATTTTATTTTACCATGTTTTTATTAACTTCTATTCTTGTTTGTGTGTTTGTCCGGTACAAATCTTGCAATCTATTTTTAACTAACTTCCCTACTAGCTAGACATTTGAAACTTTCACAGTAGCTCAGATAGAACCCGGTGATAACACAATACTTCGAAGTCAGATTTTTGAATTTTCGAATAGATTTCTTTTAATGAATTAAAATATGAAAATAATAAACTCCTAATAGCAATAAAAATAGTCATTAAAATATTAGCTATAATTTAATTGTTGCCAAAAAAAAAAAAAAAAATTACGAGTTCATTTTCTTTCGACATAAAAATAAATACATTTAATTAAACGTGAGCGTTAAATAATTGTAAAAAGTTAAATTATGCATCTGTCAAAAATGGACGTCATTATTACTTTAAAGATTTTCTACACATTGATTAAGTGCTAATGTAGTTCATGATGCAAATATATGTTGTTCTGAAAGGATTAATAATTTATTTTTAAAACCAACTTTTCTTTTTTTATTTAAATTTTTCGTAACTCTTTAACCATTCACATTAGAAAGTCCATCTTTGGAATATCGATAATAAGGATTTTCTCGCCAAATTTGGCGCCAAATCCATTACCTGCCTATTGGAACTTTTGTATGCGTTTTAAAAGGAAAATAAAGCTATTTTAACACGAAAAAGAGCTGGAAATGCAGAAAATTGGCATTTTATCAACTTACTATAAGCCTCTTTAAAAGAATTTATACAAAAATAAATACCATTATTTACAGTTTCGTAACAATACGCATTGATAAAGTGCAAATGTAGTTAGTTCTATAGCTATGATTCAACAGAAAATTTAAAAAGATGGTTTATAAAAAGTTTTTTTTATCTTATAATTATTTTTATTTGTTTATTTTATTTTATTTTTTTCTTTTAACACATTTCTTTTTCTGTTTTCGTTTGGAAAATAAATAAATAAATAAATTACTCTGCACATTTTTTTTTATGCTTTTGTGAATAAACACTGTTTTCGTTTAGAAAATAAATAAATAAATAAATTACTCAGCCCATTTTTTTTATGCTTTTGTGAATAAACACTCTGTGCACATACAGGGAGATTATAATTTAAGTTACGATTTAAAAACGCTATAATTTTAAAACTAGCGGTCAGAATGACTTGATATTTTATCAGAACAATCGTGAAATAGCCTTTTGAAATCGTTACTTTAATTATAACCCCCCTCTACTAGAGCCCCTAAATAAAATAATAGGCCGGCGCATAGACCGCCATTTTTTTGCCTCCGAAGAGGACAGCATTCCCGCTTGGCGTCTTTATCGCTTCCCTAATGGTTTTAAAAAATCTTGATCTGAAGCTAATCCGGTCAAGATAAGAGCAATAAGCAACAATAATATTCCTAAATACACATTTTTTTCACAGTACATTCTCAGGATGTCATTTTATTCTGAGGATATCCTATGTATATACTGGGGTAAGATGTGTTGTTAGGGCGGTTTCTGTTTTTTTTTTTTTTTTTTACGAAATGTCGCCAACACTAAAATACACAGTAATAGAAGGTCTGTGAACACTTTATATTCTCTTCTTGAATGGTTATAGCAGTTTATCGTTAAACAAACTTCCATATCATAGTTTACTTATCTAAAATTATGAAATATAATAAAACAAGTTACTCTAAAGGAACGTAAGACGATAAAAAAAAAAAAAAAAAAATGTTTGTCGTTTGTTTATCAGAGAAACGTGTACATGCGGCAACCCTAAGGCAACAAAATGCCTGATGCGCCAGCTCGTATATATATAGGAGCCTTACCCTCTACATCAATATTACTGCCTACGTGTATTCATAAAATTTGTTCATTACTTTTGTACAAGTAAAGAGTACAATATTGTGAAATCACTAAAAATAGTCATCACTGAATACTTTCTAATACTTATTTCTATTAAACAGTCAACGGATCAGACTTCAGTTAATTTTATTAATTATTTGAATTTGAATAGAGGGAAAATAATATTTTCAGTTACTCATTTTTCTCGGAAAGGCGTCATAGAAATAGGGTGAATTTCACTTTGTTATGGATAGCACAGCTTCAATGAAATTATTAATGTTAAATCCAAATTAAATTTAAGCTCCGTGTAGGAAGCAGGGACACAATATTCATGAACAGCTCTGATGTGGCTTGAGGGTTGAAAGGGATATTAGCAACAGGATCATTTACAGAGTATTTCAGAAATCATTCAAAATCAATTATGAAACCCTGGTGTCTTAAATAAAGTCTCTCGGTAGTCTGAAATAATTTTATCGTAAGCAAATTACTGAAGATAGGTAGGGTTTGACTTTACACTCGTAATTCAACAATGCTTATGGAGAAAATGTTTAAAATTGAATAAGTGTAATAATGAAATGAAAAATCAGGTTTGTGTAGCAATGAAGATATTAGTTGACGTAAATATCATATTGTATTTATATTCTCTCAGTATGTAGCTAATAAATTGTCTGGATAATTGTTCTTTCAATTCGTAAGAATGTGACAGTAAAATTGCATCGAAAAACTAGTGGTTAAATAAAAATAAATAAATAAATAAAGCTTTATAAGCAATTCCGTAAATTGTAAGTTTCTGTTTTGTTGCTGTTGTATTACTTTTAACTATATTTTCCATCTGATAATGAGTCCTACTTATTAAATCCAAACCAATTACTTTAAGAAAAATTTTCAATTACAATGAAATTGAGACATCTATACACAATAAAAAACATTTAAAATTTTCAAATATGTGAGTTAATATGCAAAACATAAATTTCTACCTTTCGAGCCTAATTATTCTCCTCATCAGCAGACACCAAAATGCAAAAAACGTTAAAACCCTTTCAGCGTTCTGTCTTTTTCGGTCTATCATAGTCAAAAGAAAAAACTGGCATGATTAAATTTTATACTATATTTAACACTTTTTCCAAGAAAATACGATTAATAAGTATTTGTTGTACACAGTGTGAATTTTTAATACCCTTTACTTGTCGAGACTAGAGAGAGCCTTTGTATAGAGAAAAATGTTAAGTGGTATTGACAAAGTTGACGCTACAGTACACACGGGCATAGCAATATTTATTTATTTATTTATTTTAACCAAAATGGGTTTTGTAAAAAAAAAAAAAAACTGGAACATTTTTTATTTGAATATCAACAGCAATAAATTTATATGCAGTGTTGCTTTCTGGTAATAATCCTTTATTTCAGCTATAGTTTTGTGCACAGTTCTTTACATACATTAACAGCATTCTAAAATTTGGATGGTAGTGAAAATATAAGATAAAAGTAAAATAAAATAAAAATAAAAAGGTTTTTCAAGTAATAAGAGGCTAACTCGCTATTGTGCCTCTCTTCTTCAAGGTTCCCTAGCAGAAATGTTTTGATAGTGGCTGGAGTATGAAGTATTCTTATTTATCTGGTAAAGAACGAGACGAGTAATAACGATTGACCGGGTAAAGTAAATATTGTTACTACTTCAATAGTTCAATCTGGAGTTCTTTTACTCATTCATTATGTATTTAAAAAATGTAAATATGTTTAGTTTTGCTCAAATTTCAAATATTAAATAAATAGCTAGTTAAAGATTCTTATACCCTCTTCCATATATCACAGACTCAGCTGGCGCATTAACTGGAGCTGTTTACTTCACCACAGTATATCTCACAAGTGTTTTTTTTCAACAAACCACAAGACAAGAAGACAGGCACAAAACTGCCATAATGACACACAGGGGTTTATATGAATGGACGAGAAATAAATTTGGGATGAGTACCAGTACTTTTCAAAGACTCGTGAATACAATATTGGGGAACCATCGAAGCAGTTTTCACTCCCATTGGCCAAAAATAAACAAATTTTATTCTTTCATTTAGATTAGGTGTCCAAAATAGGGTTGTGATTCACTTTACATCGGAGGTTGCTGAAGACCTTTTACTTAATTTGAATATTTCGGTGTAACATTTTAAGTGATTTTTAATCGTATTTAGAAAATGAATGCGCGGTATAAACAGCCAAACTCAACTCGTGAACACTTATAAAAATGCTAGAAAGTGATTAAAATAGAACAAAAGTTTAGCGTTTTAATATGTATTCGCAGATTAAAGGAACATTGAAAATTGTGCACTATTGTGCATACGAGAAATGATCCAAAAATAATTAAATAAATAAACTGTACAAGTGTAATAAAACAAGATTTTTTAATAATAGACAGAAAATATAAAAGAAACTAACGAGTATACTTGTCCGTCATTTGCGCCACATAATTGCCAAATCTAGTTAGGCCTATATGTGATCGCAGAGCCAACTTGGATAGTTAGGGAGGGGATGGCATCAGACTACCCACTCGAATTTTTACAACATAATTTCTTGAAACATGAAATAGACATTGTCAGGCAAGAAAATGATGACACTACGGCTGAACATGCAGACACATTCTTTGCACATAAGAAACAAATCATTGTCTCGGGCCTCTAAACGAGACCATTTTTCTAAACGTCTTGCCATTTTAGTCGCTCTCACACATTTGCAAACTTACATTACTTCAACAACAGTTGTAAGATAACTAGCATTATCTATCTCTATTGTAGGGAAGGGGGGATATTAATTCAGCAATTACTACCCTAACATCACATCTTCTCCAACAGGATTTCCTCGAGATCCATAGGGATATATATCCTCAGGATGTACTGGGGATAAGGTGTCCTGCGAAGGACTTTTCACATCCTGTTGCTTGTAACTTTTTTTCCCCTTTTGATCAAATCTGTATTTTATCTTCTCTGTCTACATTTACATTTCATATAAACACTATGCTTGGTGTCAGTAAAAAAAATATTGAAACTATGTATTGTGTTTGTGGTAAATTATAAACTATAAATACATTTTCATCTTTCTTAAATTAAAAAAATAATAATGTTATTATTACTTTTTAATAAAAACTTTTTCTTTTAATCATTTATCAAAAAAAGTTAAGCAGACGAAAAAAGTTCTTAGAAATTTGCCTATATATATATATATATATATATATATTTTTTTTTTTTTTCTATTAAAAATTTATAAAGTATATGAAAAATGTTTTATGTTAAGTTTTCTTTAATATATTGATTATAAAATTTTAAACTAATCACTGTTACATTTTTAACAATTTATATGTAATAGATAAATTTTATTATTGTTAAAACAAAAAATATTTCGGTTAAGTAATTATATCCCGAAAAATACATATTTTTCAATTAGCAAAATTCATTGTATTCCAACATAATAGCATTGATTAACTGTGTCAAAACTTTAGTTGTTTATATAAGTTGAGAAATTCTACAAAACGTATGGTATTCCACAAAAGTCATTTGTGATGAAGTTAAAATACAATGGAGTATTGTTATATTATAAATTTTTATCATTGATAGCGATTTTGAAAGTAATTTTTTCTTTTATCTAATCAAATTAAATACATAGTTTCATCTTTATTTTTACACGATTACTGTTATAGTTATGCTAAAAACAAAAGGTGAAATTACGATCTACTAAAATTGAAACTATAATAGTTCATTTATTGTTGTATTTAATATAAAAAATCGAAATGTAATGATAATCAGTGCAATAAAAATAATTTGATAATTTGCATTTTAACACATATACTTTGAAATTTCAAATACGATTAGAGAATATTAATATTTACTTTACCTACAAAAATATGTAAAAAAATATTTACTTATGAAATACTTAATACGAAACGTTATTTTTAATTAAATGAATATAATTCTGTATACTGATATTTTTATAAAACTTAAAAATACACTCCAATTAAACCTTTTGACACTCGCTGTTTTCATTATTTAATTTAATTAGTAAGAACAGTGAAGAAATTTCTCCAAGAGTGCAATTTAAGGAAATCCCATAATTAAATTAGCATAAGCAAGAAAAATAACTAGCTTCTCAATTTGGAAATACTTTCATTGGAATGATGTTTGCAAGCATTTAAATGTGGAACAACTAAAGAAGAAAATAACAGAGACAGATTAATAATATGTGTATTCCAGCAGAATTTGTTATCTAAAAAAGAAAATATTTTCAATGAGCAACAATATGATGTTTTAAGAAAATTCTCACATATGAAATCAAAGTACTTGATACGCGTACATATCTTTTATGTTTTTTTTTTTTTCTTTATTTAGATATTTTTTTTTTAATAAGGGATGTATCAGTAAAAATTAGATAATCATAGATTCTATAAACTGTCATTACACTGTGCCATGCTTAAGTGGATCAGCAACGAAATGGAATTTACTTATTGGCCGTTAAATTGCAGAATAAAGAAAAGAAGCACGTTTTGCACTAATAGCCGGGTTTAAGAGAAAGAAAGTGGAATTTGCTAGATATCAGCAGCTATTAGTTGTACAAAGAGCTGTTTGATGAGGATGTTAAATTAATCCATGCAAGTCGCAAGAAAAACTCAGACTTCAAACAAAAAAACTGAAACTTCTAAATATTGTAAATAAACAAAGCAATTTGCGTTATTTCCATAATTATGTTTGTTTTACTTTATCAGTGATTCTCTCTCTCGCAATTTCTTTGCCATCAATATTGGTTTTTAAATATTTATCTAAGAATTTAATAATGAAAAAAAAAATCTCTGTTTTTAAAAGGGAAAATTAATACTATAATATATTTTTACAAATATTTTATGTTTACATAGTTTCATTACGTAGGATGTTCTTGGAATGAAGTCAATTATACTTGCTTATTTTATATATATATAAATTTTCAATATGCAAATATTCCTTTTCAGATTTCTAAGATGTTATCTTTTCGGTGAAACTAAACTTAAAATTCAAGAATGTGAAATGTAATAAAATAAATATTTTGTAATAAGATTTTTATTTATATATATCATTCATAATTATAATTTCATTTTAAAAGTACCGACACATAAAATTCTGCTATATAACTTTTTTAAGGTTTACACATTAAAAATTAGATTACAAAATAATAATTTAAGACTAAGTTATATCTATATAGTATTCATAATTATAATTTTATTTAAAAATACCGATGTATAAAATTCAGAAATTTTTTGGAAACATTAACAGATTGTATTGGCTAATATGTATTTTGGTAGTTTTAAAGTGTCCTATCCCTTTAAATACCTTGAGAGGGGGGGGGGGGGGACACCGAAGCGGGAGAGCATTCACTTCCATGAAATATCAAAACTGTGATGGCATGTCTCCGAATAACAGTTAGGGGTGTGTCCCAGACCGTCGCCAATTGCCCATATCGTAGTACTAGTGCGACATAAAACCAACCCGTTCACTCATTCACACTTTAAATACATCAACTAAAAAGTTAATAATTTTATCAGACCAGCATTCATATAATAACAAATATTTATACAAGTTTCGATGTGGAATAAATACCAAGTTTCATGCATTTATCTATGGACATGTCTTGAGAACGCGTGATCCTGTAAGAACATTTATCATCATAAAAAGTTATACATTTTTAAACTGGACATGCATTAATAATATCAGGAATCATAAATTCTAGATTTTTTAAAAAGTTGCAATACAGATAGGCTTAAGGAACAGACATGAGAAAAAATGTTAAAAAGAAAGAAACAAAAATCTATATGTACAGAACTATATTTTAAACTTATTAAACTTAAATTTATTTTTAGAAAAAACACTTTTTAACAATAACAGGAGACTTGCCGTTTGAATATTAAATCCCGAATAAACTACTACGTCAGAAAAGCCAAAGAAAAATATTTGAGATGCATTAAGCTGTTTCGGTAGCATTAAGGGTACCGTCTTCACTGCAAGACGGTACGCTTAATGCTACCGAAACAGCTGTATGCATCTCAGATATTTTTCTTTGGCTTTTTTGACGTAGTAGTTTATTCGGGTTTTACAAACAATTTTTATTTATTTCACACTAACGAATGCAGAAATAAAAATTCAAATTCTCAATGTCATCTCATCATGAATATTTTCTTCTTTATATTCGTTCTAAATTGTGCATACGACGCAATCCAAGGGCTTTGAACTTTCATACTGTTCGCAAGGAAGAGAACCGCAAAGAGCAGTGACTTCTGCTAATTTCTGAAAACTGTTTTCTTTAACACTGCCAAAAGTGACTGGCCCGCTAGGCTCTTCCAAGTCTTGATCAACGCAGATGTACTCTCCTTTAGATTCTTTGCCAGGAGCCATAAGATATCCCTGATATTCTTTGGTCCAGCCTTCTGGACAGACATTGGTAGCCATTTTTACAATCAACGCTGTCCGAGAGAGAGCTCTACAGTGAGCACATGCGAATTTCTTTCCACGCATAGTTTTGAATTTATCCATGAAACCTTCATACCTGTAAAATATTAAATGATATTTCATAGACCTATTTTAATTAAGAAAACTCACAGAATATAATTTTTATATATGTTTTATTCATATTAATGTTATTATTATTGTTATTATTATTATTTTAACCCGCTAGTGAACGGGTGGGAAAATGACCCAATTTTCTTTCATTATCTGAATGGTTACACTATAATACCCAAAAAATAAAATTAGACAATAAAAATACGAAGTATAAAATTTTACGTTTATTATAATTACTTTCTCTTACCCATAGGGTCGAAAAAGTATTGTTTTAGGAACAAATTTTCGAACTTGAGTTTTTGTTATATTTGCATGTTCTGAGGTGCCCTAAATACGAAAATCATGTTTTTAGCGAATGGTCGGTGTGTCTGTCTGTGTGGATGTCTGTGTGTCTGTTATCCGCATATCTCAAGAACAAATAGTAGCAGAAATTCCAAACCCGGTATTCTAAATGTATATCATATAGAGATGCTACAGTAAGTTTTTCGTTGAGATGAAGCAAATGGTTCGTGTACAGGGACAATCAAAAGTATTCAAATACATGTCTATGGGGGAAATTGCAGGTAAATAGAGTTTAACATCTATAGACTGCACTAAACCAAATGAAACGAATATATATTTTTTGTAATAGAGATAGTCAATTGGCAAATTTCGCCTCCCCTCTGGAGGGGGGGGGGGAAGACCCCCGTCGAGGGGAATAAATTTTCATGATGGGTATCTTTCAAAAGAGCTTGCCAATACCTTTAAAACGAATGGTTGAACCATCGATCTGCGATTATTTAAAATAAAGATATCAATTTTTTTCATTTTTAACAAAAAAAAAAAAGTAATATTGAGAATAAATTCAACATTTTTTTGTATATTTAGTGTTGTACTACTTCTCTAATATGGAAATCGTCTGCATTATCATAAAATATAGTTTTTTTAAATAATAATTTTAATAAATTATTTTTTAATAACCGAATTAAATTCTATATAAATGTAGGTGCATTAATGGAAGGGGGGTTGAAGGGGGCCAGAACTAATTATCATATAAAACTCTTCCGAAGCCTAATTTGAATTGTTTAACACAGGTTTACATAACAGTACTCGCTATCTTACCTCTTAATCTGCAACCTGTATTTATAGTATTAAATTTCAGGGTAAGAGAATGTCGTGTGAGGGACACACCAGATTTTTATTATTATTATTATTATTATTTTTTTTTTTTTTGTTTTTTCTCTTACATTGCCTTCTAGTAAATAAAATGTGTATCATAGACCCAACCCGTGTACTGGCGGTTAGTAGCACCAACGAAAGATAAAAATATTCGCGGCAAAACTGGAAACGATAAGGAATAATTAAACTAAAAAAAGGGAATGAAAATATAAGAACTCTGAATTTCCTGTAGAGTGGAGTAAAGTGATGGTTTCACTTCATTAGGACATAAATTGAAATTAGCTGTAGTCGCGGAAATCTATTGTATTATTGCAAAATTTAGTGCCCGTTTTCGTAGATGATTTTATTTGTGATTTAATTAATCATACTCCATGGATAACCACTGAAGTTACTAATTAAAATAAGAAGTTAAAGACTATTTAGAGATTAAATATCGATAGGCATATTGTTTTTCACCTTTTAAAGAGGTTAAACCCACTTCAAAATATCCCACTATATCATTACTAGATCCCACTATCACACTTTCAATGGATGCATCTCAGCCTTTGCTATAAATTCTGCTCTAACAGCATTTTTTTTTTTTTTTTTTTTTTTTAAGATTCAAATTTGACCTCCAGTTATGGCAGGAATCAAGAAAGATTCGTTTTATTAATCAGCAAGAAAAGAAACACTGAATATACGTTTCACTTAGTTCTCTACAATCATAACGTTCGTAACCCTACATATCGGGTAGTGTATCTAAATTCTTTAAATGTCAAAATACGATAGAGTTGTCAACATTTCTAAATAATCTTTCCAGAGTTAATTCATGGGTTTTTCTCATCTAATTCCCGAAAAAAGTCATCTATAAATCAAGCACAAAGTTTTCCAACCACTCCATTGATATACAATCGCATTTTAAAAATAACTTTAAATTGTTATTATTTTATTTTAGAAGTTTCTACACCAGTTTTCTGGCGTATTCGTCATTCTATTAAACTCTACTATTTTAGGGAGCATTAAAAGACACGTTCTTTTTTATTTCCAAAAACGCGAAAAAAGAAGGGGATCGAAATTCATCGACTGATTTCGACATTTACAGACATCAAGCAGGCGTTTATCTTCGTTTGTGTACCATTTTTTTATTTGTTAAGGTTTCGTTGGAGTGTTATGAAGTTTAACAGATGAAGCGCTGATTGGAGACATACTGAAAAGTTCTCAACTAAAAGTCCCAGTATACTGAAGGTTTTTACTATCTGGAAACTTGACTTACATATGTCTTAATGTACTTTATATGGGTATAGTAGGCTGAGTTCGCATTTCCTCCAAAACCTGAAGCAAGTAAAACATCGAAACACAAAATTTAAATCATTTTTTACCACTTAAATTTCAAAAAACTCCTTTTTTAAAAAGTAATTTAGTTGTAGCTCATGCTTACAGATTTTCGAATGTGTAAGTACAGCTGAACAAAATGCGGTCAAAGTCGAACTATGCAAAAACGTTGTTATACTTATCCTACTTCAACCTATCTTAAACAAAAAAAAAACAATTTTGTAAAAATTACAAAATCTAAATTTTTATATCTTTCGTAGAGTTATATTTAGTTTTAAAAAAAATGCAATTTTATTATAAAAATTAACCAATTTATGTTATCTTAAAATTCAAATTAACTTTCCAGAATCATATAACAAAGCGAAGGATAGAATATTGAAATAATAATAACTAAAAAATATTTTTTAACTGACCTCTTAATTGAAACAAAAACATTTGTAAAAATCGTAAACTTTTAAATTAAATAACATAGACAATTTTAATTGTAGGATGATGCTTTTTACTTTCTCTTACCCATAAGGTAGAGAAAGTATTGTTTTAGGGTCAAATTTTCGAACGTAAGTTTTTGTTATATTTACGCGTCTTTAGGTCTCCTGAATCCGAAAATCATGTTTTTAGCGAATGGTCTGTGTGCGTGTGCGTGTGTGTGTGTGTTATCAGCATATCTCAAGAACAAATAGTAGCAGAAATTCCAAACTCTGTATTCTAAATGTGTATCATATAGGGATGCAACACTAAGCTTTTCGTTGAGATGAAGCAAATGGTTCGTGTACAGGGACACTCAAGAGAATTCAAATACATTACGTCTATGGGGGAAATTGCAGATAAGTATAGTTTAACATCTATAGACTGCACTAAACCAAATGAAACGAATATATATTTCTTTATATGCATAAAAGCATGCCTCATGTAGAATATGGCAGGGAAATCATTCACTGTTCATTTTCAGGGCTACACAAAATAACTAGATTATAGTGCGGCAATAGCTGAAAATAGGTGGAAGTGTATTTCAGGTTGTGCCGTATATTATTACTATAGGATTGTATTTAGGTGCACTATATGGTTTGTACATATTCTTCAAAAGATATACAGGGATGCAAATATTTAAGCGATAACATTCTTTTTTATTGTTAGTGGAAGTGCTTTACCATAATACTTTACCAAATCCAAGAAAGCTGCCCAGAAATGGAAATGAATTCTTCGTAGACATACGATAAATAATGTATGTTTTTAAGTTAAATATTCATCGCTTGTTTTTTGTGTATTTACACATTTTGAGGTTTCTTGATTACCAAAGACAAGTTTTTAAAAGTTTGATTATTGTCCGTGTCTCCTAGAGTAACTTGAAAACGAATAACTTCAGGAGATCCAAAAGTTGTATTTTGAAGTTACTATAAGTTTATTGCTGGAAAAGTTTGATCAAGATTGATAAGTTTCAATGAATGTTGCGTGTGAAAGTTGTCTGTATAATTTTAAGTGAACTTTTAATTTTAATAACCGAATTAAATTCTATATAAATGTAGGTGCATTAATGAAACGGGAGGTTGAGGGGGGCGGTAGCTCCCATCACACTTAACTAATTATCATGTAAAACTCTTCCGAAACCTAATTTGAATTATTTTAACATAGGTGTACATAACAGTGCTCGTTATTTTACCTCTTAATCTCCAACCTGTATTTATAGTATTAAATTTTAGGGTAAGAGAAAGTCGTGCGAGTGACACACCAGATTATTTCCCTATTTTTCAAGATTGTCAAAATTATTACATATATGGTAATATTTATAATTTATTCCCGAGTGCTTTTAGTACTCGCCTTTTTAATTCCCCGTCATAACATAGGTATGGAGAACTTAGGTAATCGTGAAAATTTTCGACCTCGAGTTTTTGACTGTTTCACACGTTTTAAGGTGTGGGGTATTCGAAAATAACAAAACTGACATGGTGTCCTTCTGTAAGGTGTCTGTTAGTGTGTTAGTATGTTACTTTGTTGATCTGTGTACACGATATCTCAAGAACAAATTAACACATCGTTCAATAAGTCCCGGAACTAATCCCCAAATAGCGTCGCAAATGAAATATTTCTATGTGGGTAAAGTAAACCTAACTTTCAAAAGATACACGTTCAAGTTTCATGGTATTTCGATCGTTTGTTACCGAGATATCTAGGTTTTAGTGACCCTACTTTTGATGTTTTCAAAATGAGGGACAAAGCTGAATTTCATGAGTTAATTAATCATTGCTTTATGATAGGCAAAATTATTGTTGAAATTTAGCAATGGCTTAACAATTTCAACAGTACGTTTGTCCATCAAAAAACAATGTTTAAACAATAAACGAAATTCAGCTTTGTCCTTCATTTTGAAAACATCAAAAGTAGGATCACTAAAACTTTGATATCTCGGCAACAAACAATCGAAATATCATGAAACTTTAACGTGTATCTTTTGAAAGTTAGGTTTACTTTACCCACACAGAAATATTTCATTTGCAACGCTATCTGGGGATTAGTCCCGGGACTTATTGAACGATGTGTTATTGCAAAATGATCAGATAAGGTTTAAAATATTACTTACAACACTGGCAAGAATCCTATTGGTTTGCAACATTTTAATTTAAAAACATCGTAAGTTATTCGAAATTTACGATTTTATTAACATTGGAGAATAGGGCAAATATTTGTTTAAATGTGCATTAACTGAAATATTTTTACTGTAAAGATGTCAGACCAGCTTTAAAATATGAGTTCTAATTCTGAAATGAACATAATTAATTATAAAAATTGAGCTTTGAAAACTTCGTACGTTATTTGAAATTTACGAATTTCTTCACATGTCAGAATAGGGCAAATTTTCTCATAAATGTCCATTTTGAGGAATATTTTCATGATAAAAATATGAGACCAGTTTTAAAATGACATTTATGATGCTGGTTTGAGCATCCTTGACTACAAATATTCTAATTTTAAAATTTAGTAAGTTATTCTTAGTTTTTTTGAGCGATATTTCGTATAAATTTACATTTTGAGGATCGTTGCATTGGAAAGAGTATGGAATTGCTTGAAAACTAAAATACGAAACTAACCCCGATAAAATAAATTAATAGATTAGATTAGAACAAAGTAAATGTATAGAATTGAACGGTGGATAGCCTGTTAGGTGGGCCATTTCAGTCTGTCATTGTGTCGAGCGATTGGTCAAATTAATTTCTTTTAACATGAATATAATATGTCTTGAATAAACATCTTAAAAAGCAATAAACTCGCAACAATTGTTTCGGGTCAAATGTGCGTTGCCGCTTTGACTGCAGCACTCGTGCCTACTTTGTTTGCCTAACGAAGGTTCGTGTGTTCTTTCGACTCGAAACAATTTTTGCGAGTTTATTGCATTTTATGGTGTTTA
Organism: Salticus scenicus; assembly: GCA_963930645.1. Lineage (NCBI taxonomy): Eukaryota > Metazoa > Arthropoda > Arachnida > Araneae > Salticidae > Salticus > Salticus scenicus. Next base: position 227,959 of record CAWVNO010001564.1, on the reverse strand, counting down.
TTCAAAGTTTTGTAATTATTACTTTAAAACGCCAGTTCGGTGGTGCTTTCTTATTGTAGTACGTCCTGCACTAGAATTTTATGAGAACATATAGATGATGGGGAGCTGAGTAGAGTCTACCTATGACAATTAGTTTTCACATCACTTTGCTTGGAGAGAAATTTTTTCCAATATGTGATTACGATGAAATACGGTGGAAAATGCTCTTTAAAAATAGTGGTGTAAAAAAATATCAGGTACTAACGAAACTCCGGAATAAATTTTAAATGTTACCATGTATGTAAATAATTGTGTCAAGATCTTTTTTTACTAAATATAACCATAAGGACCTCGGAATCCTATAAAAATTAAGATTTTGTAATTTTAACGAAACTGATTTTGTGTATTTTTCTGCTGCATGACACCGTTACATGCATCATTTAAATCATTTTCGCAATTGGAAGTTTTTTCCAGAGCAATTTTCCAAAACAAGGACCACCTACTGATAACATCTTTCACTCCTATATTAATATAATGTTATCACCATTATCTCCATTATGATTATTAATATTCATCATAATGAAAATTATTTTACCTTAAGGGGTTAAGATTTAATTGTAGAACGTCATTCTTTTTATTTGCATTAAAGTTTTGAAAGTAATCTTCTGTCTTCACTTTTTGGACATCTAATGGAGAGCATGCGAAATCGGAAGACCCTCCTTTAGAATGAATTCCAGAAGCTGTTGCAACTCCTCTTAAAGAAATTTCACTTTCTTCCGAGGAGCAATCACTGCGACCCCAGTGGATGTATTGAGCACCACCAGTTTTCGGTCTAAGCTCTAAAAGGATAGAGAATCAAATTTTATCTTAATAATGTGAAAGAGATTAATTTAGCAATATATTAATTTTAAATACATATTTGTGCATATTATTTACGGTTTGTTTTTATTTCTTACGTTAATTATGTTTAAAAAATTTATAGAATGATTTTTAAAATATTATAATAAGGTAGTTTGCAATCTGTATAAACATATAATTATCAATTTAGTTTTTTTTTTTAAACTTTCATTACCCTACCATAGGTAATGGAAGTATTGTATTCGGTCCAAAAATTCAATATCGAGTTTTTACCTGATTTACATGTTTTAAGATCTCCTGATTAAAAAAAAGGGAGGGGGGTGGTTGGTAATTGGTCAGTATATATGGGCATATGTGTATATGTATGTTTACATGTGTTTCGGGAATCTTCTGACTATCATATCTTAGAAACTAATAAAGATAAAATGAGGAAACTTCAGATTAAGACAAGTCTAGTTTTACAGATGATAACTTTCGGAGAAAATTGGAAAACTGAAAGTGGGACCGTAAGTCCGTATCACAGAAATAACCATAACGATATTTTTTTCAAAGTTGCTACATAAAAACCCTTTTAGATGTCCTTTCACGTGTATTAATTGGTTAGTTCAGGAAAATTGATAGGCGTCTTGTATAAGAAGGCCAATTTTAGGTCTCGCAAGTGCGTTCCTTTCCTCGCCGTATATGTTCTTCAAATTAGCCATATTAATTTCCTTTTAGATGTCCTATCGTACGCGATTGTTAGTTTATGGTAAATATTTGCGTTTGCTATGTTTTGGCGAAAAGTACAAGTTTGCTAGAAAGTCGGTGTCTCAAAAATAACTCTAGTGATTTATTTCAAATCTGTAATGTAAATCCATTTTTAGATGTCCTTTTGCATGCATTACTTGGTTACTACAATAAAATTAATTGACATCTTGTTTTGGTAAACCAATTTTAGATCTCAGAAATCGGTGTTTCAAAAAATATCTCTACCTTTTTACTTTCTCTTACCCTTAAGGTAGAGAAAGTATTGTTTTTGGGTCAAATTTTCAAACACGAGATTTTGTTATATTTACACGTTTTGAGGTCCCCTGAATACGATAATCATGTTTTTAGCAAATGGTCTGTGTGTATGTCTCTCTGTGTGTGTGTGTGTCTGTGTGTCTGTCTGTTATCAGCATATCTCAAAAACAAATTATGGCAGAAAGTTCAAACTTGGTATTCTAAATGTGCATCATATAGGGATGCTACAGTACGCTTTTCGTTAAGATCAAGCAAATGGTTCGTGTACAGGGACAATCAAGAGAATTCTAATACATTACGTCTATGAGGGAAATTGCAGGTAAGTAGAGTTTAACGTCTATAGACTGCACTAAACCAAATGAAAAGAATATAATTTTTTTTTAATAGAGATAGTTAACTGGGAACAATTTTTTTGTGTATGTAGAAGCCTCGAATCCCCCCCTGGGGGGGGGGGAAGTCCCCCCTCGAGGGGAGTAAACTTTCATGATGGGTATCTTTCAAAAGAGCTCGCCAATACCTTTAAAACGAATGGTTGAACCATCGATCTGCGATAATTTAAAACAAAGTTGTCGATTTTTTTTTTTACTTTTAACGAAAAAAAACTTAGAAAAAAAATCGTACTTTTTTTTTTTTTTTTTTTTTTTTTTTTTTTTTTTAAATATTGAGAATAAAATGGACTTTTTTTGGACATTTGGTGTTATACTACTTCTCTAATATGGAAATCGTCTGCATTATCATAAAAGATAATTTTTTTAAATAATAATTTTAATAAATTATTTTTTAAAAACAGAATTATTTTTTAATAACCGAATTAAATTCTATATAAATGTAGGTGCATTAATGAAACGGGGTGTTGAGGGGGGCGGTAGCCCCCCTCACACTGAACTAATTATCATATAAAACTCTTCAGAAGCCTAATATGTATTGTTTAACACAGGTTTACATAACAGTACTCGTTATCTTACCTTTTAATCTGCAACCTGTATTTATAGTATTAAATTTCAGGGTAAGAGAAAGTCGTGTGAGTGACACACCAGATTATTTCCAATAATAAACAGAACGGAAACGGGTAATATTTTATCTAGAGACATTTTGTATATCTAGATATTTTTTTTCTCTTTTTTTTTTCCTCTCGCGTAAAGTTAAAAAGTATTCTAAATAGCATTGAAAAACTCGTGTTAAAGTAATGGAACAGTTTGGACTTCTCTGGGAAATTTTAAGTTTGGCACCGAAATAACTTGGACGCTTCTCGAAAAATCTTGACATGCGCAATTGCGATATATAATTTAATTCATCGACAAATTACGATAAAAATTTAAAAATCGCAGAGGGATCTTATATTAGCTGTAATTAAAAAAATTTAACAAATGAATACAGAATCTGTTGCTAAGGAACGCAATGTAGTTACCACATACCTTTATATAGAAAAATAGACCGAAAAAAGTTTCGTCGTACTAAATTAAATTGTGTTTTCTGCAGAATTTTATATCTAACATTTAGAAAACAAAAATAAGCTTTGGATTTCTACTATTATTATTATTATTATTATTATTATTATTTAAATTTATTTTCAAATTATTATTAAAAGTTTCGCTTCATGCTTATTAAGATATTGAATGCTAAATTGATGAACATATGTAAAAATATATATGTCTAATTTTATATTCTTTTTGAATTTTTGCAACAGAGTCGCAAAAGTTATTCATGTATTAAGTATGTGTATATAATTACATTTCTTTGTTAGGGGAATATTTTTTGTGATGAATATTTCAGTAATTAATATTGTTACACTGTTTATAGAAGTTTACTCATACTTATTTGCATTGGTAATTCATGTGTAATAAGAATCTACACTAATAATTTAAAATTGAATCTAAAAATAATATTTTTCATTATTATTTTCGTTTTACGATTTTTTTTTTTCTTTTTACTTCTTATCGTAAGTCACTGTTTCTCAACCTTAACAGTTACACTTCTACAGTCCAATTAAGTTAGAACTAATAAATGAATAAATGTTACAACTTGATTTATTTTTCACAATTATAAGCTGAATATAACAAATGACAAGAGAAAGACAGATAAAATGTGTAATAAAAAATATACAAAGAAAATGAAATGAAAAAATTTAAGAATTTGTATTTATTATTATTATTATTATTATTATTATTTAACGTTCAATAATATAAATAAAGTAAACATTTTTAATCTCCCATTAATTCTGCTCATAAATATATTCTTAATATAGATCTATAAGCCCACTTCACTTAAATGAGGTACTGGAAAATTACTGATATATATTTTATTGTTGTTGTTTTATACTTGAAAATTTATATTAAAAAAATATGAAAACTTAATAGTTTAATGAAACGATTTTATTATCTATTTCAACGTATTTAAATTTGGGGCAGTTAAAGTTATTGTGTATCCTTCGCCATATAAAATTGCAATTTGCTATTACACCAGTTGACAAATTTCATTGTTCATAACGCATACATATTTAGACATGCCAATTACGGACAAAATTTATTTTTTTTTTTTAATCGTTGTTAATTCAAGCCATTTAGTAAAACGATTTAGATATTTTGGTAAAAAATAGCTAAATGTCTCAGAAATTTTCTGTCAGTTGATTGAATAAAAAATAGCCCAACATTTTCTTCCTCCCCTCCTTTACTCTTTTATTTGCTAAACCACTAATGAAATGACACATGCACATAGATATTTTATTCATAATCGTTTAATGAAACAGATAACCAATATCCAGTTTTGTACTTTAATGGTTAAATTTTAACAGATCTCGATTTCTAAATGTATAAAATTAAAGCACTCAACATAAGAATATATTGTTTTATGTTTCTAAAAAGTGCTAGTGTAAGAAGATAAAAGTTTTAAATGACATTCATTTGAACATTTTTATTTCTTAAACCTAAACTAGCATTTTTTAGCTAAATAAAACCATTATATCTATATATATATATATCGATTTGTCGCACTCTAAAACTTTTGACTTTTATGGTATAAAAGAATTAGTCTAGAATACATTTGAATAGAAAATTGAAATCAATCTTATCTTGACCAAAAATCGATTCTAAAACCAAAGATTGGAATCTTTTATAGTTTTGCCCATTATATTATAAAATTCCCTCAGATTTGTACTGAAATGCATGCCGTCGTTAATATTTTTGAAACAAAATTTACCTCATTATTCAATAAAGAAATTTTGAATTTCGGAAATTCCGGACGTTCCTAAAAAAGGTCTTTTACCGTGACTCGAGAATTGCGATATGTAAACAAATGTTTATTTTATTTCCTAAATTTTCTAATTAAAAACTAATATGTAAAGGTTTCAACAATTAAAAAGAATTTGACTTACCCGGTGCTTCTTTGTACTGAAAAGGAAATTAAGAAGAATTTTAATAAAAAGTAATAATAATAATATTTGTTTTACTTATTTAGCATTACTTTAATTAAAAAAAAAATAGGAAAGGAGTTTGGTCTTATTTAGCATTTTGCCTCAGTAGCCCTTTAACTCAATATTTGAAATCAGTATTAGAATATTGATACAATCTTTATAACTTAGGGGACTGCTTCACCTAATTTGATTGGCAGTCTACTCTCTTATATTATGCAATAGAGAAATTAGTTTTTTAAATTACTCAATACCAAATTTTTTCCCCCCGTTTTCACATTTGGAAAATACACAACCGTTAAAACGTTTCTCGTTTTCCAAAAATTGAATTTTTAGGTTTTTAAAATTCCATTTTGAAGCTAAAAAGTGATAAATTAGTTAATTTTCTGCATAGTACAGCTTTGAAACAAAGCGTTAAAATTTCGAAAATTAGTTTTTGAAAAAACGAGAAACATTTTAACGGATGTGAATTTTCCTAAATGTAAAAAGGAAATTAAAAAAAATATATTAAGTAATTATCAATTTAGAAAATAAATTTCTCCATGGAATAACATGGGAATAGACTGCCGGTCGAATTAGGTGAATTGTCCCCTTAAGTAAAAAAAAAAAAATAAATAAATAAATAAATAAAACTTTTTGGGCTGGAAGATATAAATTTAACTTTGATAAAACAAACTATAATAAAAATATTTTGTAACTAAATTTGCCTCGTTATTTTTATGACAAAAAATACATGAACATTCTTCAACAAACTCTATTCGGAACCGAATGGTATAACTATTTCCAGCTTGTCTAAGAGTGATATCACAATTCACACACAACAGAAAAGTTAGATTACTCTACTTCAGGGTTTAAACTGCCATTAGTTTTTTTAGCATTTTGCTAAAAGGTATCATATTTTGCTAAAACAAGGCGGTCAGAATTACGCTAAAAAGCTAAAACTGGATAACTGTATAAAATATCTCTATATAATAATTCAGATTTTTTTTTTTTGTAATATTTGCAAGCAAAAACTACGAAAGGACTAAATTTTTTGGGGATCCTTATTTATATAGTAATTTGGATTTATTTTTAATTTTCAATGATTGAATTTAAATGCAAAAATATTTAAAAGTATGTTAGAATTCAGAATTTGCTTCATAGAAGCACTTTTAGCACTAGTATTTCACGATTATCTACCACTACACTTTACTTGATTTTTAAATTGCTTTTTTATTTTACACATATGATATGAATACCTCTTTTTCTATTGTTAAAATCAAAACATAGTTTCCCTGATTCATATTTTTAAAGTCACAAATATGGATGCTTGGTTAAAATCATCAATGAACAAAAGGAATAGAAAACAAAACTGAGGATAACAAAGCTAAGTAAAAAAAATCAATGGTATCCAAAGAATTAACTTTCGAAAAAGCTAAAATAGTGCTTGCCTATTTTCGCTAAAATGCTAAAGTAATTTTTTTGCCAGGTTAAACCCTGCTCTACTTACTACAGCATTTTGCAAGGATCGAAAGCTGCGATAATACTTTTGGTGCAAGACGTATCCATTGTCTTTATACGCTTCGAAAGCGTCTTGTATGGGCTTTGTGGAAGCTCCTCGTGCAGTATCCAGCTCAGCAACGGCCTTAGAGAATACTGCATTGACAGAATTCAATTTGTTCGAGAAATCGCCTATCTAAGAAAAAAAGTTATAGAAATATTAATTAAACTTTTAAGGATCACTACAACTATTTTTTAAATGGCTGAACTAATTTCAAAAATTGTTATTCGACGGACATCATAAGTATGTAAATAAATAAATAAATAAATAAATAAATAAAATAAAATAAAATAAAATAAATTTGAATGTTTGGCAGATGTGTATGCAAAAACAGTATAATTTTCAATACATTTTACCCCACGTTTAACCTTGTAAAATTAGCTGTAATCAAAACCAAAAAACAAAACAAAACAAAAAATTAAGTTAAATTAAATAAATAAATAAATAAATAATAATAATAATAATAATAATAATAATAATAATAATAAACTGTGGATGAAATTCTAACTATGGCAGAATTTAATTTAGTACGTCAGGGCTACTTATGATTATATTTTAACACCCTTTCAATAAATAAATAAATAAATAAAAAATAAAAAATAAATCTGAAAACACTAGTCTAAATAATCAGGAAATATTCAGCAAATTCGCTCTGGGGTCAGAGTACACAACTACGAACACGAAGGTTGTGAGAGAAAAAGATATGTGCATAACAGTTTTTACGGATTTCACAAAATATTTTAAGATAGAGTAAGATATTAAATGGTAAAACTGGATAGTGGCAGGCATTTTCGAAGTGGAACACTATAAATTGGTAACGAAGCAAAATGCCAGATTGAAAGAAATAGTCCTGTCGTACTTAAAAAAAAAAAAAAAAAAAAAAAAAAAGCATTTTTTAATTTTTGAGATGTTTTGATTTGAAACATCTATATGTTAATCTGGTTAAGTTAAAATAATATTAGTTCAATTGAAAACTTTGTAAGAAAAATTATAAACTGCAAAAACACGTAGCAGTTGTTTCAGGTCAAAATAATAGCACGTCCTTTCACCAGATGAAAAATCTAGGCACGGGTGCATCATAAAGCAGAAAAGAGCACTGGCGGCTACTAAAAAATTTGAAATGACAGTTGGTTTATTCATAATCATCATTTATCAAGTTATAACACCTGGCTTATATTAACAATTACTTACTTTAAGCTTTGTGATAAAGTTTGTAATCGTTCCTTGTTTTTTTTTAAAAAAAAGAAAGAAAACATAAGTTGCTGTTGTAAATTGCAACAGGACATTTTATTAGATGCTGTTTGTGTATTCTGCGAATCAGATTAAGAATTTTCCCTCGTTAATTCTTGTTTTTCAGATGTTTCTGCTTTAGTGGTCAATTTCTCGCAGATCATCCTATATCTATCTTTATATCTGGACAAACATTTCTCTGAAATACTCCAGGATACACCGAAAATCTTCTAGAGCACAGTGGGGCACCTTGGCACATTCTTTAAAAACCACTGCTTTAAGCTTTTTTTTTTTTTTTTTTTTTTTGAGGAACAAGGCAAAATTCCACATTTAAATTCTGCAGACACCGGAATTATCAAAGAAAGGCAAGAAACAAATGAATTTTTTTCCGTCATATTTAAAACACAAAATTGTGTTTAAAAAAAACTTACGGGAGGAATTTTTGCGGTTCGGAATTAAAATTACGTGGTGTAAAATATATACCACCACCCTTTAAAGGGGATATATGGAGAACGATCCAAGGTTTTATAATGATTATGTATTTATATAAAGGCACTATGCACAAATGTCTAGTTACTATAAAGGAGATAAAACAGTAAACCATGTCCATTTTCGTTATTCATGACAAATTTATCTTTGTAGCACATAAAAAAAAAACGTTGATAATTCTTTTCACAAAATGGACATGGTGCCTTTTACCACCGGAGTATAGATATATAATTTATATATTTATATATTATAATTAACTTTTTATGTTATGCATTCGTCATAGCGTAAATGTTTGCAAGAAACATAATTTTTCAGTTGTCGAAAAAGTAATGATAACTGCATAAGGAGGCATACGTTAATGAAATATTCAAGAAATGAACGAGATTAATATAATGAAGAAATGAATTGAATGCTGTCACCTTCTTCTTTATAGATTTTGGAATACTTGGAGGCAGCTGAGTGATCCACGTATCGAATTGATGTCGCGTGTTCCTAAGGTCGTCGAACTGGCTTTCTAGATCATCCAACTCATCCGAAAGGGCCCTGGAAATTAAAGTCGTTTTCATTTCAACTTTAAATTACAAGTCTTCAACCAAAAAATTTCCCAGGTTCTTTTTAAACAGTTTGTTATAGATTTTTACTGACTAAAACCAAAAAAGACAGTTAAAAAAAAAATATAAATAAAAGTCACTTTTTTTTTTTTTTAACTCATATTTTTAATTTGTTTTTGTGTGAAAACATGATATCAGGTATCGTTAATGATGAAAATAATATTTAATAATTATTTATTACTTAAAGCACAATATTTATAAGATTGAACCAGAAAAATAATATAAAGAAAAAAAAATAGGGGGCGGGGGGAGGGATAGATAGATAGATAGAGAGAGAGAGAAGTGGAAGCTTGTTCAAAGGGGTATTGAAAAAAAAGGGGTCTGCACAGACAAAAAGAGTGAAAGCTGTAAAGTAGAAAAGAGAGCGTGGACAGAAAAACGAACTGAATTCACAAGCGCAATCAACAATTCTTTTAAAACACTTTTCAACATTGTTAGTAATGGTTATAAATAAAAATTAAATCATTCATTTATTGATTTTTTAAATTATTAATTTAGAGGAGTCATGAATTGCAATCAATATTACAATGACAATGTTGAAAAAATATTTTTACCTGTTTTCAAAATACGCCGGATATCCATCTTTCAGAGAATTCAAAGGGTAGAGTTCCATTTTCAGCGGATTGCCGATACCGTTGTTTACCTTCTTCACGTGATCAGGGAAATTATCAATGAGACTCATGAGACCGTCTACGGTATAGGACACACCGTGTAGAGGAACAGAAGCGTAGTAGTTGATCTCCATAGAACTGCTGTCTTGAGCATTCTGTTTAAGTTGCTCCAATTTACCTGGAAAAAGTAATGAAATGAAAAAAAAAAAAAAATAATAATAAATAAATAAATAAAATTTTCCTTGACAAAATTTAATTTCTCAGGACTATTTTGTCCTACAGCCGGTAGCAAAATTATTCAAGCACACATCCACATTTTTCATTTATTTATTTATTTATTAGTTTGGTCGTTAATTTTTGACATTAACTTATTTTTTTATAAACAGTATAAAGACTGAGATCATGACTCGACAAATATTTATTTAACAAAACAGTACTAGGTGCACATCTTTTAAATACGAATTACAATGAGAAAAAATATATATATATACCGAATTCTTCTAGAATGAATAAGTGGTCATTTTCTAAATCCCTTAACTAGAAGTATAGATTTCTGAGCTATGCGCGTAAGGCACGCCAATAAACTGAGTAGACGAAATGGTCGAGAATTTCTAGTCTACACATTTCTAGAGGGTGAAACAATATTCTGAATCTTTTGTATTGAGAGAAATTCTCGCTTGATTTTCTAGAATTGAGTAATAAATCAAGATTATAGTTGTTGAAACCCGCCTCTTGTATTCGCTTTTATGTGTAGAGCATGAAAGGTGACTAGTATTTATAAGGATGACATGGAACTATTTTTTCTAGAGCCACAATTTAGATTCTAGATGTCAGTTACAGAATTTTTTCTCAGTGTATTGCTAGAGATTCAATAATTTTGATGCCGACTATAGAGCTTTTACAAGTCAGCGCTATATTATCCTCGAAATATTTTAGCCTGAGGCTGTTTCGTCGTGCTGATTTGTCGGAGCTATTTCTTTGTGCTAGTGCGCCGGAGCTACTACCACGACGACTACTAAGTGACTAGCACTTGTCTTTCTGCTGTTCTGTCGGACTATTTTGTACTGGGGTTAATTTGTCGGGGCTATTTTATCCTGAAACTCTTTCGACAGGTTTTTTTTTGTCGGAGCTATATTTTGTGCAGGGGATAATTTTTCTGGGGTTGTTTTGTCAGGACTATTTTGTCCTGAGGCTTTTTATTCTGGGACTGCTTTGTGAAAATTTCAAAACGTGGAGTTAGAAAATTAGAAGAATTAGCAGCTAATGAAGGTGGTGTGTTGCAGATGTTGACGATTTTTTGTCTGGAAGAAATAGGACTTCGGACTTGATAATGATTTTTGAACTCTAATTTGATTACATAAAAAAATGAATGATATACAGATAAAAGTTAATAAATAACACTTATGAATAATTAATTTATAAATTTAGTTTTTTTTTTTTTTTTTGAGGTTTGCAAAATTTTTTATATTTTGTATCGTTAGCATTATGAAGATTAATCCAACGATGCATCATTGGTAAAAAATATATTTCACTACGACGGTAGTTTCAGGCCCTGATTAACGCCAGGGCATGCGGGGCAGTTGCCCTGGGAAGGGGCCCCCCAACAGGCGTAAGCAGAAATTTTGCAACCTAAAGACCTCTTATGCCACTGCAAGGGGCCCCCCAGAATAAGCTTGCCCCGGGGCTCTGGGTAGTTTAAAGATAATTAGAAAGAAAATGTGATTCCCCCCCCCCTTCTCAGAAAAAAAAAGTTATGCATTAGCAGTGTTATTTAAATCTTTATTGAAATTAAGGAGAAATAAATATGTAAAGATGAGTCTTAGAGTGGAGGTTGGATGAAATTGGAGGAAAAGAAAGTTTATTCCATAGAAAGATACTGCGATAGAAGATATAAATTATCCTTATCCATCATTCTCAAAAACTTTATGGATACAATACAGTGTTTTAAATTTTAAAAATAATAAATTTCAAATTATAAATAAAAAATCTCCAAAAAATTGATATTGAATGATAAACATAAAAATTTTGTAAACAAAAGAACATTCAAACCACAAACATGATTTGTAAGATTAATGATTGTCGTTTACGAAGTACTTTTTCTTTGCTGCATGAATTGTTTGTAAAATTAGGAATGAAACTCAAAGTAGAAATTATTTAGTGCTGCCCTCTGCTGTCTAAAACGAATAAAACAATTTATGAATTTATGAAAAGAGTCATTTCCACAAAGGAAATTTCAGGAATAGGCACAGCCATTCCAGCATTCTTTTTTTTTTTTTTAACTTTATAAAAATAAAACTTCATAGAATATTTCTTCTGATTATATATACTCTTATAATGCATCGAATGATTTTTTTTTTAAATACTTTCTAACTCTAACACAGCTGTTCTGTTTATCAGTTCATTTTGCCTTTCTTTGCTCATGTTTTTATTTATAAATATCTACTGCATAACGTTTTACATGAAATAATAATTTGGAGGCTTTATTAGGTAATAATTAAAAAATCTGTTGTGAAACAACCACACAATTTGACTTTCATTACCCAATATTACACGTATTATATGCATTTTTTGGAGATAATGTGATCAGAAGATGTAAAATAACAAAGTAGACAACAAAAAATTTTTTGGTTTGAGAAACTTAATGCACGTATAAAGACATATAAAATAGAGTTTACATAACGAGTTAAAAAATAATTTTTTTTTTTTTTTCCCCCGAAATCTGAAACTGACCTACCTAATCAGGAAGACTGTTAATTTTCCTGTAATAACCACATGATATATGAGAAAGGATGCCTAAAATGGATTTATGTGAAAATTTTCAAGAAAATCCTTAGAGCCGTTTTTGATATAACAACTTTTACCAAAACTTGGCATACTCAATTATTGACCGGAAAACAATAATTACAGACAAATGGATATTTAAAAGGAAGTTATTATGACGAGTTAAAAAAAAAATCCGTACAGCTGTTTTAAAAGGAACGCATTTGCGAGACCTGAAATTGAGCTATTTATACAGAAAGCCTAACAATTTTCTTGAAGTAACCAACTATGTCTTTCAAAAGGACAGCTAATAGAGTGTTTATATAGCAACTTTGAAGAAAATCGTCAGAACCGTTTTTGAGATACGGACTTACGGTCCTATTTCCGATTTCCGATGACCCACTTCCAATTTTCACCAAAATTCGAAAACTTCATCTGTACACCAGACCTGTAGCAATTCTGAAGTTTCGTAGTTCTATCTTTATTAGTACCGGAAATACGATAAACAGAAGATTCCTCAAACACATACGTACATACATATACACGCACTGATCAATTGCCAAAAACTACTTTTTTGACTCAGGAGGACTTAAAACGTGTAAATCAGGTGAAAATTCGATATCGAATTTTTAGACGAAATACAATACTTCATTACCTACGGTAGTAGGGTAATGGAAGTAAAAACGCTGATTATTTCCTATGTATTTTTCTGACTTTTATGGTATTTAATTGGAACTTTTATATAAATTAAGCTACATATTTAGCTATTACATTATACATTATACATTTTTTTTTTTTTTTTTTTTTTTTTTTTTGTATTGCAGTGATTTTTTTTTTTTTTTTTCAATGCATCTATGATGTCAGAAAATGTCGCTTCATTTAAACAAAAACACGTAGGATATTTTATAACGTTTTATGAAAGCATTTATAATTTTTGACTTTAAATTCTATTCTTAACAAATGTATACAAACATCACAAGATTTCTTAAACTTTTCTTATGGATACAGATTATTTCACTTTTTGAGATACATAATAATTGCAAAGGTAATTTTTCTCTTTGTCTTCTAAACGTTGCCACAATCAAACCTTTGATTAAAAATAGAAAGGCAAATCTGTCATTTACATTAGGTGTAGGAACACTTCAAATGAGCAATTCTTATTTTGTAATAAATAAATAATGTAAAAATCTTTCTATATGTTTGTGCAGGAATAAAATAATGAAGTAATGCCAAATCAAGTTTCTCTAAAATATGTCAAGGTGAAAAACACAAGATTTTTCGAACTGGTTGTTTCAAAAATTGACCTTATTCAATTTTCACGCAAGAATTCTTTCGTGTTTTTCCCTTGTAGTTTGTAAAAAAGTGTGATAGGTATATTTTTCTTATTATTAATTTTCTTTAAGAAAGAAATAAAAGGAAAAAGATCTATTATTCCATTAAATATTTGAATATTTCTTTAAAAATACCCCCATTTTTTTTTTTTTTTTTAAGCTATTTTTAGTTAAACTAAATGTTTAAGGTTCGTATGTTAATATTTTTTAATCCAATTGTTTTATTAATTTGGCGCAATAATTTTGAGAATGAAATGAAACTTAATTACTTCTAAAAAAGTAAAATATCTTATAGTTCACATGTTAATATTTATAACCCCAACAATTAATTTATTTATTTGATGAAACATTTTTAAGTATGAAATTGAATTTAAGTCTGTTTAAAGAATTGAAAACTATTGTAGTTCACATTTTAACATTTCTAATATCAACAATTTATTTATTTGATGCAATAATTTTAAGAATGAAATTATTATTATTTTTTTTTTTTTATTGGAGAAATAAAAACTATTGAACATTTAATACATTAATTTGGTGCAATAATTGTAATAATTAAATTAAATTAAATGAATTTTCAGTGAATGAAAACTAACGTGCATGTTAATATTTCTAATGCCAACAATTAATTAATTTATTTGGGGCAATAATTTTAAGAATGAAATGAAATTTAATTATATTTAAGAAATGAAAACTATTGCAGTTCACATGTTAATATTTCTAATGTCAACAATTTATTTGGTGCAATAATTTTAAGAATTAAATAAAATTTAATTATATATAAGAAATGAAAACTATTGTAGTTCGCATGTTAATATTTTTAATGTCAGCAATTAATTTCTTTATTTCGAACAATAATTCTAAGACTGAAATTAAATTTAAATATGTTGAAGAATTGAAAACTATTGTTGTTCACATGTTAAAATTTCTAATGTCAACAATTTATTTATTTATTTGGTGCAATAATTTTAAGAAAGAAATTAAATTTAAATATGTTGAAGAATTGAAAACTATTGTTGTTCACATGTTAATATTTCTAATGTCAACAATTAATTTATTTATTTGATGCAATAATTTTAAGAATGAAATTAAATTTAAATATGTTGAAGAATTGAAAACTATTGTTGTTCGCATGTTAATATTTCTAATGTCAACAATTAATTTATTTATTTGATACAATAATTTTAAGAATGAAATTAAATTTAATTAACTTGAAGAATTGAAAACTATTGTTGTTCACATGTCAATATTTCTAATGTCAACAATTAATTATTTATTTCATGCAATGATTTTAAGAATTAAATAAAATTTAATTATGTTCAAGAATTGAAAAGTATTGTAGTTTACATATTAATATTTCTAATCCCAACAATTAATTAATTTAATTGATGCAATAATTTTAAGAATGAAAGGAAATTTAATTATATACAAGAAATGCAAACTATTAACACTTGTTAATATTTTTAATCTCGACATTTAATTATTTTGCTTGGTACAATAATTAAATTTAATTTAATTAATTTTCAGGAAATGAAGTTCACATGTTAATATTTCTAATCCTAATAATTAATCTATTAGTTGTTTGGTGCAATAATTGCAAGAATGAAATGAAATTTAATTAATTTTATGTTAATGAAACCTGTTGTATCTGACACTCTATTCTTACAATTCCAACAATTAATTAATTGGTGCAATAATCTAAAAAATGAAATGAAATTTAACTAATTAAAAAAAAAAAACTATTTCAGTTTACATATTAATACATTACTATAATCCCATGATTTATTTTATTAACCTGGCGCAACACTTTTAATAATAAAATTAATAATTTTTAATAAATAAAAGCTATTGTAATTCACATGTTAATATGTGTAATCCAAAATTCATTTTTAATTTATTAGTTGATGTAATAAATTTTAAGAAATGATTTTAATCTCAATTTTTAAATATTTCAAATGGAAAAGAGTATGTGCATGATAATATTGTTCTTAGTTACGATTATCACTATAAATTTATAAAAATATAAAATAACGCGAAAAAATGCCCCCAAATTATAATAGTATTTCTCAAATAGACAATAAATAATTTCTATAAGTCAAAATAATCGTAACAAAATTTATTTCTTAAGATATTGCTTGACCGTAGTGCTAAAGAAAAGCTGTGAGAGAACAATAGTTAGCCGTGAATTAATTATTTGGTGTGTGTTTATGGTTTAAAATTCAATTGTCTAACCGAAAGACCTGAGGTTAGGTAGAATGGCATCCATTCTACCAAATTTCGTTTTTATGTATTGGCTCATTTTTATGGATTATAGCCCGCATTTACGCGAGTTTATTAGAAAACCATGGAAAACTTTGAACATCTAGATCGCGATTTGATTTCAAGCAGGACACATCCCAACACATTGTTTTGCTCTGAGGAGCAGAATTTTTCGGCTATCGGTAAAGCACAAAAGTCAAAGTGAGGTGAAGGGGAAAACCTTAAACTTTATTAAATTTTTAATTATTCAAATGGCAATGCCTGCAAATTACATCTAAAATTGTTCCGTGAATGTGTGAAAATATTCTTGTTATTTTACGAGAAAATTATAAGTTTTCGAACACCCTCCATTTAATGACGATTTAAAACTTTGTAACACTATTGAATGAAAAAGTATGAAACAGTTGCTTTGTGTCGAAATAATAAATTATGACCTTTCATCCGGCCAAAAATAGGAAAACACCAGTGAAGTCAAAGGTATTTCTGCTTTGCTGCACAGAATAATGGTGCGCTGATTTTTCATGCTACACTCGTGTCCGCATTTTTTCATCTGAAGAAAAGACATATTTTATCATTTCCAAACGAAACATTTGTTTCATACCTTTACAATTAATGATGTTTTCATAGAAAATTATTATTCATCATCATTCATAACAAACTATAATTCATTAAAAACAATCATTCATAAATTACGAACGCACTTTCCCATATTACAAGAGAGAGTTACAATAAAACTGAAAGTGATTCAGAGAATATTTGAGTTAATATTGTTTATAAAACAAGAAACTAAAATATTTCATTACTCATAAATGCTGAAGCATTTTCCCATATTACGGGATATAGTTATAGCAAAAGTGAGAAAGAATGACAAAATGATTGAGTAAATGTTATTGAAAAAATGCACAAGAAAAGTAATATTGTCACAAGAAATTACAATCATGCATCATGCATGCATACATACCTTCTCAACATTAGAAAATATGATTATAGTAAAAAAAAAAAAAAAAAAAAAAAAAAAAAAGACATTGAAGAAAAAGAAAAGAAAAATAGAAAGATAATGAATTATTTGACATTTAAACTAACTTTGGAGAAATGGGTAAAATTATGCATTACTCATTGATTATGAAACATTTTCCTACATTTGCAAGAATGGAAATAGTTACTGTGGACGAAACAATTATTTTTTAAGAGACAATTTTCGATTTACATCTATTATATTCATTATAATTGTCTTAATTATTTACTGTTTAAATTATGATCAACAATGGCTTTAAACTATTTAAATATTTTATTATTTTGATTTATTTTAATATGTTTTTGCTGTTGTTGTTTCCTGTTATTTGGTTGGTTGGTTGGTTGGGTTTTACATCGCACTAGTGTTGCGCAGATGGGCAATTGGCGACGGTCTGGGACACACCCCTAGAGGTGATCCGGAGACATGCCATCACAATTTTGATCTTCCACGGAAGGGGTGTCTCTCCCGCTTCGGTGACCCCCAGAGGTATAATTTTTGATGGGAACATGGAGGACATTGCGGCCACGACATCCTGTCATTTGGTTATAGTTGTTAACATAATAAGCGGTTTATAACCGGACCGTAAAAATCAAGAAATGCCAAAAAATGTAGAATTTTTTTTGTATGAACCTTTGATATCTCCTTCGAATGATCCTCCACTGGTTTTGACACCTCCTGCGATAAATCCTTTGATTCTCTGCAAGTCATATTGGTTGGATCCTGTAATGCGAATCGAAGCAACCAGGTCTCCTCCGTAAGTTAGGCTTCGGCAGTAATGGGTGCCCAAGAACTGCATTGGTAAGGTATTCCAATCAGAGTTAGGTTTTTTCCACGAAGGAATTGTAAATGTAACCTAAACAAGAAAGAAATTGGGTGAATTATAAAAAAGCACTACAGAACTGGCATTTAAAACTAATAAGTACAAAACTTGAAATAAACACCATAAAATGCAAGTGCTCGCAACAATTGTTTCGGGTCGAAAGAAAACACGACCTTTCGTCAGGCGAACAAAGTAGGCACGAATGCTGCGTGTGCTGTCGCTTTGTTTGCAGCGCTTGAGTTCTCAAAGAAACGAAAGCTGTTAGGGAGTTTTATCAATATTTATTTACAATCAGCGGAAACACTGTAATACATTGGGCATTGACTGAATCAAAATAAAAATGGGAGTAAAACCCTTTATAGTTTAGCTTTTATTTTGAGAGAGCTGAAATTCTGTTCATTCTATTTCTCGTAACGTTTTGAATTTACATGATATTTGTTTGGGGTTTTCATATGAGTTCCTCAATACCTTTATCTATTAAATTATGCAAATGAAATTTTTATAAAGCTTGCGCATGCGTAGTTAAAAATTATTTGTTAAAAGTGCTCGTATTTATTAAGACATTTAAAATTTTTTCATTCTGATTGCTGTATGCTGCGTCTAATGTAGTGTGCCATATTCCTTAAAAATGGCTTTGAACTAGGTCTAATACCCTACGTGTTATAATTAAAAAAGTGGAATTTGTTTTTGCAGTTCTTTAAAGAAACCGTTATATCTCCATGAATATATGTGGTAGCCTCATAAAATTTTATGCAGATAATGAGAAAAATCCTCATAACCACATGCTACAGCCAAAACGCATTTAAAGTATTACCTTTTACAGGGTGATCCAAAACATTTTAATTTTTGCTTAATTCTTTACTGGTCCCCTTTTCGTTTTCAGGTCACAACAATTACTGAAAAATATGAGTTTTTTTTTTTTTTTTTTTTTTACACTACCAAAAGTTTCAAGATGATTCCTAAACAACTTTTCAAGATATTTAAAAAAACGTCTACATTTGGAAAGTGTTCAAATACTTATTGGTAGGTAGTGTATTGGATTCAGGATGTAGCAGATTTTATTTATCGAAAAGTTTATCAGAAGTAAAAGTTTATCAGTAGATCATGAACATCAGGTTAATTTTTTGCCCAGAGCTATGTCCTAAGGTTTCTAATTATGAGATCCCTGAACCGAATCCAGCTTACCGCACACGTACAAAAGTAACTAGTACGTTGTCACCACCCCAAGGCATTTTCTATTATACAATCGTATAAAAAATTTACACAATACAAATTATTTATTAAATTTTAATTTATTAAAGTAATTTTCCAGGATGAATGCAGACGATTTTTATTTCAAAGTAGTGTAATACTAAATGCCGAAAGAAAGTCAATTTTGTGTAGACATGAAAAAAAAATATATATATTCTAAGTTCTAAAAAAAAATTTATAACTTCATTTTAAATTATCACAGATCTATAGTTCAACCATTCGTTTTACAGGTATTGACGAGTTCTTTCGAAAGATACCTATTGTCAAAATTTACATTTCCCGAGGGTACTTCCCTCCCAGAAAGGAAGAAATACCCCTACATGCACACACTTTTCCCCTAGTTTACTACTACTGTTACCAATATTTCATATAAATTTTACAATCATGCGTTAAAAATAACTCTCATTCTGTACATTTATACGAAATTTTGTCCTATACTGCCATGTTAAAAATTTAGACAAAATAGGACGACAGCTCCACCTGTTGAGTGATTAGCCCCAAAATATAATCAGCACCAGTTTAGGTCAAGGTCCAACTAAATACCGAGTTTCGTTAAATTCCGTTCATTGGTTCGTGAGATACCGCGCCCACAAATTTGTGATACATACAGAGAGACAGACAAGCATGTTCTAAAATCAGCCAAATAGTGTTCAGGAATCTTAAAACGTTTAAATCCGTCGAAAGCTGGAAGAAAATTTTCTCGAATCCAATACTTTATTCTTTTATATATAGAAGAAAGTAAAAAATCATCTGACGATCTGACCGTTTTTTAGAAAATATCTGTCTGTGCATCCTGAGAAAAGATTTTATTAAAGCTACAAAATGTGTTTCGTTGAAGTTATTTTGTTGTTTTATACAAAATTTTAATTCGAAGTTAAAAATCAGTTTTGTAATGACAGCGCAAGATATATTTTTAACAAATTTATTATATTTGTTTGTATTTGCTTATGCTTATATTAACAAAATAACTTTTTTTTGCTTTCTTCTATATTCAATAGAATAAAGTATTGGATTTGTAAAAATTTTCGACTTCCGGTTTTCAATGGATTTACACGTTTTGAGAGGTCTAGAACATGATTTGACTATTTCTAGAAAATGTCTGTCTGTGTGTGTGAAAGAGAGAGACAAAACTTTTGTGACAACTGTATCTCCGGAACTACTGCTCAGAATTGCATATAAATTTACATGTAAATGCAACTTGAGCTAAATTAGTGCCTATCAATTTTGGTGCGAACCGCTCAACAGGTGGCGCTGCTATACAGCGATTTCTCCAGTTTAAGGTGACGCTATATCTCATGTTCTATTGCGTATAATCAAGCAAAACTTGATATAAGAGATGGCCATTATGAGACATTATGCTGATTCAATTTGAATGCTTATGGACCGACAGGTGGCTCTGCTATACAGCGATTTCTGCAGTTTAAGGGCAAAATGTATCTCAGGAACTACGACACAGAATTGCATATAAATTTATATGTTGATGCACCTTAACCTAAATAAGTGTTTGTCAATTTTTGGTGTCAACCGCTTCACAGGTGGCACTGCTATACAGCGATTTCCGCAACTTAAGGGGAGGTTATGTCTCAGGTTCCATTACGTATAATAAAAAAAACGTGATATATGTGAAAGTCATTATGAGACATTATGCTTATTCAATTGGGATGCTTATCGGCCAATAGGTGGCGCTGTTATACGGCAAATTTCCTCGATAACTGGAAAGCTATATCTCAACTTTTATAGCATATAACTGTATGAAACTTGATATACACACTAAAACTATGAAAAAATGCATTTTTTAAGATGTCATTTATAGACAATAAAACTGCCTTTCTTTGGATATTTAGTGTTAGTTTTCTCTAATATGAAAATTAATTATTTGCACTTGGTGAATTCGTACAGGAAAATATAGAAGAAAGTTTTGTGGTGGCCACAACATTTTTTTTTTTTTTTTTAACTTCACAATATTTTTACTTTCTTCTATATGTAATATAGAGTAAGTATTGGATTCGCGAAAATTTTCGACCTCCGTTTTTTGTTGGATTTACATGTTTTGGGATGTCTAGATTACGAATTAATAGTTTTTAGAAAATGACTGTCTGTCTGTCTGTCTGTCTGTCTGTGTGTCTGTCTGTCTGTCTGTCTGTATCATTTTTTTGTGGACGCTGTATCTCACGAACCAATGAATGAAATTTAACCAAACTTGGTATTTAGTTGCACCCTGACATGAACTGGTGCTGATTAGATTTGGGGATCAATAGCTCAACAGATGGCGCTGTGATCGCATTTTATGCAAATTTTTAACATGGCAGCATAGGACAAAATTCCGTATAAATGGGTATAATGAGAGTTATTTTAAACTTGTGATTGTAAAATTAATATGAATTATTGATAATAGTAGTATGTAACTAGGAAAAAAAATTTGTGCATGGGGGGGCATCGGTTCCCCCCCCCCCTGGGGGGGAAGTACCCCCCGGGGAAGTAAATTTTCAAGATGGGTATCTTTCGAAAGGTCTCGTTGATAATAGTAATAGTTAACTGGGAAAAAATTTTTGTGCATGTGGGGGCATCGGTTTCCCCCCCCCGGAGGGGCAAAGTTTCAAGATGGGTATCTTTCCAAAGGTCTCGTCAATACCTTTAAAACGAATGGTTGAACCATAAATCTGTGATAATTTAAAACAAAGTTATCGATTTTTTCTACTTTTAATGAAAAAAAACTTAGGTTTTTTTTTTTTAACGAAATTTTACCAAACTTGGTATTTAGTTGGTCCCCGACATAAACTGGTGCTAATTATATTTGGGGATCAATCGCTCAACAGGTGGCGCTGTGATAGCATTTTATCTAAATTTTTAACATGGCAGTATAGGACAAAAATTCGTATAAATGTGCATAATAAGAGTTATTTTAAACTTGTGATTGTAAAATTAATATGAATTATTGATAATAGTAGTACGTAACTAGGAAAAAAAATTTGTGCATGGGGGGGCATCACTTCCCCCCTAGGGGGGAAATACCCCCCAGGGGGGGTAAATTTTCACAATGGGTATCTTTCGAAAGATCTCGTTGATAATAGTAGTAGTTAACTAGGAAAAAATTTTTGTGCATGTGGGGGCATCGGTTCCCCCCCCCCCACCGGGGGGGGGGCAAAGTTTTAAGATGGGTATCTTTCGAAAGGTCTCGTCAATACCTTTAAAACGAATGGTTGAACCATAAATCTGTGATAATTTAAAACAAAGTTATCGATTTTTTTTTTACTTTTAATGAAAAAAAACTTAGGTTTTTTTTTTTTTTTTTTTTTTTTTTTTTAAACGAAATTTTACCAAACTTGGTATTTAGTTGGTCCCCGACATAAACTGGTGCTGATTATATTTGGGGATCAATAGCTCAACAGGTGGCGCTGTGATAGCATTTTATCTAAATTTTTAACATGGCAGTATAGGACAAAAATTCGTATAAATGTGCATAATAAGAGTTATTTTACACTTGTGATTGTAAAATTAATATGAATTATTGATAATAGTAGTACGTAACTAGGAAAAAAATCATCGCTTCCTCCCTGGGGGGAAGTACTCCCCCGGCGGGGGGGGGGGTAAATTTTGAAGATGGGTATCATTCGAAAGATCTCGTCAATACCTTTAAAACGAATGGTTGAACTATAAATCTGTGATAATTTAAAACAAAGTTATCGATTTTTTTTACTTTTAACAAAAAAAAAAAAAAAAAAAAAATCGTAACTTTTTTTGTTTTAAATATTGTTACTGATTGAATATGTATTACTTTTAACAAAAAAAATTTAAAAAAAAAAACCTAGAAAAAAAATCGTAATTTTTTTTTTTTTAATATTGTTACTGATTGAATATGTATAGGAAAATATAGAAGAAAGTCTTGTGGTGGGCACAACATACTAGTTTTTTTTTTTTTTTTTTTTAACTTTACAATTTTTTTATTATTTATTTATTTATTTATTTATTTATTTATTTATTTATTTATTTTTTGTAAAAATAAAGATGTTAGAATTGCAACAAAAGTTATTTTGTTAACCTAATTTCTATTTTCTAGTAATTTAAACTTGTAAGAAGAAATAATTTAGAAATATGTGTAAAATACTGAGCTCTAGATGGACACAGACCGACTAGTATTTTATATTAAAATGTAAATACTCGAAGAGAAAAGTTTTGTTAAATTAACAAAATTTGGCTGGTATAACAAAAATTTCTATTTAACTTTATTCGAATAGAAATTTTGTTTCGATTAACAAAATAGTTCTTGTTGCAATTCTAATAAAATATTTTTTCTTTCTTTCTTTTTTTCTTTTTTTTTTTTTTTCACATATAAATGAACAAAATATAATGCAATTGTACAGTTAAACAAAATAGTTTGTTAATATAAGCTAATGAAAAGAAATTTTGTTCTAGTTTTGTAAACATGTTAACAATATATTTTATATATGGTCGTAACAAAATTGATTCTTTAACTTCTAATGTAAACTTATTTTAAAACAACAAAATAACATTTTTTTTTTTGTTAGAATGAAGTCATTTCTTTGAATATATTTAATACTAGCAGGCTACGCCCGCTTCGCTGGTCACTATATTTAAATGAATTTTAGAAAGAATTGAATTAATATTTATTTTTACACCATATTATAGAAAAAAACTAAAAAAAAAAAAAAAAGAAAGAAAAAGAAAAGAAAAGAAACTGAAATTGCTCCAAACCTGGCTTCGGGTACCCGCTGTCTACGGCAGCTCTTTTCCCGCCCGCACAGCATCAGGTCTAGGTTTCCCATGCCCGCAGAAAGATATTTTCCGGGCACTTTAATCTGGATATTTATCGAGGACAGGGGGGATCTGCTACGATTTAAGAACTACGATTTTAAAGATGACTGTATCTCAGCATCTATTAAATATTTTAGTTTTGAACCATGTATTTTATAGCCCATGCTATTTACACTATATTACGATTTAATTCCGACCAATATAAAAATAATAATAATAATAATAAAAAGTAGATTAAAAAATAAATATAATATATAAACAAATAAATTTTAATCAACGTATATACTACCATTTTTCCCGATAAATACTGTAAATAAATAAAAATAATTAATAAATAAAAGTTTTTTCTTTTAAAGGAATTAATTAAAAAATGAAAAATAAGAAGTTGTTCTACTATAAAAAATTAAACATAACTGTTATAAATACGTTTTTACATTCAAAAGTAATTATACTTAATTTTTCCTGCTGCATTACGATTTTATTTTCAATAAATATACCAAATAAAAAAATAAAAAATCGCCTTCAAGTGAATGTATTAAATAAAAATAAGTTGCGTAATAACCGTTGCTAAGATACGCAGACGATTGAAGAAAAAGAATAAATCTATGAAAAATGAAGGATTAAAGCCAATATTTAAAATCGAAAAAACATTAATTTAAAAAATTCAAATTCGAAATTCGAAAAAATCTCGATGAGGTGCACACCTGCAGGGTCCCAGGTACCTATATGCGAAATTTGGAAGCTCTGCGATCAGTAGTGTGAGCGCCAGAGCGCAGATACACACACAGACACACAGATACACAGACACACACACACACAGACACTTCTCTTTATTTATATAGATGAAGCCAATAATATTTCATTGAGCAAAACGTTTGCCTTAATTTCATATAAATATTAACTGATATACAATGACCATCACAAAATTTTCTTCTTTATCATTCTAACGAGAATAGGCCTTATTTTTATATAATTTAACTAGTTTACTCAGTCCATCACAAAACATTCTAATATGTCATTCTAATTTATAACAGGTCGGGAAAGTCAGTAAATCCTAAAAACGATTTTATGATGTCTCCGTGTTAGACCCAAAACAGTTGTCTGATAATAAACTTACATGTAAAATATTTGTTCCTTTATTTGTGTGATTTTCTTTTATTTCAAATCCAATTTTTACCTGGGTCAACCTCTATTACAAAAATATGATTTTCAGTCATAGGGTTTACAAAAATACATTTTTTAAATTTCTTTTTATATTTTTCTTTCTTATGCTTTCAGATATACTATGATGGAATGAGGTAAAACGAAAAAAAAAAAAAAAAAAAAACTGTTCCTTTAAAAAATAGAATGGAGCACTCACTGTTTCAAAATGAAGTTTAATCAAAATTTCCAGTCCATTTGATTTAAATGAACTATCCTTGAGGTAGCGTCCTTCGCCGCTTACATCGACTAAACCAGCCTTTATCTTGATGGACAACTTTCCGCTGACGTCTAAAAAATCTTTCATTTCCTCGGCGTTTTCGACCATCCGATATTGAGAATCTGTGAGATAATGCTCAATTTTCTGTCAGAAAATAAATAAATAAATATAAAAATAAAACAATGACGTTCATAAACAAGTAGATAGGTTATGCCACAGAATTGATAGGAAGAAAGTTACATTTGTTGTATTCGGTTACTGTTACAGTTATTGAGGAAATAAATTATTCCATAAAGTGGAAACTTCATTGATATTTCAACGGGATAATTGTATATATATAAATAACCAGAATAATGACATATCATACTCATAACTCAAAACATAAAATATACCTATTTCAAATTTCATAATCTCCATATAACGTAATATTAGTATTATTAATAATATTAACATTATTATTAATAATAATATTAATATTATTATTATTATTAATAATGGTAATAATAATTGAAAAAAATAATCTGGCGTGTCACTCACACGACTTTTTCTTACCCTGAAATTTAATACTATAAATACAGTTTGGAGATTAAGAGGTAAGATAACAATGTTATGTAAACCTATGTTAAACAATTCAAATTAGGCTTCGGAAGAGTTTTATATGATAATTAATTTTGTGTGAGGGGGGCTACCGCCCTCCTCAACCCCCCGTTTCATTAATGCACCTAGATTTATATACAATTTAATTCGGTTATTAAAAAATAACTGTGTTTTAAAAAAATAATTTATTAAAATTATATTTTATGATAATGCAGACGATTTCCATATTAGAGAAGTAGTATAACACTAAATATCCAAAAAAAGTCCATTTTATTCTCAATATTTAAAAAAAAAAAAAAAAAAAAAAAAAATACGATTTATTTTTCTAAGGTTTTTTTTCGTTAAAAAAAAAAAAAAAAAAAAAAAAAAAAAAAAATCGATAACTTTGTTCTAAATTATCGCAGATCGATGGTTCAGCCATTCGTTTTAAAAGTATTGACGAGCTCTTTTGAAAGATACCCATCATGCAAATTTACTCCCCTCGAGGGGGGATCCCCCCCAGGGGGAAGGCGAGGCTCCTACATACATAAAAAAAATTTCCCAGTTGACTATATCTATTACAAAATATATATATTCGTTTCATTTGGTTTAGTGCAGTCTATAGACGTTAAACTCTACTTATTTGCAATTTCCCCCATAGACGTAATGTATTAGAATCCTCTTGATTGTCCCTGTACACGAACCATTTGCTTGATCTTAACGAAAAGCTTACTGTAGCATCTATATATGATACACATTTAGTATACCAAGTTTGGAATGTCTGCTACTCTTTGTTCTTGAGATATGCTGATAACAGACAGACACACCCACAGACACACAGACACACAGACGTACACACTGACCATTTGCTAAAAACATGATTTTCGTATTCAGTGGACCTTAAAACGTGTAAATATAACAAAATCTCGCGTACGAAAATTTGACCCAAAAACAATACTCTCTCTACCTTATGGTAAGAGAAAGTAATTATGAGCTTTTTACCTTTAATTAATTTGACACAAAAATGAGTTTAATGCCTTTTTGAGTTTATTCTCTCATTGCTTGATTTTTATCGTAAGGTATCAAATACTGAAATGCAGCTTTATAGGAATAGAGTTAAGGTATGTTTGATGTAAAATTAACTTATTTAAAAAAAAAAAAAAAAAAAAAAAAAAAACTGTTAGAAGAATAAATTGTTTGCATAATTGAACAAAATCCTCAAAGGTTTACTTATTTTGATGAACATTAATTCTTATTGGTCTATATGATATTCAGTGGCATTAAATCTTCTGTTACTTTGGCTATTGCTGAGTTTTAAAAAATTAATTTACTATTAAAATATTTCATATAATTAGATATAATTAGATAATTTTACTTTAATAATTTTAGTAATTTCTGTTGTCAAACTTTAAATAATGTAAATAAAAATGTTGTATTGCAACAGGAGGTGTACAAAAAGGGTCAGTTGGAGAAGATTTCTTAGACAGATCTGTGTTTATTTACCCTTTGAAGGGTAAGGTAATTTTGCTCATTCAAATTCAACTGCCACCAGAACGTACGAATGGTTTTAGAAGTGGAGAAATAAAAGATATTTTCCCTCTGAGTTTTAAAAGTAAAATTAAAAAAAAAAAAAAAAAACATTAGAGAGAGAGAGGGAGAAAGGGAAAAAAATATCCAGGGCGAGTTTTTGCAGTTGGAAATTAAAATTAAGTGGGATATAATGTATCCACCTTCCCTAAAAGGGTTACTGCAAAAATGTAATATAGTAAAAGCTTTACCTATGGATTTCATGCTAAGTATACTATACTTTAATATCTCAAATTGTAAGCCTTGCAAAAAGGGTGCAAATGGGGAGCATCAATAAGTTGTGGTAGCAAAGCAACAGTACAACTCTTGCATCTAGCAGAATGACACTTACGAAATAATTGAATGGGAGGAAAATAAAATAGATCAATGCTTGACGATCCAATATTTCCACATAAAAGTCATTTCGCGGAGCACAATACTGCAGATTTACGTAGAATCTTTGACTATTATCTTAAAAGATGTTATAAAATATCACTGATTTTTTTTTTTTTTTTTTAATAATTATTTATTAATATGGCATTTCATATTAAAAGGAATTTTGTCCCAAAAATAATTTTAAACCATAAATAATATATATATATATTTAATTACTTTAATATAATATGAAATTATATACTATATATATACATATATTTATATTACAAAAAATAAATAAATAAATAAATATCTATGATTCTATGAACACAATTATGAGTTTTTAATAACATTACAATAATAATATATACATTAAATATAATATTTACATAAACTCCCATTCATAAAAATAATTTCAAAAAATAGCATATAATTGTCCAAAAATTACTACTGATAGAAAACAACAAGAAATACCCCTTCAAAGAATTTACGATTACTTAAGTGAATTCCACGATGATTTAAATATACATAGTAAATGTGCTTAACATATATGGGTGGGGGCGGTAATATCATTACAGAAAAAATAGCCAAAGAACAGAGTTGTAGAAAAGTGATACACTATTTTTTAATTCATATAAATCGCTTTAAATAATTATATTATTTGTTAAGTATTCGCACAATCACAAATGCGAAAACAGAAAAGGAATTGACATTAATAAAATTACGCAAAAAATTTAAAATAAGGTAAGTGGATTAAAGAGTTGGTGGATTGTATAAAGCAATTAGAATCATAAATTGGATTTGAGGCTTATTTCCACATAATATATTATAATTTGTAGCTATGAATCATTTAAAATTGGTCTATTTCTTAAATTCTACACGTTAAATCTACTTACCATGGCATCATCTTTGACATTATCTGGGAATATCTGCAAACCGGGTATATCTTTGCCCATATCATATGTCTGCCCCAACAGCATTGGCAAGACGTACATCATTACCGTCGCAGCCATATCGATAATTTATCTGCAATGTAACACAAATGGTATAGGTTAGTTAACTAATTTATACAATTAGTTACCTGTTAGTTAACTAATCTAACTATAAAAATGTCTGTACATCATAAACATTGCACGAAATTATTTTCAGAAATAACATAAATATAAAAGCAAGTGTTACTGAGATGAGCTAAATACATTTTTTAAAAATCTGGAGTGACTCCACTCGACTTTCCAAACATTAAGTAATTAACATTAAGTAACGGTGGTATAAATAAATTAATGCAAGGGAAGTCGTTAAATAAGAAAAAGAGAAAATTAAAGGGTGTTTCAGCGCGAGCTCGTAATGTTTTTCTCTTTGCGAATGGCATCAGTGGAAAACGCGGCCAGGCACCGGAATGTTGTAAACAACGAGATAAATAAATTAGAGTGCTGATTCAATGGATGAAGGATTAGCTTTCCGTGGTTCAAGATGAATCACGTGACATGCTCCAATAGGTTGCTGTGTTTGGCCCTTAATCGCTATTTTGACATTTAAAATTTCAGTTCGACAAATTATCATTATTATTAGGTAACATGACAGTCGTATCACCGAAACAAATAGTTTTTAAAATAATTTTTCACATTTTAATAAGTAATAAAATACCTTTTTTTTTTCATCGCTTCCCAACAAAGTTTAAAAGTGTTTATAAAAGAAAAGTTTAACTTTCCAAGAGCTAAATTTAACAAAAAAAAATAATTTTTCAACTATTTTTAAGCAATTTGTCGGTTAAATTTCGACTACACGAAATAAAAAAGACTACACGAAATAAATATACACATTAAAAAATGCTATAATGATAGTTCAGATGTAAATAATTTAAATTTAGAACAAAATAGTCTAGAAAATCCTCAAAACAAAACAGTGAAGCTACCTAAATTATCAATAATGAAATTTTTTGGTGAGGCAGATAAATATCTAGAATTTTGGAACCAATTCGAGAATTCTATGCATAAAAATCCTATTTGTCACCCATTGATAAATTTTCGTATATAAAGAGTCTAGTTGGCGGCATGGCCGCAAATACTTTCAGCGGTTTTGCCTTAACTGAACCAAATTATGCCGTGGCAATCAAAATATTAAAATATAGATTCGGGCGGAAGGATATGCTGATCCAATCCCATTTAAATAATTTATTAAATATAAGCCTTGTTAGAAATTCAGAGGATTTACGTGGATTACAAAACTTATATAATAGATACGAGACTGAAACTAGAAGTTTAGAATCATTAGATATTGCTTCTAATAGCTATAACAGTAATATTAAAATTACTTCCCTCAGATTTAACTTTACGTTTTTCAACGCACACGGTATCTGTTGTGACTGTTGACTCGTTGATTGACTGACATTGGTGAGTCAAAAATCTCACCAACATACGCCAACCAATCAGATTGCAGCATTGTTACAACCGTACATCCAATATTTCTGGAATTGTTTAAGCCGAAACCAAAACACGTATGCTCCATTTTATTCATTATACGTCTATGATCCAAACACTACGCGTATGTTTAATAGCTTATCATATTGAGCCATCTTCCCTAATATAAAAAAAAAAAAAAAACACAGAGGGCGCTGTCGACATTCTAAACAAAATATCCTTAGATATTTTAGTATATCACAAAGGAACAATATATTGTTCTGTTAAAAAATCAACACTGGATCTTTTTGTTTTAAATAAACTATTTTAGTCATTAGGACGTTTATTTCCTGCTTTAAAAGTATGTATACTTATTTGTTAATGTAACGTAACTTGCTTTGTATTTTCATGTGACTCTTTATTGTTATTACATTATGTACCTTTTTTTAATTATTGATTACTTAGTTTTATTTTCATTGTTACGACTTTTTGATTGTTGTAAATTCTTTATTAGCTCTTTTGTTACTGTGGATGTTAAATCGTTGTTATATATATGTTATATTTTCACATTGTTACAATACATAATTGGATCCTTCTGCTTCAACTAATCTAATCATTTATTTGTAATTTTTATTCATTGTGTCGTTTAATTTAATCTTTAAAGTTAATTATTCTTCCCATTGCTTCTGTAACGCAATTTGCCTTCCATTTTCTTGAATGCTCTATTGTACCCTTTTTTTTTTTTTTTTTCAATATCATTAATCATTAATTAGGTTGTTTATTCCTTTTTTCGAAAATGTGAATGTTTTTAAATTCTTTATTATTCCTGTAAAAAATTGTTGTGAGTGTTAAAATGGTTGTAAATACATAATAAAATTGTTACGTTCTTAAGTTACTGTGACTTAACTTACGTTTCATTGTCCAGAAATACAAGTTATTATTATATTTCAATATCTCTTATTTTCAAAATCCTTAATAATTTCTTATGTGTACTTATTGGTTGCTAATACCAACAACAGAAATAATAAACAAATTACAACAATCAAATGGTGTTCACAAAACAACCTAATCAAAGTTTAGATATATATAAAAAAAATTTCAATGGAAAGATTCAAGATAGTGAAAAAGAAATTAACTCAGAGTAACAATGGGAGAGAAACATAAGAATGAAATGATTTTAACATTCACAGTAAAAATAATAGTAATAAACATTTTAAAACAATTAAATTGTCAAAATAATGAATAAAATGATATAATCAATGATTAGTGAAATTAAAAGAAATGTAAAAATGGAACGATTCAAGAAAATCGAAGGAAATTTTCGTCACAGTAACAATGAAAAAAATATAAATAAAAGAACTGGTGTACAATAAATATTTAAAATTTAAAACTTCTGCACATAACATTAAATAAATGATTGCCTTACCGGTTTCGAAAGGACGTGACTTTTCTTTTTCGGGTGCAAAAAATACATGCTACTACCTCGCAGTCAATAGCAGGGAAAAACCCAAGGGGGAGGAGGAGGAGGAGACACACATAACCAGCCAACTGAACAGAAGCATGCAGCAATCAGTCATAAGAGAACACAAACAAGAAGAAAGAAGAGAAACAAACACAAACAAAGGAAAAGGAAGGAAAAATTATCATTATTATTTTATTTATTTATTTATTTAAAGTAATTTAATTTTAAATGTTAAAAATTTATAAATTTAAAAGCACACTGTTAAAAATGGTTTCTTAAAAAGGAGCTAAATTGTCTCAAAACAGCTACGAAACAATATATACTTAAATTTGAAAACCCATGTACTCATTTTTTAGTACATTGGCGTGCTGAAAAATGGAGTAGACCACTAAGAATCCCAATATCCCCATTTTTGAAATGTCAATATACTCAAAAATGAGTACATGGGTTTTTTAATTTAAGTATATATTGTTTCGGAGCTATTTTGAGACAAATTAACTCATTTTTAAGAAACCATTTTCAACAGTGTAAGCACACTTTATCCTATAGAAAACATTTTTTTAGTATATGAATATTAAATGTCAATTTCATTTTGATTTTGCAATACAGAGTTATCGAAAGATATTTTACAGATATGTCTTTCATAAAGCGGAATGCATTGGAATATCTTGGATGTCCCTATACACAAACCAGTTATGTTATTTATACTATTTTAATTATGGAACATGCCACAGTAAATTTGAATAACACATATCATTCTGCATATATTCCAAAAATATTTATTGATGCTAGAGACAGACAGACGGACAATAAGATCCGGGCTGGTAGCGTTCCTAAAATTTCGCATGCGTTTTATTATACGGTTACTATTATCTTAAAAAAAAAAAAAAAATCTTGAATTTTTTAATATTATATATTATTTGAAAAAAATTATTCTAAAATAGTGGTGACAATATTATAAAATTTTAGGAAAGATGCGAACAGGATAAGACGGACAGATAAACAGACACATACATTAATTCAAATCATAATAACACTTAAACGTTGTCAGAAAGTGCTTTCAATTATATTAGATTATTATATATATAATATAATACATATATATATATATATATATATATATATATAGAGAGAGAGAGAGAGAGAGAGAGGCATAGATGTATATATAATATATTATATTAGATATATTAGATATGATAATGTATGTATATAGATATATATAATAAATCAATTAGAAAGTATTAAAAAACGCTTTTAAAATCGAAAAAATGCAACTGCAGCAGTTTTCACATAAAGTCCATTTAATTTATTTGAATATTTCATTTAATGTATCTGAATGTTTTCACGTGCCCTGTAATTTGTAATTATAATCATACTAAATTCTACAGAAAACACATTTTTTTTTTATGGGTAGGGGTCGATATGAATAACAAATGACAATTTATTTAGGATTTTTTGCAAAAAAATAAAGTTTTAAAAATACAGTTTAGAGAAATACTTCTCACAAATAGCATTGTTTTGGAGTTGTCTTTGGTAATCAATGGTGGTATTTATTTGAATTTTTATAGATAATATCCCGTAGTAAACTAGGATAACCTATCAGTTTATAGGAGTTCCACGAACACTTACGGATGTTAGAGTGCGGAAAGATGGGCAGACAGACAGACAAACTGAAATCATACACACTTTTTATTTTACTCGAAAAATGTTAAATGGTTTGAGGCTTCTGGAGACATTTTCTCTGGGGAAGTTTTTTCAGAGGGACGTTTTTCCAGAAGATATTTTGTGGAGTGCGAAATTTCTTGGAATGTAAATTCTCAAAAATTAGATAGCCTTAAAAAAAAAAAAAAATAGAACGATTCAAGACTGTCAAAAACTTTACGACCATGTAACAATGAGAGGAAAACTTTTTTTTTAAAAGAATTAACTGAATGCAACAAAGAGTAAAACAACATTAAAGAACATTATCAAAAATTAGATGCATTAAAAAAACTAACAATACAATCATTCAAGACTTTTTAAAGAAACATTTTTAAAGTATTAAATGAATATAACAATGTGTAAAACAACTAATCAATGATTGGATGACTTGAAACAAAAGATTCCAAAATTGTGTGTTAACAATGATTACTTAAAAATCATTTTAGCATTCACAGTAACATAAGGAGTAATAATTTTTTTAAACAAATAAACTGTCGTAACAATGAATACAACTAAATGTTCAGTAATTAGAGATCTTAAAAGAAATATAGTAATGGAATGATTCAAGAAAGTGGAAGGAGAATTACGTCGCAATGTTACGTTGCATTCAACAATAAGTAAAAAGAAGTAATCGGTAAAGACTAAAAGGTTCCAATATCGTGTTTTAAGAACTCAAGCGTAATAAAATATACTTAGCATTGATTTTGAAGTTGTGGCAGCAAAATAAATATTAAATAATTTACAAAGAACAGTTGTTGTGCCGATATAGAAAGTTTCACCATAATGAAAACCAAGTTACATCGTAAAATTAGAAGCAATGCACATTTTTTAAGCATGAAATGAACGGAGCAAAGACTATAAACACCCAGTCGATAATTAAATAATTTGAAACAAAATGTTTCAATGATCTGTTTTATTCGTTGATTAATAGTAATATATAATACTAACTAAGATGATCGCATTCACAGCAACTACAGACACAGAACTAATAAACAATTAACCAAAATTAAACTGTCGTAACAATAAATAAAACCATGTATGCAAAAATTAGAAATATTTAATAATAATAATAATAGTAATAATAATAATAATAATAATAATAAATGGAGAGTTTCAGGCCAATCAAAGTCAAGATTGATTAAAAATGCCACATTCATTAGAACCAGCTAAACGATGATTATATCAATTTAAACAAAAGGTTCCAAAATTGGGTTTTTTAAACGTTACAGTATTAATATATAGCTAAAAATGATTTCAGCATTTACAGCAACAACAGGAATAACAAATAATTTACAATAATCAGATTATCGTCACAATGAATAAAAACACATAACAAAGATAAGATTTATTTAAAAAGAACAACAATGAAACGATTCAAGACAGTGGAAGGCGAGTTACGTTACAATAACAATTAACGGAACTGAATGCATATTTTTAAAGAATGAAATGAATGCAACAATGAGTAAAAATAACTAATCGAATGAAAGAAATGATTCCAAGAATGAAAGAAAGGATTGCAGTGCTGTGTTTTAATAACAGAACAATATTAATATATATTATATACCTAATATAATTTTGGACAGTCTCAGCAACAACAGGAAATTTTTAACAATTTACAATATTCAAATTACCATAGCAATAAATAAAAACACCTAATAAATGGTTAGACATACTAAAAAAATTAACAATGGAATGATTCAAGACAGGGAAAAGATACTTACGTCACAGTAACAATAGAACAAATACTCATTTTTAATGAATGAAATAAATGCACAAATGAGTAAAAAATAATAATATTAATAATATTAATAATAAAATAAAATCTACTTACATTCTTTGTAAACAGAATTTAATTTAGTACGACAGGCCTTATTTTAATATATTCTTCCACATAGAGGCATACAATAACTGTATTTCATTCCCTAGCATCGGTTACTATATATTAATTTCTGAAAATTACTTTGGTATAGCTTTAATATAGGAGCCCCTTTTCGGTTTTTATATTTGTGTTGTCACTTTGGCGATGAATTAAAAGGGGCATCGTAATTGCCTAAGTAAAGACCTTGGCGAGAAACGACCGAGCTACTTCGGTGACAAATTTAAAATTTCAAATATCTGCTGGATACATATTCAGGAGAAATAACCAACAGATATTCAGAAGTCATCATCAATACCTATTCAAAAGAAATAGCCAACAAATATTCAGAAGCCATTATCAATACATATTCAGAAGAAATAGCCAACAAATATTAAGAAGTCATCATTAATATATATCCGGAAGATGTCGCCAACAATTATTCAGAAGCCAACAACATTACTTTATATAACCCACAAATATTCAGAAGTCATCATCAATACTTAATCAGAAGATGCCAATAAATATTCAGATCCATCCAATTTATGAGTGCTGATGATCTTAGATACCGAAATCGGCAATTGGTTTTTACATACAATCAAGGATGAATGTCTCACTCATCAACAGGATTTGAAAAATGAAGAAGCTTTTACATATTTAGCATAATACTTTAAGATAGTTTAAGAAATTAAATGGTGAAATTAGATATTGGCAGACATCTTGGCAAGTTCAAGGTGTAATATAATAAATGGAGACAACGCAAAATCGCTGTCTGAAAGAAATAATCCTGTCATACTAAAAAAAAAAAAAAAATGAAATGAAATGAAATAATTGACGGTTAAATCAATTCAAACAAAATGTTTCAAAGTAGTGTTTTAACAACGCAAGAATTTTAGTGTTCACCTAACAGTGATTTTCACGTTTCTTGCAAAAATAAGAGTAATAAACAATTTAAAACAATAAATTTGCGCCAAGAATAAATAAAACCACCTGATCAATGACATTAGATATATTTAACAAAATACAATAATATAACGATGTATGAATGTTGATGGCAAATTACGTCACAGTAACAGTGAGAGGAACACATAATTTAGAAGAATTATATGAATGCAACAAAATAACAAAAACAATCGACAATTAGATCAATTGAAACAAAAAGTTCCAATATATCGTTTTAATAGCTGAACAATATTAATATATTGTTCATATATATCAATTGTTGACTGTTTATTGGTCATTGATCATAAACATTGTTATGATTGTTGATCATTGCGATGATTTTAAAATTTAATAGCAATAACATAAAAAATAAACAATTTATAACAATTAGATTGCCATAACAATGAGTAAACCACGTAATCATTGATTAGAGATATTGAAAAAAAAAGTAACAATAGAGAATTTCAGAACAATGGAAAGAAGAATTTTTTCAGAAACAGTAAGAAGAACACGTATTTTTAAATAATGAATCTCAAGCAACAGTGAAATTACTCAAACAATCAGTTATTAGATCATTTGGAATAAAAATTTTCAAAATTCTGTTTTAAAATGCAACAATATTATTATTATTATTATTATTTTTTTTTTTTTATGAAAATGAAAGACAATTTTCTTATAGCGTATAAATATTTTATTGGATTATATATTAGCAAGTTTGGTCCAATACCATGTCATCTTTCGGGCAGTAGCATGATTCCATGTTCATAAATTGATTTTTGCTGGCAAAAAAACAATCCAAATTATTCTCGACGTCATCATTTGAAGCAAAGTTTCTGCTGTCTAAAGCATTTTGTAGAGACCGTAACAAAAAATAATTCGAACATTCTTGATCAGCAAAATATGGTTAATGGTAATACATAACATTATGAATGGAGTACATCCCATTCAAGCTGTAAAAAGCTTTTGACGAGTTAGTGAACTTATATGGGATAACGCATTATCTTAGCGGAATATTACACTCCTTCTCATATTTATAAGGACACTTTATGTTTTGAAATAACTAATGTAAAAACAAATATGAACAAGATTATACTAAGTGCACTTAATATATCTAGTACTCTAAAAACCAAAACTGCTATAATTTTTTTAATATAAAACAAAATTAATAAGAAAAAATGCAAAATATTTTTTTCTCCACGTTTTTAGATGTTCATAATTATACGACAATCAAGATTTTTTCGTTTTATTTAACTTACTAGCGGATAAATTACAGTTTACATAAGAATTTGTTAACTACTGGGCTAGATTAATTCATATATAAGCCTTCAATTTTTCTTGGACGGACATTACTGATAATTCCTCGAAAAAAAGAACGTTCATGTAGTGAAGTATGATAAATGCGTTTTTTAAGTGGAAGGATAATTTCAATCCGCCGAATTGCTAATGAAATTCAAAGATCTAAAATTGCTGAAGGAAATGTGATCAAATGTTGAACTGCTGGTTCGATAGGAGAGAGATCTGATGCAAAATCAGAGTTGTTTTACAGAGATCGAAGACTCATAATTCCTCTTACTGTTCTACTCATAATGACTGCTGCTGAATTTGCGCGTAATTTTTAACGAAAGGTTAGGGTCCACATTTAAACATGTTTAAAATAATTAATAATTTGTTAAAATGGATAAAAACCTGTAATAATCAATAAGCATTTAATGGGGGAAAGAACGTCTGTGTTAAAGTTGAATAAAGACAATATTAAATGGTAAAATGTTGCATTTTCAGATGAAAAACATTTTATTCTTGATTAACCAAATGGTTTTAACAGTTACTGGCACGATCTGAAGATAACGAAAGACAGAGCAGATTTTTTAAAGGCAAATATGGGTCGGACATTTTAAAGGTGGATCTATGGTGTTCTGGGGAGCTGTTTCTACTGATAGCAGAATGAATTTAGTAATTTTTCTATTATTATGAACATCCAGAGAATATCCGCAAATTTTGAACGTGGAATTCTCAGATTTTTGTTAGATTTTAGAGGGGGGGGGGATTTTTTTTTTTTTTTAACAAGACTTTTTTTGCTCTACTTCTAGTGCAATAGGAAATAGTTTGAAGAAAGAAACTTCTGTATTTCTGCCTTTTCCGTGGCCTAAAAGTTGAAAAAACCTTAACGTATCTTATTATAAAAGTGCATGCAAGTGGAAAGCAATTTTAAATAGTTTAAATGTATTCAGAATATCATCTATGCTGTATGAAATGGTATAAAAAAAATGTATATAAATATATGTATATATATATACCAGAGAGAATGTCTGACTGTTTCACCCTAAAAAAAGACCCTATGAAATGTTAATTGAAAGAATAACTGAAAAAAAAATTACTAAGATTCGTGCTGTTCTTATAATTGTGAACACCTGAAAAATCATCTTTTTGACCGTATTTAAAGTTTTTTTTAAGATAGAAAAACGATAAAACTTTTTAAATATAGTCTATTAGTGAAATTCAGATTAATAAAAAATATATTTGTTTAAATAATAGTGTTTGGTGTTTAGTTAATATAGAAAAACGGGTGTCCTTATAATTATGAGAACCAGTGTACATCTTTTCTTTTAATCAATTCTGGATTTTCAATTTGATCAACTAATCAATTTGTTCTGTTGATTACCATATACGTCAGAGCTGACACTGGTATTGTCCGGTTTAAGCTCAAAAGAAACAATTCCTTTGAAATCCCACGAAACCGACAGAACCACTTTTTTATGAACCACTTTTTTATGCTTTCGAAATGCTTTGAGCCGATTAATCTTTTTATTTCACGATCTCTTGTTGTTTAACATTATTAAGTAAACCATTTCTCATCTCCAGTTAGGATTCGATTTAAAAAGGGATCATTTTCTTGACTTTTGAGAAGCAAGTCACAGACGTCAATGCGAAGAAGTAAATTCGTTTCTGTAAGAACATGTGGTACCAAGAAATCAAGTTTCGAAAATAAACCAAAGTCAATGAACGATCGAATTCGAAAAATTTAATCTCGGAGTGATCTCAATAATTATCCTTCGGTTGTTTGCAAATAATCAATACTTATATTTTGTCTTCATCAACTTCAACTAGCCTTTCAGAACGTAGAGCAACTTCAGCATCAACATTGCCAGAACGAAATTTTGCAAACCAGTTTTCTCACTACAACTTTTTTTATACACATCGGATGCTTTTCTGTGCTTGAACAGAACCTTTTTGATAGTAAAACACAAAATATGCCAAAAATGCTGCTTTAGACTTTCCATATCTAAAACGGCACCAAATAAAAAAATTGTGTATCAAACAAACTTATTCACAAACAAGCGTAAATGTATCAGTTGTCGAAATGTACAATTACAATTTCTGCTTAATTGTAAAGTTGGCGGGAAAAAATAAAATTAACTCCTCTTTTTGTATTTACTTTGACATTTTTCCGATTTTCTAAAAAAGTACAATATAAAATGGCCTGGAACTTCGGGCCTCCAAAGAACATTTAAAAACTCATATTTTCCACTACCGATTTAGTCCAGAGTACAAATAGGTGATCAACCAGGAATTGAATAAAAGCACAAACACTCTGCATTATCTCGTAACATAAAAAGCTACAAATGACCTGTAACTTTAACACATTGTTGCACATACTATTACAACATTTGTATGTTTTGATACGTGAATTGCGCAATTATTTAGGCAGATATTACTTTTTTTCAAAAATTATTAATTTTTTGAAAACTTTTTTGCTTATAACTAGAACAGATTTCCATAAAATTTTACAAAACTTGCAGAAAAATGGACAAACTATTAGAAAAACATCATTCTGAAACATAAAATTCACATGTGTAATATTTGCGGAGATGAGCATTTATAGTAAATATTTTGTTTTACTGCGCAAAGATGGATATTTTTTTATTATATTGGCTGAAAGCTAAATAAATTGGGCAACTTTTCTCAAAAGTTCCTTTAAATAGAGTAAAGATTAAGAATTTTGTCTCGGCAAAGAACGAGCTAGATTGTAGATATTTTCAAGAGTTGAAATTTAATAAGGGGTTTTTCACATGTTGCGAATTTAATTTGAAGATCCAATTATTTCAACCACGTTGTAAAAGTTCCTTTATTTTGGAAAAAAAAAATCCCTTATAGGCTTATTTCTTTAATATATCTGTATATATATATAAATTACGTGTCACGATGTTTGTCCGGGGTAAACTCCTAAACTAAGGAACCGATTTTAATGAAATTTTGCACACTGTGTGCAGTTTGGTCCAACTTGACTGATAGGATAGTTTTTATCTCAATTTATTGTCACAATATTGTTTAATTGCAATTATTTGTTAATTATAGACCTTTATTAAAGTTGCTCCAAAATATCTGTGAGTTCCATTAATTTAATTGTTGCCAAAAGAAAAAAAAAAAAAAAAAATACGAGTTCATTTTCTTTCGACATAAAAATAAATACATTTAATCAAACGTGAACGTTAAAAAATTATCAAAAGTTAAATTATGCATCTAACGAAAATTGACGTCATAATCAATTTAAAGATTTTATACACATTGATAAAGTGCTAATGTAGTTCTATCATAGATATAGTAATATATATAGATCTCTCATCCCCATGTTATCGTACAAATATTTTTGATGCCGAAAAAAAAAAAAAAAAAAAAAAAAGCTTTAGAAACAGCCATTAAGTGGTATTGAAAAAAAAAAAAAAAAGAAAGAAAGAAATATGAATTTGAAACTGTATCTGGAGTCTTCCATTCCCCTTTAGCAAATAAATTATTCATAAATTTTATTTGCTAAAATATTAGTATGTATTCCCGTGTGTATTCACTCGGGGAAAGACGGCCATATTTTAGTAAAAACGTCGTCTTTTCCCAAATGAAAAGGAATAACTTTTTTCTCCCCAGTGATCACTCTATTCTATATATGCTATACTATATCTATGAGTTCTATACGCAAGCGAAGTGTGACTCACTGACCGTCTGTGCAACCAAGAAAAAGATTTCCTATGTTAATTGCCCACTGGATTTTTTGTAAGAAATTATTAAAAATCGAGGAAATTTATTTCCCGATTTTAATCCTTATATTTGGGTATCGATATGTATTAGTTATCGCGGGTGTTAGATTGAATTATTTTGCTGTCAAATTGACAAAATTATAATTTTAAATTTCAAAACTCTGTCGCCCTTGGCTTTTTATTATTATTATTATTATTATTTGGCGATCAAAAGCGTAACACGAAAATGTACATGCCAGCTGTATGCATTGTACGAAATGTAATATGTATTATTCATTGTACGTATGTATGACATGTAATATGTATTGTACGAAATATTGTTTCATATTATTCATTACTCTTTTAATATAAGTTGTTAAAATAACCATGATTTTTGAAAGGAATTCAATATTTTCGCCAGATAATTTGGCGATATTCTTTTTTTTTTCGCCAAGGATGACAGAAATGAAATCTATTCCGCTGCAAAATATTAGTATCTTACATCAGATATTTTATTTAGACATTTGAAAACAAATTTGACTTCAAACTATGATAGAATATTTATCATTTTTCTTTTAATTAGTATATTATTAGTATATTAAAATTTAAAAGCATGGTATATAAAAAGTTTTTTTTTTTTTTATCTTATAATTATTCTTATCTTAATCCTCAATGTTTCCCATCTTTGTTAACTTGAATTTACTATTAAAATTTTAACATACTCAAAAACTTCTCATCACTTCGTTAAAATACACTAAACTTTTCCAAAATCTTTTTCTATTTAAAATGATACATGTATTTACTTTATATGTCCAATATTTCGTAAGATTTTCAATTTTAAAGTTTTAAAATATTTATCAAATTTACTTATTTTTCTGGTTTAGCCTTATTGTTTTCCTTTTTATAACTACAGCTGTTGCCCTCTTTAAAATATTTAAAATGATGAGGTCATTTTATAGTAAAATTATCCATTATAGCATATATTATATTTCACTCCTCCATAAAAATTGATTTTAAAGTCGTCTGTTTCTTTTATACTTTTATTTTAATAGAATTTTAATAGAATTTAATTTATATATTAGTCATTTTAGCAATTTTATCCAAAGTAGCATTAGAAATAATATATATCACTTCTCCATTAAAATTTATAGGACCCTACAATAAAATTAATTTGTGCTTAATATGTGCTGAAAGAAATAATCCTGTCATACTAAAAAAAAAAAAAAAAAAAAAAAAATGAAATGAAATGAAATAATTGACGGTTAAATCAATTCAAACAAAATGTT
Organism: Salticus scenicus; assembly: GCA_963930645.1. NCBI lineage: Eukaryota > Metazoa > Arthropoda > Arachnida > Araneae > Salticidae > Salticus > Salticus scenicus. The sequence continues at coordinate 185,442 of CAWVNO010001564.1, read as the reverse complement.
TCAAAGTAGTGTTTTAACAACGCAAGAATTTTAGTGTTCACCTAACAGTGATTTTCACGTTTCTTGCAAAAATAAGAGTAATAAACAATTTAAAACAATAAATTTGCGCCAAGAATAAATAAAACCACCTGATCAATGACATTAGATATATTTAACAAAATACAATAATATAACGATGTATGAATGTTGATGGCAAATTACGTCACAGTAACAGTGAGAGGAACACATAATTTAGAAGAATTATATGAATGCAACAAAATAACAAAAACAATCGACAATTAGATCAATTGAAACAAAAAGTTCCAATATATCGTTTTAATAGCTGAACAATATTAATATATTGTTCATATATATCAATTGTTGACTGTTTATTGGTCATTGATCATAAACATTGTTATGATTGTTGATCATTGCGATGATTTTAAAATTTAATAGCAATAACATAAAAAATAAACAATTTATAACAATTAGATTGCCATAACAATGAGTAAACCACGTAATCATTGATTAGAGATATTGAAAAAAAAAGTAACAATAGAGAATTTCAGAACAATGGAAAGAAGAATTTTTTCAAAAACAGTAAGAAGAACACGTATTTTTAAATAATGAATCTCAAGCAACAGTGAAATTACTCAAACAATCAGTTATTAGATCATTTGGAATAAAAATTTTCAAAATTCTGTTTTAAAATGCAACAATATTATTATTATTATTATTATTATTTTTTTTTTTTTTTATGAAAATGAAAGACAATTTTCTTATAGCGTATAAATATTTTATTGGATTATATATTAGCAAGTTTGGTCCAATACCATGTCATCTTTCGGGCAGTAGCATGATTCCATGTTCATAAATTGATTTTTGCTGGCAAAAAAACAATCCAAATTATTCTCGACGTCATCATTTGAAGCAAAGTTTCTGCTGTCTAAAGCATTTTGTAGAGACCGTAACAAAAAATAATTCGAACATTCTTGATCAGCAAAATATGGTTAATGGTAATACATAACATTATGAATGGAGTACATCCCATTCAAGTTGTAAAAAGCTTTTGACGAGTTAGTGAACTTATATGGGATAACGCATTATCTTAGCGGAATATTACACTCCTTCTCATATTTATAAGGACACTTTATGTTTTGAAATAACTAATGTAAAAACAAATATGAACAAGATTATACTAAGTGCACTTAATATATCTAGTACTCTAAAAACCAAAACTGCTATAATTTTTTTAATATAAAACAAAATTAATAAGAAAAAATGCAAAATATTTTTTTCTCCACGTTTTTAGATGTTCATAATTATACGACAATCAAGATTTTTTCGTTTTATTTAACTTACTAGCGGATAAATTACAGTTTACATAAGAATTTGTTAACTACTGGGCTAGATTAATTCATATATAAGCCTTCAATTTTTCTTGGACGGACATTACTGATAATTCCTCGAAAAAAAGAACGTTCATGTAGTGAAGTATGATAAATGCGTTTTTTAAGTGGAAGGATAATTTCAATCCGCCGAATTGCTAATGAAATTCAAAGATCTAAAATTGCTGAAGGAAATGTGATCAAATGTTGAACTGCTGGTTCGATAGGAGAGAGATCTGATGCAAAATCAGAGTTGTTTTACAGAGATCGAAGACTCATAATTCCTCTTACTGTTCTACTCATAATGACTGCTGCTGAATTTGCGCGTAATTTTTAACGAAAGGTTAGGGTCCACATTTAAACATGTTTAAAATAATTAATAATTTGTTAAAATGGATAAAAACCTGTAATAATCAATAAGCATTTAATGGGGGAAAGAACGTCTGTGTTAAAGTTGAATAAAGACAATATTAAATGGTAAAATGTTGCATTTTCAGATGAAAAACATTTTATTCTTGATTAACCAAATGGTTTTAACAGTTACTGGCACGATCTGAAGATAACGAAAGACAGAGCAGATTTTTTAAAGGCAAATATGGGTCGGACATTTTAAAGGTGGATCTATGGTGTTCTGGGGAGCTGTTTCTACTGATAGCAGAATGAATTTAGTAATTTTTCTATTATTATGAACATCCAGAGAATATCCGCAAATTTTGAACGTGGAATTCTCAGATTTTTGTTAGATTTTAGAGGGGGGGGGGATTTTTTTTTTTTTTTTAACAAGACTTTTTTTGCTCTACTTCTAGTGCAATAGGAAATAGTTTGAAGAAAGAAACTTCTGTATTTCTGCCTTTTCCGTGGCCTAAAAGTTGAAAAAACCTTAACGTATCTTATTATAAAAGTGCATGCAAGTGGAAAGCAATTTTAAATAGTTTAAATGTATTCAGAATATCATCTATGCTGTATGAAATGGTATAAAAAAAATGTATATAAATATATGTATATATATATACCAGAGAGAATGTCTGACTGTTTCACCCTAAAAAAAGACCCTATGAAATGTTAATTGAAAGAATAACTGAAAAAAAAATTACTAAGATTCGTGCTGTTCTTATAATTGTGAACACCTGAAAAATCATCTTTTTGACCGTATTTAAAGTTTTTTTTAAGATAGAAAAACGATAAAACTTTTTAAATATAGTCTATTAGTGAAATTCAGATTAATAAAAAATATATTTGTTTAAATAATAGTGTTTGGTGTTTAGTTAATATAGAAAAACGGGTGTCCTTATAATTATGAGAACCAGTGTACATCTTTTCTTTTAATCAATTCTGGATTTTCAATTTGATCAACTAATCAATTTGTTCTGTTGATTACCATATACGTCAGAGCTGACACTGGTATTGTCCGGTTTAAGCTCAAAAGAAACAATTCCTTTGAAATCCCACGAAACCGACAGAACCACTTTTTTATGAACCACTTTTTTATGCTTTCGAAATGCTTTGAGCCGATTAATCTTTTTATTTCACGATCTCTTGTTGTTTAACATTATTAAGTAAACCATTTCTCATCTCCAGTTAGGATTCGATTTAAAAAGGGATCATTTTCTTGACTTTTGAGAAGCAAGTCACAGACGTCAATGCGAAGAAGTAAATTCGTTTCTGTAAGAACATGTGGTACCAAGAAATCAAGTTTCGAAAATAAACCAAAGTCAATGAACGATCGAATTCGAAAAATTTAATCTCGGAGTGATCTCAATAATTATCCTTCGGTTGTTTGCAAATAATCAATACTTATATTTTGTCTTCATCAACTTCAACTAGCCTTTCAGAACGTAGAGCAACTTCAGCATCAACATTGCCAGAACGAAATTTTGCAAACCAGTTTTCTCACTACAACTTTTTTTATACACATCGGATGCTTTTCTGTGCTTGAACAGAACCTTTTTGATAGTAAAACACAAAATATGCCAAAAATGCTGCTTTAGACTTTCCATATCTAAAACGGCACCAAATAAAAAAATTGTGTATCAAACAAACTTATTCACAAACAAGCGTAAATGTATCAGTTGTCGAAATGTACAATTACAATTTCTGCTTAATTGTAAAGTTGGCGGGAAAAAATAAAATTAACTCCTCTTTTTGTATTTACTTTGACATTTTTCCGATTTTCTAAAAAAGTACAATATAAAATGGCCTGGAACTTCGGGCCTCCAAAGAACATTTAAAAACTCATATTTTCCACTACCGATTTAGTCCAGAGTACAAATAGGTGATCAACCAGGAATTGAATAAAAGCACAAACACTCTGCATTATCTCGTAACATAAAAAGCTACAAATGACCTGTAACTTTAACACATTGTTGCACATACTATTACAACATTTGTATGTTTTGATACGTGAATTGCGCAATTATTTAGGCAGATATTACTTTTTTTCAAAAATTATTAATTTTTTGAAAACTTTTTTGCTTATAACTAGAACAGATTTCCATAAAATTTTACAAAACTTGCAGAAAAATGGACAAACTATTAGAAAAACATCATTCTGAAACATAAAATTCACATGTGTAATATTTGCGGAGATGAGCATTTATAGTAAATATTTTGTTTTACTGCGCAAAGATGGATATTTTTTTATTATATTGGCTGAAAGCTAAATAAATTGGGCAACTTTTCTCAAAAGTTCCTTTAAATAGAGTAAAGATTAAGAATTTTGTCTCGGCAAAGAACGAGCTAGATTGTAGATATTTTCAAGAGTTGAAATTTAATAAGGGGTTTTTCACATGTTGCGAATTTAATTTGAAGATCCAATTATTTCAACCACGTTGTAAAAGTTCCTTTATTTTGGAAAAAAAAAATCCCTTATAGGCTTATTTCTTTAATATATCTGTATATATATATAAATTACGTGTCACGATGTTTGTCCGGGGTAAACTCCTAAACTAAGGAACCGATTTTAATGAAATTTTGCACACTGTGTGCAGTTTGGTCCAACTTGAGTGATAGGATAGTTTTTATCTCAATTTATTGTCACAATATTGTTTAATTGCAATTATTTGTTAATTATAGACCTTTATTAAAGTTGCTCCAAAATATCTGTGAGTTCCATTAATTTAATTGTTGCCAAAAGAAAAAAAAAAAAAAAAAAATACGAGTTCATTTTCTTTCGACATAAAAATAAATACATTTAATCAAACGTGAACGTTAAAAAATTATCAAAAGTTAAATTATGCATCTCACGAAAATTGACGTCATAATCAATTTAAAGATTTTATACACATTGATAAAGTGCTAATGTAGTTCTATCATAGATATAGTAATATATATAGATCTCTCATCCCCATGTTATCGTACAAATATTTTTGATGCCGAAAAAAAAAAAAAAAAAAAAAAAAGCTTTAGAAACAGCCATTAAGTGGTATTGAAAAAAAAAAAAAAAGAAAGAAAGAAATATGAATTTGAAACTGTATCTGGAGTCTTCCATTCCCCTTTAGCAAATAAATTATTCATAAATTTTATTTGCTAAAATATTAGTATGTATTCCCGTGTGTATTCACTCGGGGAAAGACGGCCATATTTTGGTAAAAACGTCGTCTTTTCCCAAATGAAAAGGAATAACTTTTTTCTCCCCAGTGATCACTCTATTCTATATATGCTATACTATATCTATGAGTTCTATACGCAAGCGAAGTGTGACTCACTGACCGTCTGTGCAACCAAGAAAAAGATTTCCTATGTTAATTGCCCACTGGATTTTTTGTAAGAAATTATTAAAAATCGAGGAAATTTATTTCCCGATTTTAATCCTTATATTTGGGTATCGATATGTATTAGTTATCGCGGGTGTTAGATTGAATTATTTTGCTGTCAAATTGACAAAATTATAATTTTAAATTTCAAAACTCTGTCGCCCTTGGCTTTTTATTATTATTATTATTATTATTTGGCGATCAAAAGCGTAACACGAAAATGTACATGCCAGCTGTATGCATTGTACGAAATGTAATATGTATTATTCATTGTACGTATGTATGACATGTAATATGTATTGTACGAAATATTGTTTCATATTATTCATTACTCTTTTAATATAAGTTGTTAAAATAACCATGATTTTTGAAAGGAATTCAATATTTTCGCCAGATAATTTGGCGATATTCTTTTTTTTTTCGCCAAGGATGACAGAAATGAAATCTATTCCGCTGCAAAATATTAGTATCTTACATCAGATATTTTATTTAGACATTTGAAAACAAATTTGACTTCAAACTATGATAGAATATTTATCATTTTTCTTTTAATTAGTATATTATTAGTATATTAAAATTTAAAAGCATGGTATATAAAAAGTTTTTTTTTTTTTTATCTTATAATTATTCTTATCTTAATCCTCAATGTTTCCCATCTTTATTAACTTGAATTTACTATTAAAATTTTAACATACTCAAAAACTTCTCATCACTTCGTTAAAATACACTAAACTTTTCCAAAATCTTTTTCTATTTAAAATGATACATGTATTTACTTTATATGTCCAATATTTCGTAAGATTTTCAATTTTAAAGTTTTAAAATATTTATCAAATTTACTTATTTTTCTGGTTTAGCCTTATTGTTTTCCTTTTTATAACTACAGCTGTTGCCCTCTTTAAAATATTTAAAATGATGAGGTCATTTTATAGTAAAATTATCCATTATAGCATATATTATATTTCACTCCCCCATAAAAATTGATTTTAAAATCGTCTGTTTCTTTTATACTTTTATTTTAATAGAATTTTAATAGAATTTAATTTATATATTAGTCATTTTAGCAATTTTATCCAAAGTAGCATTAGAAATAATATATATCACTTCTCCATTAAAATTTATAGGACCCTACAATAAAATTAATTTGTGCTTAATATCAACACTACGAAAATTTTTATCAATCGCTTCCAAATTTTGACCTAAGTTTCAAATCTCAACCCTGTGGGTTTTTACATCGGCTACAACGTTTTCGTCTTTGTTCGTAAATAATAATTTGACTGTACTAAATAGTTTACAGCCGTGTAATTCAACGTATAACTTAGTCACAGCAACGCGTGGCCGGGTCTGCTAGTATATATATATATATATATATATATATATTACAAAGATTTGTGAGTTTTTTTACAAGAAAGAACTTTTGCAACGTGGTTTAAATAGTTAGATCTTTAAATTAAATACGCGGCATGTGAAAAATCCCTTATAAAATTTCAACTCTTGAAAATACCTAAAATCTAGTTCGTTCTTTTGCGAACAATTTATTTAATTTTTACTCTATTCAAATGAACTTCTGACAAAAGTTGTCCAACATATCAAGCTTTCAACCTATGTTATAAAAAAATTTCTATCTTTGGTGCGTTACGCAGGGAAAAAAATATATTTACTATAAATGCTCATATCTCAGCAAATATTACACGTGTGAATTTTATGTTTCAGAAAAAAGTTTTTCTAATATTTTGTCATTTTTTTCTGCAAGTTTTGTAAAATTTTATGGAAATCAGTTCTAGTTATAAGCAAAAAAATTGCCAAAAAAATTTATAATTTTTGAAAAAAAAAATTTTTTTTTCAATTTTCCGTTTTTTTTCAATTTGTTGTTGCTCCCCTAATTGCACTCTGGACTAAATCAGTAGTGGAAAATGAGAGTTTTAAAATATTCTTTGCATGTCTGAAGTTCCAGGCAATTTTGTCTAAAAAAATCGCAAAAATGTCAAAATAAAAATAATTTCTAATAATTTGATCACCCACTGCAGACACGAGTGCAGCAGGAACGCGTTTTCTTTTTTTAACGATGTCCTGTTATAATATTATTATATAACTAATAATTATTTTTAGCATTCACGGTAAAGAGAGGAACTAAAAATAGTTTAAAACATTAAAATTGTACCAAAAATGAATAATACCAACTCATCAATTATTAGAGATATTTAAAAAAAAAAAAAAAAAAAAAAAAAAAATGTTACAATATAACTATTCATAATCGTGAAGACAAGTCATAGTAACAATGGGAGGAATATATATGTTTAAAGAATTAAATGAATGCAACAATATATATATATATATGTGTGTGTGTGTGATTAGATCAACAAAATGTTCCAATATTGTGTTTTAATAGCTGAATAACATGAATATATTAATAACAATGGTTTTAGTTTCATTAGCAACAACAAAGGGGAAAAATTATAACAATCAAATTTTCGTCCCACAGAATAAAACAAACTAATCAAAGTTATCAAAGTAAAGATATACTTAATAAAATTTATCAGTAGAATGATTCAAGACAGTGAAAAATATTACGTCACGATTGCAACGGAAGAACACATTTAAAGACTAAAATTAATGCCACAATGACTAAAACAACCAATCGATGAGTTGAAACAGAAAAAATATCCAATAATGTGCTTCAACATTTTGAAAAAATTAAATTGTTGTAATAATGACTAAAATGAAGTAATGATTAAAGGTATTTAAAGTACAAGCGCCTAGAATGTAGTCGTGTTCTGTAGCTTGTCATTGGTGTTACCTTCGTTCTCTGATTGGCTGAGACTGTTATGGTTTTATTCTGTTCTGTTCTGTCAAAAGTAAAACAAAACCGCTTATTGATATGCATCATAGAATCATAGATTACATTTTTAATCATTTTAATGCATGATATGCGTTATGTTGATATGATGATTATCTTTTAAGCGTTTACGTTTCATTTACAAGTTTAAAAAAAGCAAATAGATTAGATAAATCATGTATCAAGAGACTTTTAATCGTAATTTTTGTAATGCCTATTTATTTATTTATTTATTTATTTATTATTATTATTTTATTATTATCATTATTTATTTATTTATTTATTTATTTTATTTTATTTTTATTTTTATTTTTATTTTTATTTATTTATTATTTTATTTTATTTTTATTTATTTATTTATTTATTTTTGTTAAACGATATCTAACAAAACATGTCAAATATATATTTTATCTTTTTAATTTATGGACGACTTTTTAAAATACGTCTTATTTAAAATATATCTAAAACAAACTATATAAAAATGTGTAATTTTCACTGTTTACAATAGGGAAATACAATATAGAAACTTTTTAATTATAAAACTGTCTTGTATTTAAACAAAATGAATATATTGTTTATTTTATATGAGTATTGAATATAAAAATCGATAAATAAAATCAAAGATAACATAACTGAATATTCCTGCATTATGATTCCTGCATTGTTAAAATCTCTCTCTCTTTTTTTTTTTTTTTTTTTTTCAAATCTTAATGTTCTGATTAAATCATGCTCAGTGATGTGAAAAAAATTTTTCAATTTGAGAAGATTTAGATAAACATTTCTATTTTATTTAAAATTAAATTTTTTAAAAATCAATTCATTCTATTTCACTTCTAAGTGAAACTTGCTTGTTTATTTATTATTCTGTACTGAAATTTACTGAAATTTTTAAGTACTGAAATTTTTAAATTAAATTTAATAAAGTGAAAATAACTAAAACGATAATGGTACACAACAAACACATGTCATATCATGAGAGTCTGTTTATGTTTACCTTTATTTACGAAATACACTAAGGTTTCAGAACAGCCTCAACCAATCAGAGAACGAAGGAAGGAAATGCCAATCACAGAGTACGATGGACGGCCAAGTTCTAGGCGCCTGTTTTAAAGTTATGTAAAAATGGAAAGATTCAAGACCATGAAAGGAAAGTTATGTCACAGTTATAATGGAAAGAATACATAGTTTCCAAGAATGAAATGAATGCAACAATGAGTAAAAACAACCAATCGATTGAACTAAAAGTTTTAAATGCTGTGTTTTAAGAAAATAACAGTAGTTATATATACCTAAAACTGATTTTAACGTTCACAGCAACAACATGACTAATAAATAAACTACAAAAAACAAATTGTCGTAATAATGAATAAAAACCACGTAATCAACAATTCTGGAAAGATGTAACAATGAAAAGATGTAACAAGGAAGAGTTTGGGGGAAATGGAAGGCCAGTTTTGTCACAGTAAAAGTGGGAGCAATATATATTTTTGAAGCATGAAATAAACGCAACAATAATAATAATAATAATAAACCAACCGATAATCAGATAATTTGAAGTAAAATGTTTCATTGTTGTATTTCAACAACACAATAATAATAATATATTTATAACAATGTTTGAAACATTCACATAAACAGATGAAGTAATTATAAATTTACAACAATGAAATTGTCCTAAAAAAAGAAATAAAACCGCCTAATAAATGATTTGAGATTTTGAAAAATTTGTAAACATGAAATGATGAAAGGTAGAAAATGAAAAGTTACATGACAATAAAAATGGGAGAAATATACACTTTTACAAAATTTAATCAACACAACAATGAGAAAAAACAAACAATCGAGGATTTGATCAATTGAAACAAAGGTTCCAAAGCAGTTGTGTTTAAAAAACGAAACAATACTAATTTATACATACATTTTTGCAATTACAATAAAAACAGTACTAATAAACAATTTGCAACAATCAAATTATGGTATCATGTTAAAACTGCGTTATCAATCATTAGAGAATTTTTTTTTTTCTTTTTTTACCGCCCCCTCTAACCGCCGTTCAATTATAGTGCCTACATTTTTTTTTTTTTTTTTTTTTTTTTTTTTTTTAATTCAAGGCTAGTATTAATTTGCCTCGGAAATTGCCAATCTTGATAAAATTTTCAAGTGGCAACCACACACCAACTTCAAAATACCCAATTTGAATTTCCTGCAGTTATTTGTCCTTAAGTTATGTTGATAACTGATAGACATACAGATCAACCGCTAAAAATTTGACTTTCGTATTCAGGGGACCTCAAAACGTGATATTATACGAAAAACGATAGTGGAAAATCGAACTTCAAAAAATACTTTGTGTAAAGTATGGACTTGAGAAATTATTTTTTTTTCCTGAGCAATGTTCGTCGACATAGTAAAATATAGCAAAGCACTTCCATTGATTACATTCGATAGAAAAGAGCATCTAACTTCATTTTGGATGTGTATTGTCTACAAAGTATATACACATCACGTTATGCACTTAAACTAAGTCTTATATGAAAAACACATAAAATAAAAGGAAATACACTTTAAACAGTTTTGAAGCATTGTACTAATATACCCAAATACTTTGCGTAGTCCTATAAATGTATTATTTTTATACCACAATCTACGCAATACATGCTTAATAAATATTTTTAAACAATTAAATTGTCGAAACAATGAATAAAACGATATAATTAATGACTAGTGATATTAAAAGAAATGTAAAAAGGAAATGATTCAGGTTGGTTGGTTGGTTGGGGTTTTACGTCGCACTGGTGCTGCACAGATGGACAGTTGGAGACGGTCTGGGACACACCCCTAGAGGTGGTCCGGAGATATGCCATCGCAATTTTGATCCTCCACGGAAGGGATGGCTCTCCAGCTTCGGTGACCACCAGAGGTATAATTTTTAATGGGAACATGGAGGACATTGCGGACACGACAGATTTTACGTGCACCAGCCACCATTAGTGTACACGTCGGTCTTTGACCGGCTCGAGTACCGAACCCGCAATCTTCCAATTACGAGGCTGTCGCTCTACCGACTAGGGAATGATTCAGGAATGTCTAAAGAAATTTACTCAGAGTACCAATGGAAAGAGCATATATTTTTAAAAAATGAAATGAATATGATAATGAGTAAAAACAACCAATCGTTAAAACCAAAATTTTCCAATATTTTGTTTTAAGAAAATAATAATAGTTATATATGCCTAATAATGATTTTAATATTAGCAGCAAGAACAGAACTAATAAAAATGTACAAAAAGTTAAATTGTCTTAATAATGAAGAAAACCACGTAAACAAAGATTCTAGATAATGAATTATATGTACAATAGAAAGTTTCAGGACAAAAGAAGACAAGTTACGTCACAGTAAAAGTGGGGGCAATATATATTTTTAAACCATGAAATTAACGCAACAATAAGGAAAAAAAAAAGAGTCGATGATTAGATAATTTGAAGGAAAATGTTTTATAAGGATATTTGGCGCTACACAAATAAGCACAGAATATATCATCAACGTCTTGAATTTGAAAGGAAATAATAAAAGGGTAGATAGCTGTTTCGGTAGAATTTAGTGTACCGTTCGTTATCAGTACAAAGAGGAACAGAATGAAAATGCTTCTACATATAAGTAATAAATCGGAATATACGAAAAATTAATCAACCAATCGAATTAGACGGAATGCCGGGAATTAGCCAACAGGAAATTTGTAGAAAAAATTAAGAAATTGTGAATGAATGTAAAATTTTCAACAGTCAGACAAAGATGGTACATCGAAATCCCAATCAATAATATTTTTAAGATTCTTATAATTTAAGAAGCTTCAAAGGTATCGAGCTCAAGTGTAGATTTGGCTTGCAAATTATTTTAGCTATACATCAAATTTAAAATTCTGAATTTCTTCCAGCAATACTTAGAAATGGCCGACTTGTCGGATTCTTGTTTTCCGATGTAACTGATATGTTAAAAACTTTTTAAATATTGTTAATTTTAATTTCGCTATATCCAGAGCCTGATTAAGGGGGAAGCACACATTATTAACACTTACACCGTTATTTTTTAACAAATACTTTCCTCCTATAATAAACAGAAAATTCTCATTAAAAATTATTTTAAAAGAATTCTGGTGTCTAATAACGGTGAGTAAATTGGATTGTTTTACACCGTTCATTTTTTATAAAAAATATTTCCTCGTCAAAGTGTGGAATTTCTATGACATGAAGTAAAAAATAATTGTAAAAATATTCCGGTGAGAGCGGAGATAATGTGTGCTTCCCCCTTAATCAGGTTCTGGCTATATCCTCTTTGTCTGACTGTTGGAAATTTAACATGCAAGAAACACTTTTTTAATTTTTCTTTATTCTCATGATTACCGTTCCTCAATTTCCTATTGGCTAATCACCCAGATTCTGCCTAAATGTATTGGTTGATAAAACAGTCGTAAAATTTGAATTTTTCTTATATGAGCATTTTTGCTTTGTTTGTTTATGCGCTAATGACAGTACGCTAAAAACTACCGAAACAGTAGTCTACTATTTTGTTATTTCTTTTAATGTTAAAGGCGCTGATGTTTTTTCTTGCTCTTATTAAAAAGTTTCGATGTTGTGTTTTAACAACGCAGCAATATTAATATATACTTAGCAATGTTTAAAACACTCATAGCAACAACGGGAGTCGGGAGTAATAAACTGTTTAAAATAATTCAACTGATGTAACAATGAAAAAAAAAAAAGTGCATTCAATAATTAAACATATTTGAAAAGAAAAAAAAAAAAAAAAAAAAAAAGGAAAAATTCAAACAGTAAAAACAAATTACATTACAGAAACAATAGAAAGAATACATATTTTTAAAACATGAAATGAAAGTCATAATGTGTGAAAACAGCCAGTCAATGATTAGATCAAATCAAACAAAATAATCCAATGTTGTATTTTTCAATAAAATATTATTATATACTTAACACTGATTTTAATATTCACAATAACAACACCTATAACAAACAACTTACAACAATCAAATTGTCGTAACAATAAATAAAATCGCATAATAAAAGATTAATGATATTGAAAAAAAAAAAAAAAAAAAAAATGTAGCAATAGAGAGTTTGAGAATAATGAAAGTGAAGTTCCATCATAGCAGAGTTTCGATCAATACATATTTTTAAAGTATTAAATGAAAGCAATAATGAATAAAAACAGCCTGTCGAACATTAGGTCAAATGAAAAAAAAGAGGGAGGTTCTGAAAACTAAAGATTAAAAAGGATGAATTCTTAATCTCAAATAATGCAATGTATGCCACAGTGGGTAAAAACAGGCAGTCAATGATTAGATTAATTCAAACAAATTTATTCAATGTTATTTTTTCAATGGTTTTGCGTTATTATACTACAGGCTCTCCCAGATTTGCTGGTCATTATAATTAAAATATATATATATATTTTTTTAATTGAATAATTGAAACGTTTAAATAAATGTATTTGGATTGGTGAATATTTTTTAATCAAATCAAAAACCATAGCCAAATACTGATATATGTAGCCGTTAATGAAGTGTAAATGTATTAAATATTATTTACATACTTGCCAACCATCTCATTAATAACTGTACAATTGTTACGCCCCCCGAAAAAACGCCCCTTTTCTCACACCACTATGTTTTTAGAGTTATTCTCTCCAAATGTTGTTACGATTTAATAAGACTAAAATTACTCTAAAAAATTATTGGTGTGAAAAAAAAGGCGAGTACTAAAAATTGTACGGTTCATAATGAGATGGTTGACAAGTATGTATTTATTTGATTTTTATTATGATGGTTTAAAAACGGTTATTTTAAGATATATTAAATATGCATTCCCATTAGGGAACAACTTCAATGTAAGATCTATTTGGAATTTGGCACCAAAGCAGCTCGTACACGCTTCTGACCAAGGTTTTGACTCCCGCAACTGATGACGCAATGATTTTTGCATTCAGCCTCATAATAGCTAAAAATATTAAAAGTCACCAAAGGGGTCCTATACTAAATCTGAACCCACATTACTTTGCGGACATTAAAATCAAGGAAAAAACATATAAAACTATCTGATTAATTATAACTAAATGTTTGAAAAAATAAATAAATAAAAATAAAAATATTTTAAATAATGTGACATATCAGTTAAATTTTTATGACAGAGGCTTAAGTTTTCAAGAAACATTTATTTTCATGTTAAAGAAAAAATAAATTAAATGATAAGTTATAATTATTTAATTTTATATCATAAGCTTGAAATCCCTACACAAACGAAAATGTTGGAGAAAACGTAAAAAAATCTCATAAAACATATATTTTTTCAAAAATATAAATGGAATATCGAAAATCTAAAGATATGTTGCAAATCTGTACGCACGCAATTATCTATAAAATTATTTTTAGAATTAAACTGGCCAAAGATTTTTCTGTACGTCTCACACAATCAAACATTTTTTTATCAATGGTATAGATACCTAATAATGATTTTAGCTTTCACAATAACAATATGATTAATAAACAATTTACAATAATCAGATTGTCGTAACAATGGATAAATCACTTAATTACCAGTGAAAGTTATTTTTAAAAAAGATAAAAGTTTAACGATTCAAGACATTGTATGTATAAAAAATGGGAGGAAAATGTGTTTTAACGCAACAATATTAATTAGCACCTAGCAGTGATAAACATTCACAACAGCAATAAGACTAATTAAAAATGTACTACAATCGAATTGCATTAACAATGTATAAAATCACCTAATCCATGATTACAGATGTTGCAAAAAATGTAACAATGCAATGGTTCAAGGCAGTGAATAGCAAATAATATGATAGTAACAATGTGAGGAATACATATTGTTAAAAATTAAATCAATGCAACAATCAGGAAAGAAAACAAATGCATGCTTGTATCATTTGAAACAAAAGTTTTCTATGTTGTGTAATATATACGCAGCAATATTAATACATACCTGAATATATTTTAACATTCAAGACAACAACAAGACTAATAAAAAACTTACAACAATCAAATTATAAGATAAAAACTTTTTATAAACCCTGTTTTTAAATTCTCTGTTAAATCATAGCTATAGAACTAACTACATTAGCACTTTATCAATGCGTATGAAATCTTTAAACCGATAGTGTCGTCAATTTTTGTGAGATACATAATTTAACTTTTTACAATTTTTTAAAGCTCACGTTTAATTAAATTATTTATTTAACCACGTTTATTTATTGTTATGTCGAAAAAAAAATGAATTCGTATTTTTTTTTTTTTTTTTTTTTTTTTTTTTCGGGCAACAATTAAATTATAGCTAATATTTTAATGGCTATTTATAAAGTATTAGGCGGTTATTATTTTCATATTTTAATTAATTATAAAAAAAACTATTCGAAAATTCGAAAATTGGACTTCGAAGTATTGTGTTGTCATTGGGTTGTGAGTTATTGTGAAAGTTTCAAATGTCTAGCTAGTAGGGAAGTTAGTTAAAATTCGATTGCAAGGTTTGTACCGGACTAACAAGCATACAAACAAACAAACAAACATACAAGAATGAAGTTAATAAAAACATGGTAAAAAACTTACAACAATCAAATTGCTGTAATAATTAATAAAACCAACTAAACAATGATTAGCGATATTGACAAAATGTAACAATGGAACGATTTAAACAGTAAAAGACAAATTAAGTCATAATAATAAATAGGAGGAACATGTATTTTTAAAGTATGAAATAAACGAATCAATTAATTCAAACAAAATTACCAAATGTTTTGATTCTCAACGCTTTTGCATTATTATTATATACTTAACAATGATTTAAACTTTCACAATACAGATTAATAAAAAAAATTGCGACAATCAAATTTTCGTAACAATAATAAACCACCGTATTGACAATATGAATTATTGAAAAAAAATATAAAAATAGAATGATTAAACATAGTGTAAGCATGTTACTTCATTCTAACAATGGGAGGAAAACAACGCAACAATTACATTTAAAGCAATTAAATTATCATATCAAGGGATAAAGACACCTGATTAACAATATCAGTTTTTAAAAAAATGTATAAATACGGTGGCGGTCAAAATTATACGGACAAAGGAAAAATCGCCAAATCTTGGCTACAGTTGGCTGGAAAGTTATGCAAATTTTTTGTCTGGAAATCAATGATAAAAATTTGCATGTTTTTTGTTCTGAACACGACACTCCTAGACGACATAAAGGCTTAGTAAGCGATTAAGAGCTTTGCATTCTATTTTTAAAGTCATGGTTCTAGGTACTAAACTTTCGAAGTTTGAGAAAGGGGAAGTGGTTGCTTTTAAAAGTTCACCATATACTGCACATCAAATTGTGGCAAATCTGTCTAGATTGAGAACAATCATTTATAATTTTCTTAGAAATACATGTAAATATGGATGGCAAAGATATACAGGTAGGCCATCTTCTGTTTATGTGCGTGAAAAAAGAATAATAATAAGGCAAGCATGCTCCAGTAAACAAACATCGATGGACATTAAACGGGTATTAAACTTACGATGCAGTACTCAAACTGTTCTACGTGCTTTACAAACAGAAAAAAATGTTCTCGTCAATTGCAAAACCTCCCAAGACCATTAGTGAACCCCCTCCAAATGTAAGCTTTGTGAATATGTATTTTTCTTTACGACGATCATACCAGAAGTAGAAAAAAAAAATCTGTGCCATCCAAAATAACTTTTTTTTCATCGGAAAAGATAGACTGAGAAAATATTCTGTAACTGACATCTAGAATCTAAGTTGTGGCTCTAGAAAAAATAGTTCCCTGTCATCCTTATAAATTCTAGTCCCCTTGGAAAGCGAGTTCTAGAAGCCCCTATTAGAATTCTAGGGCGCTTGCCTATATTTTCGAGGGCAAAGTTATTTAAAAATCTCTGCAAATAAATGAGACTACAAGAGGCGGGTTTCAGCTTGGTTTATTACCAAATTCTAGAAAATCGAGCGAGAATTTCTCGCAACACAAATGATTCAGAATATTTAGAGTATTCAGAATATTGTTTCACCATCTAGAAATGTGTATAGAAATTCTCGATAATTTCGTCTATTCAGTTTATTGGCGTGCTTTATGCGCATAGCTCGGAAATCTATATTTCTAGATAAGGGATTTAGAAAATGGCCACTTATTCATTCTAGAGGAAGGCGGTACATTTTTTTTTCCCTCAGTGTAACATCATCCCACTTATTTCTCATAGTAATGCATTTTTTGGTAAATTTCCTCCTTAGTCTCCTATGAATTTTTGTAAGCGGCGGTCGTGACAAGTTTTTCATAACGAATCTCTGTTCCTTTTTATAAAACACGTCGAACAGTTCGAGTACTGCATCGTGAGTTTAATTCCCGCTTAATTTCCACCGGTGTTTGTTTCTTGGAGAAAATTCCCCTTATTATCATCTTTTTTTTCTTATGCAGAGAAACAGAAGAGGGCGTAACAGTGTGACTTTGACGTCCATATTTTCCGGAATTTTTAAGAAAATTATAAACGGACGTTCTCGATCTATTCAGCTTTGTCGTAATCTGACGTGGAGTAGGTGCTGGAATTTTGAAAGCAACCACTTTCCCTTTCTCAAACTCCAAAATTTTAGTAGCTAGTGGCATGACTATAAAAAAATACAACGTTTCCAATCGCTTACTAAGTATTTATGGGAGTGTCGTGTGTAGAACAAAAAAAATACAAATTTTGCTCTTTAGAACATATAACTAGAGTTGTCCTTATGATTTTGTCCATGGCTGTGTAAATATAAAATACATTTTATAAATTTGTATTTACCGTATATTTTCATCAAAATTAATAAAAATATGCTTCATTTATTATTGTTTTCTTGCCATAAAATTTGCATAACTTTCCAGTCAACTGTAGCCAAGATATAACTATTTTTCTCATGTTCTTATAATTTTTACCACCACGTATAATGATTAAATGAAGTGTAAACAAGTTACTTCATACTAACAATGAGAGGAAAACAATGCAACAACTAACATTTACAGCAATCAAATTCTCGTGACAATGAATAAAACCACTTAATCAATGATTAGAACATTCACAGCAACAATAGGATTAATAATAAATTTACAACAATTAAATCGTCGTAACAATGATTAATAACATAAAATCAACCATAAGAGATATTAAGTGAGAATAAACGTAACTTTTAGTAAAATAGAACAATCGATGATTTGATCATTTGAAATAAAAGTTT
>CAWVNO010001564.1:0-167000 GCA_963930645.1 Salticus scenicus | reverse complement strand
TAAAACAATCATATTATGGCAACAATGAATAATACCACCCATTAATAAATTGGTTATATTGAAGAAAAATGTAACAATGGAATTTTTCATGACAATGAAAGACAAATTTCGTCACAGTAACAAAGGGAAGAATATATATTTTAAAATAATGAAATGAACGCAACAATGAGTACAAACAACCAGCCGATGATTAGATCGCTTGTAACAAAATATTTTGCTATATTTTTGAAACACACCACCATTAACTTATGTTAAACAATGATTTTAACAAAACGAAATTAACGATAAAAGGATTCAATGCAATTGAAAGCAATGTGTATACGGAAACTTATAAAATATTAAAAATTATTCTTATAATTATTTGTAAAAGTTTTAACCTTGCACTATTCAATTGATTCTTATCAGAAATTTGTAAAGTAAAATACTAAAAATTTAATCTGGTGTAAATAAAAACATATTTCATTTTTTAGCTGTCCTTGAAAACTAAAGGTAAATCATAATTTAATCGTAAATAAATAAATAAATATAATATAATATAATTTTGTAATCATCTGAAAATACTTTTAACAAATAATAAAGAAATATTTTAATATTTTTTTTTAAATATTAACTGAAATTATTAAATATAAATTATCAATATTTACCTTGTTTTAAATAAATATATAAATCAAAATGTTTATTGGGTGGCTATTATTTAATATCAGCTACAGAAAATTACCAATTAACTATCATTGAGGTGGTTAATTTCCTTCAAAATGTATTTAAAATTAAGATATAGTTTTACTCTTGATTATTTGGAAATGTCAGATCAGATTTTAAATGTACCTTCCTCAGGTAAAATTGTAGAAGTACGGGCGTCTTATCATTCAATCTTATCACATCTTTATGAGAATTAAAACAGGTGATCACGAAGAAAGATTTTATTTAGTAAAATTCCTTGATTCTTAAAGTAATTTTTTCACAGTTGTAAGTCAGAAGACATTTAATGTGATCTTAGATACCGATAAGATTTTTTTTTTTTTAATTCGTCACATTGTATCATATAAATGATAGATTAATGAAATTTTGTGTAAATGAAAGTGTTTCTTTTTAACTCTTTCATTTCTTGTGATACCAATCAGAATCATAACATTTAAACTTTTCTTTCTTACCGTCTAAAACTCGCACTGATTTAAAAATAACAATACTATTAAAAATAACAATATCTATATGCATTTTCCTACCGAAAAATATATACTTTAGATGGTTTCATTTTCCCTTTTGATGAATGAAAGGGTGTTTTACTCTATTCTGATAATATGTCAGAATCAGTTTTCTTTTTTCGGCAATTTAAGTGAATTAATTGTTTCAAATATTTTTTATATTTTATTTTAATATTTATAATTTGTATTTTAATTAATTGTAACATGTATTCTTTCAAAATTTTCATATTTTTGTTCATTGAAAAGTTACTATTTCAAGTGGCATCAGGGGTTATATTAAGTACAAGTAATCGCCTCTTAGTTGATTTGTTAAATGTATTAATTCGGACTTTATTATTGGTCCTATTTTCAAAATTATACATACATATTTCTTTTGGAACATATTTATGACTAAATATAAGTTTATTGTTTTATGGATTTAAAAAAAAAAAAAAAAAAATGGAAATGAAAAGGTTAAACGTAGAAATTACTTTTTTCTTATCTTCTTTCAAATCTAATTCTCAACCTAATTTTTTTTTTTTTTTACTACTATGATAGTATCCCGTATCACATAACTGTTTATTACCACATTATAATGATATATCAAAAATGACCATTGCTTTATTTGGCAATTTTAAAGAAGTAGAAGTTTACACACACACATATATGTGTATATATACATATATATCATTTGATATAAAGAATAATTCATTGCATAATTTGATATTGGATACATTTTAGATTGGTGAAATCCCACTATTAATGAAAACAAAACTTATAAAAAGTAAAAAATGTCGAGCGTTTTACTTGTTATCCTTTTTCATATCCCATTTTCAAACTTGGTATTTTTGGTCATGCCATACCAGATTACAATATACCACATCAATAACAAGTAGGGCATAATCCTTTTCTGTTCCGTTGTATTTATGGAATGAAAACTTTCATTGTTTCATTTATGTATCTCAAAATGGTGCTGGGGATTGGTGAGAAATTATTTGATAAAAATGCATCATCCGAGAGAAAGTTCTTTACAAAATTATGCCTAGAGAAATGGCTTAGAAATGATAATCCCTTTCTCTTAATAACTTATTAATTATTGCCATTATTAATAATATTTTATTAATAAACACTATATTAATAGATTTTATCAACTTAAAAGTCTACTGTATAATAACTGAAATTATATATACAGTCATTTGCAAAAGTTTAAGACCAGTAGCCGATTTTCAGTATTTTCACACACTGGATCATTTACGCAGATTATTGCGTCATTTCGTGTGCTCATTGCATCAGACGCATTCTACAAATAAAGGTGGGCGGTACGTTTATCGCCGGGTGTTTATTGGATTTTAATAATAATTTTAGTATTATTGACTTTAACTGTACTCTTAATTTAAAAAAAAAATATTAAAAATCGAAATACACAACAAATTTTATTGAATCAATGTAAAGCTTTAACAGATGTAAAGCTAGATTTACATATATATACATATCGGGTGTCTCAAAAGACTGTATGACAATTTAAAAATTCATAAAAATTGAAGGAATTGGTAGAATTGAACGTGGTTTGCGAAAAAAAAATTCTCGTGAAGGGAGATTTTTTTCAATAAAGAAAAAATAATAATAATTAAAATATAGATAGAGGGCGCTGTACATGAGCATATTGCACATTTCCGTGGAAAACTATATTTCTTTTCATGCAAATGTTTACCAGTATATAAATCCTATTCTATATGTACACCATCACCACAAATTACAGGTTTTAAACGAGTTACACCTCTAACTGCACACAGCTTCAGTCGGCGTTTCTTACTTGAGGGAAAACGCCTTCACTAATAACGTTTATCCACCAAGGTAGCATCGCAATTAAAACTTCATGTATGTGCAAGCAGAAGACAAAATAAGAAATAAACTATCTTAATCGTAAAACATTGCAATTTTTAGGACTTGCATGATTCTCGTTATGCATCCGTGCAGCGCCCTCTATTGACGAAAAAATGTAATTTTTTTTTCTTTACCTCCCCTTCACTCCTTAATAAATAAATAAATAAGTAAATCCACCTTTACGAAAGTACCTTTTCCCAAACCGCATTCAATTCTACCAATTCCTTCAATTTTTATAAATTTTTAAAATGTCTACAGACTTATGGGACCCCCCCCCCCCCCCCCCGTTGTGTATATAGTATATAGATATATGTACATGTATATATGTATATCGTAAGCTCTAAAATTATAAAATGTCACCGCAAGGCTGGCATTGAATTTAATAAAATATTGTTTTTCGTACTTAAAGTCTGTAATTATGTATATTAAACGAATTTAGCGTTGTTTAACTACAAACTTATAATCACTATTTATAGCTAATTTTTTATTTTTGAAAAACATCATTTATAAATCGTGATTATTTTTTAAGTTTTTTTTAATACTCTATTCCAAAAATACATAACTTATGTCTGATATGAGTTGGAAGATGGCAGATTGCCAGCTCGCAAAATTCAAAATATCGATGCAACGTAGCCTGAAGAAAAGCTTTTTAATTAATTTTGAAAAATTTATCAAAGAGGCTTTCAGCTAAGAACCATTCTGAATGTAACAGGTTTCCAATTATCAAATAAGTTTAAACATGTCTATTTGTTTGTAAGCTACAGTTCTATATACAAATAAGCACATATACAAATAGACTTCAAATTTATTATAAACCTTACTTTCTTGGCCGGAAGGGGGTTCAAATCAATATAATTCATTAAAAAAAATATATATATATATACTAATATTTATAATAAAGATAATAATTTGTGTTGTAAAGTTAATAAAATCATGTGATATAAACTTTGAAATTGAGGGAATTCACTATAATTTATTATGTTCTCTCACTATATTTTGTTGTACTTATCACTGACATAAACTGCTGTGTGAAACAAGTTATAAACTGATAATTAAGTATTAAGATAATGAGTGTTGAAGTGTGGAATGAGTTGTGTAGCAAATCACCAAATAAAAACGAAGTAATTCAGAAAGTACATTTATTTTGAACACACTGCACAAGGAATAAAATTACTCTCGTCCTCTAATTTGGCCACAACAAAACTCAGACTTTGATCAGAATAGCCAGGATCCTCGTCGTGGGACTGATGCTTTGAATCAATACAAATGTTCTCACTCTTGCCTGCATCTGTTGAAGCCATGATGAAACCACTGTACTGCAATGTCCATCCACCATCTTCTGGACATCCAGTTTGTCCTAATAATAATAACAAGAACAAGAATTTTAACAAAGAAAATTTATGGAATATTTCTAGAATATTATTCATTGATAAAATCTAGATTTATGATTTTTACAATGATTATGCATTCAAACTAAAACCCTTTGAAAGTCCTATCGCATAAACAGTTTAATGGGAAAATGTTTTCCTATAAAATGGCAATCTTGAATACCGATAAAAATTTCTTCATATTAAAAACCAAACTTCAATACAAATGAAAATTCCTGCCTATTAAAAAACAAACTCCAATACCGATAACAATTGTTTCATGTTAAATACTAAATTTCAATAATACTTACAAAAATTCCACCATAATCTGTTAAAAATGGTTTCTTAAAAATGATCTAAATTGTCTCAAAATAGCTCCGAAACAATATATACTTAAACTTGAAAACCCATGTACTCATTTTTGAGTATATTGACATGTGAAACATGGGGATATTTGGATTGTTATTGGTCAACCCCATTTCTGAGCATGTAAATATACTCAAAAATGAGTACGTGTTTTCTCAAATTAAAGTATATATTGTTTCGGAGCTATTTTGAGCCAATTTAGCTCATTTTTAAGAAACCATTTTTAACAGTGTAGAAACCAAATTTTAATACCAACAACAGTCTCTTCATATTTAATTTCAAACTTCAATACCGATAAAAATTTATTCATGTTAAAAATCAGATTTCAATGCCAATAAAAATTCTTTTCTACTAAATATCAAACTTCAATACCCACAAAAATTCCACGATATAAAATACCATACATCAATACCGATAAAAAATATCCTTCATATTGAATACCAAACTTCAATACCGATAAAAATTTCTTCATATTCAATACTAGTGTAATGGGACATATCCGACACAATTGGTTGATTGTGTGGCTTAAGGCCGATTGACTACTCTAGGGTCCTAGGCCTATGGGTAGGTTGCCCTCCGTAGGAGTCTTTCTAAGGGGTCATAACCCATATTTACGCGACTTTCGGAGAAAACTACAGAAAACTGCGATGTGTGCGACCTGGGATGAACTCGACACTTCTCATCATCAGCGCAGAACCGCTCTGCCAATGGCGAGGCCTTATCTGACGGATTTTAGTTTGTTATTATCCAGAATCTTCTTTTTAGTTTCCGAACACTATAATGAGGAAAGTATTGTAATCATGTCAAAAATCCGAATTTGAGATTTTGATGTTTCTATATGTTTCGAGGTCCAATGAGTAAGTTTCCACTATTTTTACGATGATGTATGTGTGTGTATGTGTGTGTGTATGTGTGTATGTCTGCGAGTGAACACGCTAGCGTCTAAACGCTTCGTTCGAATAAGCTGAAAGTTGGTACGTATATTGTAAGTCACCGTAGTACAAACCCTATAGATTTTGGTGAATCTAGCACTTATAGTTTTTTTTACAGAGACACAAAGAAAAATTCTTCATCATTATGGCCTATGGGACCAAAATCTTAAAAGTGCGATAGCACCTAAACGCCTTATTCAATTGAGCAAAAAAAAATATATATACATATTACAGGTCACAGATACTCAATCTGTATAGATTTTGGATAATCTAGCACTTATAGTTTTTTTACGGGGACACAAAGAAAAATTCTTTATCATTATGGTCTATGGGGCCAAATTTTTAAAAGTGTGATAGCGTCTAAACGCTTTATTAATCTGAGCAAAAAATTTGTGCACATGTTATAGGTCACAGTTGCACCAATTGTATAGATTTTGGTGAATCTAGCGTTTACAGTTTCTTTTCAGGGACACAAAGAAATATTCTTTATCATTATGGATTATGGCCTACGGGACCCAATTTTTAAAAGTGCGATAGCATCTAAACGCCTTATTCAATTGAGCTGAAAATTTATATGAGTATTATAAATCACTGTTGCAGTATCTATAAGCATTTTGGTGAATCTAGCATTTATAGGTTTTTACAGGGACACAATGAAAAATTCTTTATCATTATGCTATGGGCTCAAAGTTCAGTAGCGTTAAATAAAACATCGTGTAATATATGGAGAAAAATACTCAAACACTCTATTATGGTTTTCTCTTTTTTGTTTATTTAACAACTCCTCTTTCTTTACTTTATCTACAAAACTGTTAATTACTCAATGTTCGGAAAGTCGAGTGGAGTCATTCTAGATTTTTTGTTTTTCTGTAAAAAAGTTACAGAGTTTTTTACTCCTAGAAAAATCGTATTTCGAAAATACTCTCTTTACATTGAATATATGTTTTAAGGACTTATGTCTTACAAAATTTCATTTCTATAACCATAAACAACCTAACAATTTCTAGAAACCAGCTATATCACGTGACAGAAACTATAAGAAAAAGATAAATAAATATCATGAATTTTTCACGTTTAGGTTCTGAAATTAAGCATCCTGGCAAATTTCATCGCTAAAGGTTTGAAAAAATTCCGAGATATAGCTTTGGATTTTCTTCACATACAAAAGAAAAAGCAAAGTATGGAATTTTAAAAAGTATCCCCACACTTCACACTGATGTTTTACGCTTCTGCAACTTAAAAAAATAAAAAAAATTATGGTGGCTTGATTTATCCCGTACAGTTTGTTTAAACAACACCCTTCAGTTTAATCTCATAATTTACATATATATTATAAAATCAAGTTTTCTGTAGCATTTCTTCTATATTTAAATTATAATATATGCCAGACTGCGCAACCAATTAAAAAATATAGCTTTGTATTATTATTATTATTATTTTTTTTTTTTTTTTTTTAATTAGGGGGGAAAAATTCTTGTTGTTTTAGGTATATGTACAATTATTGTACAATCTTTAAACAAATTAACAATTATTTTAAAAATTACTAAAATCAATGTACTGATTTATTTATTTTTAAATCATTACCGAGGAATGTTAGTATGGTAGATCTGTACTTCACCAAACATGTGGCACATAATGCACTTTTCAGAAGTATTTCATCTTCATTTATGTCGAGTGGCTTGTCTAATAGCAGTCCATACTTTACACCAGCAATCTTACTTGTGTCGCCTTTCAGTTCTTGATTTATATTTCTAGTAGTTACTTTCGGTAGGCATAAGTAATTGAATCCTGCACCACTGGAATTGCGGGGTGACGAAGCGAGGTAACCGGAAAAAACAGTGGACGTGTATTCTTCATTGATGCATTCGGAAGATCCATAATGTATGTACGAGGATGATCCTCTGTCTTCTGGGTTCTGTTCTGGAAATATAATTAAAATTAATACTACGCATTTAAAAAAAAAAAAAAAAAAAAAAAAAAAAAATCCATTCTTTATTGTTTTATTATAGAGACACTGGGAAGGTTTGACCATGAGAAAGGGTTAATCCACTCATTAAATTTCTGCCATTTTGAGGTTTCACTTTTATCCAGTAGATGAAAGCACAAGACCAGAGTGAGTAGAGACCTTACATGAAGAGTGAAAAGGGAAAAGTGATAAAAGTGGCCTTAATGTAGGATCTCCAACAGGGAGCAAAGACATGTACCTGAATATTTCAGTTTGTTTTTAAACATTATTTTGTAAATAATTAATTTTAGTATGTATCATCAAAAAGTAAGTATATTTGCTCATTTCTGTAAGCTTTACTGAAAGAACTGTCTTTAATCTATGTAATTTGAATGCATACTTAAAACTTGTGCAATACCCTATTAAGTTACTAGTATAGTTCGGAGTCTTAATATATTGCTAATTGCTATCAAGATCATATATAAGATGGTTACTGAAGAATCATTGACCTTCAGTATCAATGCTGATAAAGAAGAAATGATCCAAATAAACAACACTTTCCAAATAATTATTTAGTAAATTTTTTTATGTATATATACACGTTGGGTGTTCAAATTACACTGGTCTACAGTGGTTCGGTAACAACGGTCAAATTATTATTTTTATTATTAATTCCAATTTTTATTTAAATATCTGCAAGTAAAAAAGTCCCACCACGTCACATTTTTCTGTTAGAGTATCAGAAAATGGCAATTTTCACGATTTTTTATCATTTTCACAGTATCATAGGTGGTGACCCTTCTTGCTGGCAACCCAGAGTCCTGGCAACTCAGAGTCACGGCAACCATACTTGTTCCATTTTTAAGTGCTAGAGGCCTATTTCAGTCGGTACAGTTTTCGAATTTTTATAATACACTCTTAATAGTGCTAAGGGCCTATTTCAGTCGGTATATTGAATGGGGATTTATTGAATGAAGTCCCCCCAAGGCACAACTTTGACATGAGTCCCCCCCAAGGTACCCCTATTTCAGTCGGTACAGCGTTGTCGAATTTTTATACGTCACTCTTAATGGTGCTAAGGGCCTATTTCAGTCGGTTTATTGAATGGGGATTTATTGAATGAAGTCCCCCCAAGGCCCAACTTTGACATGAGTCCCCCCCAGGCCCAACTTTGACATGAGTCCCCCCCCCAAGGTACAACTTTGACATGAGTCCCCCCAAGGCCCAACTTTGACATGAGTCCCCCCCCAGGTACAACTTTGACATGAGTCCCCCCCAAGGCACACCTTTGACATGAGTCCCCCCCAAGGCACACCTCCCCCTCATTGGGAAAAAGAGAAAAAACGTTGTTTTGCGGCTATAAGACAGTTTGGACTTCCAACGTTATTTGTTACAATATCTGCAGCTGAAACACATTGGTTTGATTTAATGAAAACTTTATCATGGAATTTAGATCGTCACGAATTAACTAAAGAAGAATTTGTCGATATTAACAAGTTTAGCAGTAGGCCTCTGGCACTAAATTAAAATCTGTCAATGTCAGATTTTCATGTTTTAAATAATGAAATAATGTCGTGTCTGTATAATTTTTTTTTTTTTTTTTTTTTGTTAAAGTATCAGAAAATGGCAAATTTCATTTTTTTTTTTTTTTTTTTTAAAGGATTTTTACAATAGAGTCAAATAGGCAGAAAAAATATCCGAGCACTAGCCAATAACTCCGATATCAAAAAAGTACATTTAATACTATTTTGTTAAATAAATCCTTGTCGAATCATGTTCTTAGACTGACTAAGAACATGACTCGACAAGGATTTATTTAACAAAGCATAAGTGTACTTTTTTCAGACAGGGATTATTGCTAGTGCTCAGATACTTTTGCTGCCGACTGTATCATACATGGTAACCTTATCAATCCTGCCTCCTGGCCATCCTCTCTGCTGGCAACCCCTGTTCGGCAATTCTGTATTCGTACCTTATCTTTTTTTTTTTTTTTTCTTTTTTTTTTCTGGTATTCTAGTTAACAGATATTCTTTGCTATGTGTGATTGTGCTGTTTTATAGTTAAAGTTTCATGTTCAAAATGGCAATTTTTCAGTGTAGAACTTGTAAAACCGTACCCGATAAGTTTTGCTGTATTTGTGAACTATTCATATTAAAATCACAAGGTAGACATTTAACACAAGACGTAAAAAAGCCTATTTTTTGTATTTTGGTTTTAAAATAACAAATAATAACAATTCAATCATTTAGCGTATTTTCCATGTTTTTATGTTCTACTTAGTCTACAGTATGTATATTATCTCCATATTAACAGTATTCCATGTTAAATTAATAATATTGATAGTAATAATGCATGTCTTTTAAAGATTTTTGTACATTGCTTCCAGAACAGATTAAATAATCATAACAAAAAAAACTGTATGTGTTATAGATTTTTCACTATTATTATTTTTTAATTCTGCACTACAAAATTAGTCAATTTCATTTCTGTTACCCCCCCCCCCTCCAACCCTCATATTTTTTATTTATTTATTTATTTATTTATTTTATTTTATTTTTTTTGACATTTTTTCGATTATTTACAAAAATGATAAACAAAATGGCCTGAATCTTCATACATGTAAACAACATTTAAAAATTCATATTTTCCACTATCGATTTAGTCCAGAGTACAATTAGGGGAACAATCACAAATTGAAGAAGAGCGAAAATACTTTGGATCACCCTGTATCACAAAATGCTACAAATGACTTGTAACTTTAATACATTGTTGCACATACTATGTACAATATTTGTATGTTTTGGTGCGGGAATTGCGCAATTATTTAGGCTGATATAATATTTTTTTCAAAAATTACTAATTTTTTGACAAGTTTTGTGCTTATAACTACAACGGATTTCCATAAAATTTTTTCAAAACTTGCTGAAAAATTTACAAAACTTGAGAGAAACATTATTTTGGAACATAAAACTCACGCATGTAATATTCGTTAAGATATGAGCAATTTATTAAAATTACTGTGCATGCGTGAAATATAGAAGAAAATTTATTGCATTGGTCGAAAGCTAGATATATCGAGCAACTTTTATCAGAAGTTCATTTGAATATAGTAAAAATTAAACAAATTGTCCGCAAAAGAACGACCTAGATTTTAGGTATTTTCCAGAGTTCAAATTTCATTAAGGATTTTTCACATGCTGCGTATTTAATTTGAAGATCCAATTATTTCAATCATGTTGCAAAAGTTCTTTTTTGCGAAAAACTCCTTATAGGCTTGTAACTTTAACATATTTTTATTCATTAAGTAAGATTTATTTGGGAATTCATAAGTGGCTTTAAAAAAAAAATAACTTTTGCAACATGATTGAAATAATTACGCGGCATGTGTAAAACCCCTTATGAAATTTCAACTCTTGAAAATACCTAAAATGTAGCTCGTTCTTTTGCCGACAGTTTGATATTCAAATGAGCTTTTGACAAAAGTAGCTCAATATATCTAGCTTTCAACCTATGCA
This sequence comes from Salticus scenicus, assembly GCA_963930645.1. Lineage (NCBI taxonomy): Eukaryota > Metazoa > Arthropoda > Arachnida > Araneae > Salticidae > Salticus > Salticus scenicus. Next base: position 155,810 of record CAWVNO010001564.1, on the reverse strand, counting down.
GTAAAAAATTTCTATCTTTCGCGCATGCACAGTAAAATAATATTTACCAAAAATGCTCATATCTCTACAAATATTACATGCGTGAATTTTATGCTTTAGAATAATATTTCGCTAATGTTTTGTCAGTTTTTCAGGAAGTGTTGTAAAATTTTATGGAAATCCATTCTAGTTATAAGCAAAAAAACTTGTCAAAAAATTAGTAATTTTTGAAAAAAAAAAAAAAAAAAAAAAAAAAAAATGTTATATCTGCCCAAATAATTGCGCAATTTTGAACAAATTTTGGAAGTTTTCAAATGATTGAAAAAAGAACTTTAGGGACTCATAGATGTGGATAAAGATGGAGAAACAGAAAGAGATGAAGAGTTTAATCTTCCAATAAAACCTTTAAATGATAGTGATAAAGAAGAGCAAGCGAACGATAAATGAAGTTGCAAAATCCTTTAACATTATTCATCATCATTTTGAGTTTCATATAGAAGCGATTATAATCTATTTATGTGCTTTAGAAAAAGAAATCGAAAAATGTTTAGTTAAGTCTTTGTTAAAGTAATAATTCATAACTGATTTTTTTTTTTTTTTTTTTTTTTTTTTAAGTAAAATTGTAGGTACACTTCATTTTATATTTATTCCAGCATTAATTGCATTTATAAATTACTATAATATTTTAATTTAGTAAAAGTTTTGTTAAATATTTAAATAAGAAAGAGGTATTGATCATTTACTTTTTTCTGTAAGCATAAAACCATTATAGTTATACATGCAATTGTGTTTCTAGTCTTCGCCGCATAATTGAATACCCCGCTTAATCGAATTAATATAGTTGGAACGGTAGATATTCGTTTAAGCGGGGCCGACTGTAATTAGTTTACAGTGCCATACAAAAAATTTCGGATACGTTATTTAATTATCTCGCATCAAATTTTGTACAAGTAGTCATGAGTTACAAGTAATTAACAAAAGACTATGATACATATATGGAGAGATAGATATAGACAGACAGATACAACGGAGAGTTGAAGGGAGCGGTATCTCCCCACTCCCCTCAAAAGCTTATATAGTTATGTAGCCAGTTAATAATAATAATAATAATAATAATAATAATAATAATAATATATGCATATGTATATGAATAGGTATTTAATTACTTTAAGTAATATGGAATAAATATAAATAATCTGATGAATAACAAGTAATGCATATAGGACGTTGAGGCTCCTGATCTGCAAATCCACTAGTTTAGGTGTATGTCGGCCGGCAGATGACGCTGTCATTACTCAATGTCAGTTATTTTCCATATGACTACATCTCAGCATCTGCTGATTAAAATTGCACTAAACTGCATATATAAAATATTTATTCTGAGAATCTATGATTAAACTTTTGTGCAAATTAAACGGCATGTGGTGGTGCTACATAAAATAATATAAAGGAAAGTTACAACATACTACATTTTTCAATTTATTTGTCTTTATGTGTAGTTGAAAATTTTAGAATTTTGTGTAAAAATGTTAATTAATATGGATCCACAACAGCTTGAATTATGTTTTAAACTTAGACCACATCTATTATTATGTTCATTAAGCAAAAATTTAGATTTTTTTTTTTTTTTTTTTTTTTGTAATCATGTCACAAATAAAAAATACGTAAATTAATTTTGTTTAAAAAATATTTTCTACTTTTATCGAAAATGATTGATCTAAAAAACAAACTTTGATTAAGAATATGACACAATTCTAACATATTATTTTTCACGCATTTGTCCATGGATGCTGCAACTTACTGGAAAACACCTGTAAGAGAAGAAAGGAATATAACCAAATTATAATTATTATAACTACAGGAAAAAAAAATATTTTTTTAATAATATTAAGAATTTGTGTAAACACACCTCACACCTTACACCTCACATTTTCTCGACAACGCTTTTTTGGCGCTAAAAGAAACAGTTTGCGGAAATTTCGCCCCCGCACATTTTTTTCCTAAGTGAAGTGAGTTTAAATAAGTTTAGCAATTAAATAATTTTATAAATAAAATTATAAACATAATTACACTTGCTTATTAATTTTACTTACTTTATAATTATTGTCTGATTCACGTGATTTTCTTTTTTTATTTCAACGTAAAATAATTGAGTATAAAGACGGCTTCCGAGAGAATAATTTGTTGGATCAAAAGGTTTAATGCCAAGAATTAAATGAAATTATGAGTGTACAATAATTTATTTATTGAATTTTATTTAATTATTGATAAATAAATAAATAAACTATTTATTTTATTTATTTATAGATAAGCAAATACAGGGTGGTTATAAATAATTAAACTTCCCCTATGAACGGAATGCAACGAAATTTGGTATATAGACTATACACGAGATGCGCTCTTGGAATTTCTAAAAAAAAAAAAAAATTCCAAAATGTCCACCAGAGGGCGCTTTTTCCGAAAAAACTTTAAATTTAACACAATAAACGACCAAAACGGAATACAGAAACAATATTAACATTTATTGACTTGTTTCTGATCACCTTGTAACCACATTAAGTAAAGGTAAGGAAAAAATAATAGTACGCTGTCTGAGAAAAAAAAAAAATTCAGTTTGCAGAAACAAGAACAGATTAGGGCGAAATTGCACAAGTGGGGCAGTTGTTAATCGTGTCCTGGACGATGTAGGGAAAGGTGTTCCATGTGACTACCCTCATTCACCTGCAAAATTTCATGTCGATGGACAGTGTGTTCAACAGCAGATGGTAACTGATCAGTTGTGATGCTTCGCACACGAAGCGTTATGGAGATCTTTAAGGCATTCAACGTCGCAACACCTCCACGATACACAACACTTTTTCAAGGTGATCAGAAACCAGTCAATAAATGTTAATATTGTTTCTGAATTCCTTTTTTCGTCATTCATTGTGTTAAATTTAATGTTTTTCCGGAAAAGGCGCCCTCTGATGGACATTTTGGAACTAATCTTTTTTTTTTTTTTCGAAATTCCGTGAGCGCATCTCGTGTATAGTCTATATACCAAATTTCGCTGCATCCCGTTCACCCGTTTGCGCTGTAGGTTGCTGTTTATAGGGGAAGTTTAATTATAACCATCCTGTAAGTCGAGAAAATTGTAAAACTATTTTTTTTTTCCTCAAATTTCTCTCCACTCATTTCGATCTAACTATTTCGTTTTTTAAAAGATAATAAATTGATTAAATAAAAAGAGTTTGGGCAGATCGTTAATACTTATCGGATAACAAATTCAAAACGGACAGTACCGAAAAAATCGAAGTAGCCCTTTTACGTTTAAGTCTTAATTGCATATGAATAACACTATACGTACTATACATAGTATTTACTTTCACGTTATATCCTAAATTTTATTTGATTTATCCGGTCGACCATAAAATGACGGCAATTTCACGCCAAACATAATATTACAATACGTTATGAGCACTTTTTCGACCGTAAAAGACAACTAATATTTTCGTAGTTATATATTTTTTACATTTTAAATGTTTTATGGTTATTTATTATTGGCTGATATATAAAAAAATATATAAATAAATATGAACACTTGATCATGGTACAGCTATATTACAGCCTTCTCCCCACCCACCACACCCCCTCCCCTTTCTTGGAGACTTTTGAATTTTTCTCTCCATTTTGCTGATGAAATTTTTTGTATAATTCCCTGTATGCAAAAGAGGTAATTTTGAATACTTATTTTGCTAAAACGTTTAACGAATGCACTTTTTTAAATAATAAAAATACTTTGTATTAGGTTTTACATTTTTATTGTACGGCTAGGTTTAAAGTAACACTTGTAGAAATAAATTTTCCATTCTTAAAAATGCCTTTTTTCTATAAAATTATACAATCAAACAAAAATAGATAACTTATGCGATTATTGTTTCTCTTTCTTTCTTTCTTTCCGATATAATTTATTTATATTTTGGATGCACTACTTGGCTTAAAAGGGCTGACGCGAAAGTTCTTGGCGAAAAATGTCCGGTCTACTTCAGAGTCAAATTTAAAAATTGCCCTGGAGGATCTATAAAATAAAAAAAAAAATTAAGTAAAAAGTTCTTTTTAATCTGATGCTTAATTAGCTTTCATGCAAAATTAATACTTTCATTAATTTTTAAAAACTTACCAAATATTCGTAAATCGGTCGTCGCGAAGCACTCGGACATCTTCGCGTCGAGTCATGTGACTTTCCGAGCTACAGTCTGCGCTACGTTGTCCACAGACACACAGACATTCCTTTATATATATATATATATATATATATATATATATATATATAATGGTTTAAAAAATATTTATTATTAACATTCTTTTAAAAAGATATAAATAAAAAATGAAATGCTTTTCAAATTTCGAATTTTCTCCCCTACCAAAGGCATAACAGTTCAAACATCAAAGGGGGAGATCACACAATTTTGTTTCAAAATTATTCAAATTATTTTCAAGAAAATCACTTAACAATTACATGTTAATTAAAATGTACTCAATATTAGTATTAGTTACAGATATTATCAAAAGGTTCTTTTAAGTGGTATTAAAAGAAAAAAATTCATAATATCCTATTGGGAGGACCTAAATCCCTTGAACTCTCACCCCTACAATTTAAAAAACAGGTTTATTTTTTTTAAGAACTTTAGCGAGTAAGAGAGTTATGAAAGCTTGAGGCTTTATGAATAAAATCTAATAAATTTACTGACTAAAAAAATCGTATCAACACTTAGTTCGATAAGGCGTTTAAATGCGTCGCACTTTAAATAATTTAAGTCCATAAGCCCTCTTCTAATATTTAATATTTAATAAACACAGGCGGATATATACACAAAAAATCAAATTTTAAAACGACTTTTTTTTTTTTTTTTTTTTTTTTTTTTTTGTAAACTATTTGAAAATATTATACTGCTTATATACTACAATATACTAGTTTACAAGTTTCAAAAAATAATTAATATTTCACACCTTTACCAACTCTTTCTTAACCAGACTGTATTATGAAAATTACTAATTGTAGCATTTATATATGTAAAAAATCAAAAATCCGGACAGCTTAAAATGAGCCAGTAGTGGACACACTAAAAACTCAGTAGTGGACCCCTTTGAATTTTTGCTTTAAAATTAAGGTGACCAAACGTTTCTATGTCTTGGGGACAGACCTGTTTTAGCAGTTTGTCCTCACATACATGAATTCCCGTTGGGGCCAACATTTAGGACTGAAATTTGAGTGAATTTTACGTCGCACTAGTGCTACACTATTGGTTATTGGAGACACTCTGGGAATCACTCATAAGTGCTAGTCAGGAGACAATCCCATCCCAATTTTCTCCTCGTGGCCTCAATGTCCTCCATGTTCCTATCAAAGTTAAACCTTTGAGGATTATCAAATGCCTTGAGACTATACTTAGGAGTAAGTTTCAGGCCGTCGTTAACTGCCCATAGTGTAGCACTAGAGTGACATAAAATTCACTCAGGCTCAACCTTATAAATACAGACCGCAGTTATGCTATTTCAATGTCGATGTTTCAATGGGAACCGAACTTAACCAACAAGTCCAATATTGACACCCCCCCCCCCCCAAAAAAAAAAAAAAAAAAAAAATGCGAATTAAAAAATTAAAATGTCCCAAGATTATCTCATGATTGAAGCGAATTTCCATTTTGTTCAGTTTTCTAAATTCGGGAAAGCCTAGGATCCACTTTCTCCGCAGAAGATCAAAGTTATGATTGCATATCTTTTTACCCTCTTAGGAGTAAGTTTAGAGTGACGTTTAAAAACACTTAATTCAACTCTAAAATTGCGAGATTACAGTATAGTGTCCACTACTGGATCTGACCTTAAAAGTCCCATGAGCCAGTAGTGGACAGGGCTGCCCACTATTGGTCATGCTGACATTCTTTGGCACCAGTAGTGGACACCCATAAAAATACTATGTGTTAATACAAGATTTAAAAAATAGCGAAAGAAGAGAATTCTGCATACTTATTTTAGTCATATGAAAGCAAAAGGTAGAAGAAATCAGTTTAAAATAAGCAGAGAAAGAGCAAATCAAATTTTATTTCCTTATTTTCCTTATTCAAAATGATAAGAAGAAAACGGCAGAATCACAAAAAGTGCAAAATTTTTTTAGTTAAACTAACATTATTTTAAAACTAATGGCTGGAATTATTTTTAGTTAACAGTAGAAGACTATAACTTCTTTCCTGAACATTGGTCGAATCTTCAAAATTATTAGTTAGCTTATTTTCTGAGTTTAAAATTAAAAGTGTCCACTACTGGTACAGGGTCCACTACTGGTGCGTTTACCTTATATATACATATATATTTATAAACCACATAAAGAAAAAGAAAAAAAAAAGGTAATTTTTTTTTCATTTCACTAATACATATATAATATTAGGAATGTATTAATTTTAACAATAGATTTTCAGAGATTTCATTATATACTTTCCCACAGAATTAAGATAATTTTTAAATGTATTTAAAAAATATTTTTGTTCAACAGCAGATTCCAAATAAAAATTTTTTGCAAAAAAATAGAACGGACTCCAAAATGATCTACTATTCAAACAACTAAAAATAAAAGAAAATTGGCATAAAATGGAACTGTAAATTGCGCCTAAAAGTATTATATAATTTCCTTCGCCAAACAACCTAAACACTACAATTAATCATAACTTTTGAAGTCGGCGCAAAATTAAATAAACTTTAATTCGTTTTTAAAGATTTGTTTTTAGACCGGTAGCTACAAATGCTGTTGTCTCGAATGATCCAGTTTCATGTTTCCTTTATTATTTTACCACTGTATAGAATTAGACTATTAGTGACATCTAAATAGAACAGTGAACATTTTTCGCAATTCGGTACTTATGTTTCAACGAAGTTACTAAATAGCCTTTAAATAGGGAACATTCCATAGTGAACTTGAATAACACATATCTTTTTTAAGAAATTCTGAAAATATCTACGGGCGCTGAAGACGAACAGACGGAAACAAGAAGGACTCTCGGATACATAGGTAAACTAATTTAAATCGTGTTTGCACTTAAAAATTGTTAGAAAGTGTTAAGAACGCTTAATGTAAACGAATATACAATTCTAGCAAATTTCCAGCTACAGCTCTTAATATAATTGAATATTTTTGTGTGACCCCGTAAATTGTAACGATAATCACACTGTATTCAATAAAAAGCATTCGTTTGTGAATATGAAGAGCATATTTAAATTTCATTAAGATTTGTGGAAAGCAAAGGTATGAAAATAGGGTTTATAGAAATACCTCTCATAGAACACAATGCTTTGGAATACTTTCGAAAGTTCCTGTAAACAAATCAGCAGAGGTATTCACTCTATTTTCAATAGGGGATATCCGATATTGAACTTGAATAACATATATCAGTTTCAAGAAATTCGATGAATATTTACGTGAGTTAGAGCAGGGACAGACAGACAGTTGCACTAGACCTATTAATGTCATTTAAAACATTCAATATTCCATAGTGAATTTGAATAACATATATAATTTAGTAAAAATTCTGAAAATATTTACGGACGCTGGGGAGGGCAGATGAACATAGAGACAAATGGACAGTCGGACAGATAGATACTTAAATTGAAATCATATACACACTTAAATATGTTAACAAGTGTTATATGGCTTAATGTAAACGAAAATGCAATTTCAGCAAATTTGCAATAGAGGCCTTCAATATAACTGAATATTTTTGTGTGGCCCTGTAAATCTAACGCTAATCATACTTCATTATTTAGAAAGCATTCTTTTGTGCATATGAATAACATATTTCAATTTTATTAAGATTTATTAAGTAAATTCAATTTTATTAAGTAAAGTTATTAAAATTTGGTTTACAGAAATACCTCTCATAGAACGAATGCTTTGTAATAATTTCGAGTGTCCCTGTACACAAACCAGTGGTGGTATTTACTCCATTTTCTATAGCAAACATCCGATAGTGAATTTGAAGAACATATTTCAATTTCATTGAGATTTGTGTAAAATAAAAGAATTAAAATATAGCTCGTAAAAATACCTCTCATAGAACACAATGCTTTGAAATACTCTCAGGTGCTCCTGTAAACAAATCAGCAGAGGTATTGATTGTATTTTCAATAGGGAATATCTCATAGTGAACTTGAATAACATATATCAAATTCAAGAAATTCGATGAATATTTACTCGAGATAGAGCGTGAACAGACAGACGGACAGAAAGATAAATCGAAGTCATTGACACTTTTCAAACTTGTTGGAAAGTGTTAAAAATTGCAATTTATATGACTCTTTCATATTTCTCGTTAAGCGTCCATGCAGTACCCTCTATCAACGAAAAATTTAACTATGTTTTTTTGTTTTTGTTTTTCTATACAAAAAAAAAAAAAAAAAAAAAAATCCCTCTTCACTAGAAAGATTTTTTCACAAATCTCGTTCAATTCTGCGAATTCCTTCAATTTTTAAGAATTTAAAATATCTACACACTTATGTAACACCCGGTATATATGTATATGTAAAAATTTCGCTGTGCTTGAATAATTTAACAGAATTAAAATACACTTCATACAATCAGCTTTCTGAATTCGTAATATATCCTATTTCATTATTTTATTAGTGTGTAATTCCTCTAGAAAAATGTAAATACAGTGTTTCCAATACAGAAAATGTTGATAATAAACAACATAACTTAGTTGAGTTTTCTTTTCATAAATATCACATATTATCATACAGATGAGATAGGACAGTGAAGCTAAAACGCGAACCGGAAATATAGTAGCACCACTAGTGTCAACAGAGGGGAACTACATGTGTTAAGTCTACATGAATAGCATCTTTGATCGAAAATTGTTTTTCTATTTCGCGAGTAGTTAGTAGCAGGTTAGTATGGGAAGTTTTCTTTTTCTTCTCTTTCTATTGTTTTTGAATTCACAAAATTATCCTCAAAACATTCACAGCTATTCTAAGAAATAAAAATTATTTTTTATAATGTTTAAAAATATGCTTCGTCAAACATATTCATATTCAAGTACAAATTAAAATTACAAACTGTAATTCTGAAATAGCAGTATGAAATCATTAAATATTTAACGTTGCTTGGTTTAAATAATACAAAATGCCTTAAAATGAAAAAAATCCCTTTTCGGCAAGCTTAAAGGCAAAGGTAGATTCCTTTACGTAAATGTTACAATTGTAAAGAAATTTTACATATGCATTAATACTTAGCCAGTGGCTTTGTTGCCACACATTGCATTATTTACGTCGCTATTCTGTTTTCAAGAAATTTAATTTTCAACTACAAAAGGGTTTTACTTAAAATTTTAGGCTAGATTTATTGGTTTGTAAATGTTTCAATTTTTTTAAATTCAAGCTCATAATCATCCAACAAATAGAAGCCTTAACGATATACAATCATAGCAATGGTGAATCCCGGAGGGGGCTATTGGGCTACACCCCACCCCCCTTCCCACCCAAGCTAAATCAAAATTATAATTTTTATTTTAAATCTATATAACTGTTGTTCAATATCTTTCCTTTAAAAGAAACAATAATAGAAACGTGAAAATGCACTTGTGATCTTAGTATGGTCAAGCTCTGGAAAGCCTGGCGTTGCTATGGTCAAGTCAAATACAGATAAGTGGTAGCGGTTTTTGGATAGTTAATTCGTTGTAATTTTTATTGAATTATTGAAAGTTTTGTATTGTGTTTTTGTTATTCTTCTTGTCAGATGAGTAAAAATTGTAAAGTGAAACTGTTTTCGTTCACATAAGCTGGAACATTAACATTAACATTAGTTAACCTTGGACCATTTGGCACCGCTGAATTCCAATATTAATTGTTATGAATTTAGTAAATTGTATGATTTGGCGAGATTTTGGTGACAAAACTTGCGACTTAGCAATGAAATTTGTGATTTGGCGGCAAAAGTTCATAGTTGACGATGAAATTTTTGACTTGGCGACAAAATTTGGCGAGCCTGGCGATGGAGAAAGGCAGCTTTGGCGCCATTATATTTTCTTTCCACGCGAAAACATCATATCTCTTCACAGACTAATATATTGTTTCGACAAGATAAAAAGTCAAAGGAAGCTGTAACGTATTTCTCTCAATCGTAAATTTTAAATTCTTGCCTAAACCGACATTCTAAACTTTTCACCACAAACGATATTTGTATTAAGATTGACGTATTATTTTAATTTTATATTTTTAAATGATTAATTAAAACGTTTAACATGGTTTTTAATTAACACACTTTTATTAACTTGATATGATGCAACTATTAATGTATGTAACGGAATTTTGCAATTCAATTTTCGGCAACTTCTTGTCGTCCGAAGGACCTGAAATTTTGCACACGACTTCATAATCAATGACAATACTAGATACAAGTGTTTCCAGGCACTTTTCCCATCAGGTTCCAGGTGCAAACAAAAAATCTATACTTGTACTAGCAGACCCGGCCACGCGTTGCTGTGACTAAGTTATACGTTGAATTATACGGCTGTAAACTATTTAGTACAGTCAAATTATTATTTACGAACAAAGACGAAAACGTTGTAACCGATGTAAAAACCCACAGGGTTGAGATTTGAAACTTAGGTCAAAATTTGGAAGCGATTGATAAGAATTTTCGTAGTGTTGATATTAAGCACAAATTAATTTTATTGTAGGGTCCTATAAATTTTAATGGAGAAGTGATATATATTATTTATAATGCTACTTTGGATAAAATTGCTAAAATGACTAATATATAAATTAAATTCTATTAAAATTCTATTAAAATAAAAGTATAAAAGAAGCAGACGATTTTAAAATCACTTTTTTTGGAGGAGTGAAATATAATATATGCTATAATGGATAATTTTACTATAAAATGACCTCATCATTTTAAATATTTTAAAGAGGGCAACAGCTGTAGTTATAAAAAGGAAAACAATAAGGCTAAACCAGAAAAATAAGTAAATTTGACAAATATTTTAAAACTTTAAAATTGGAAATCTTATGAAATATTGGAAATTTAAAGTAAATACATGTATCATTTTAAATAGAAAAAGATTTTGGAAAAGTTTAGTGTATTTTAACGAAGTGATGAGAAGCTTTTAAGTATGTTAAAATTTTAATAGTAAATTCAAGTTAATAAAGATGGGAAACATTGAGGATTAAGATAAGAATAATTATAAGATAAAAAAAAAAAAAAAAACTTTTTATATACCATGCTTTTAAATTTTAATATACTAATAATATACTAATTAAAAGGAAAATGATAAATATTCTATCATTGTTTGAAGTCAAATTTGTTTTCAAATGTCTAAATAAAATATCTGATGTAAGATACTAATATTTTGCAGCGTAATAGATTTCATTTCTGTCATCCTTGGCGAAAAAAAAGAATATCGCCAAATTATCTGGCGAAAATATTTAATTCCTCTCAAAAATCATGGTTACTTTAACAACTTATATTAAAAGAGTAATGAATAATATGAAACAATATTTCGTACAATACATATTACATGTCATACATACGTACAATGAATAATACATATTACATTTCGTACAATGCATAATACATCTGGCATGTATATTTTCGTGTTACGCTTTTGATCGCCAAATAATAATAATAATAATAAAAAAAAGCCAAGGGCGACAGAGTTTTGAAATTTAAAATTAAAATTTTGTCAATTTGACAGAAAATTCAATCTAACACCCGCGATAACTAATACATATCTATACCCAAATATAAGGATTAAAATCGGGAAATAAATTTCCTCGATTTTTAATAATTTCTTACAAAAAATCCAGTGGGCAATTAACATAGGAAATCTTTTTCTTGGCTGCACAGACGGTCAGTGAGTCACACTTCGCTTGCGTATAGAACTCATAGATATAGTATAGCATATATAGAATAGAGTGATCATTGGGGAGAAAAAAGTTATTCCTTTTCATTTGGGAAAAGACGACGTTTTTACCAAAATATGGCCGTCTTTCCCCGAGTGAATACACACGGGAATACATGCTAATATTTTAGCAAATAAAATTTATGAATAATTTATTTGCTAAAGGGGAATGGAAGACTCCAGATATAGTTTCAAATTCATATTTCTTTCCTTCTTTCTTTTTTTTTTCAATACCACTTAATGGCTGTTTCTAAAGCTTTTTTTTTTTTTTTTTTTTTTTTTCGGCATCAAAAATCTTTGTACGATAACATGGGGATGAGAGATCTATATATATTACTATATCTACGAGAGAACTACATTAGCACTTTATCAATGTGTATAAAATCTTTAAATTGATTATGACGTCAATTTTAGTGAGATGCATAATTTAACTTTTTATAATTTTTTAACGTTCACATTTGATTAAATGTATTTATTTTTATGTCAAAAAAAATGAACTCGTATTTTTTTTTTTTTTTTTTTTTTTTTTTTTTGGCAACAATTAAATTAATGGAACTCACAGATATTTTGGAGCAACTTTAATAAAGGTCTATAATTAACAAATAATTGCAATAAAACAATATTGTGACAATAAATTGAGATAAAAACTATCCTATCCGCGATTGTAATGAAATGCTCGCCCTCTGGTGGGCTAAGGTGAAATTATCACACCACAGCATATCCTCATATTATGTAATCGACTTTCCATGATGAAATGGCGGAGAAAGAATAATAATTACACGTGGCTGTTATATTTACTAACAACTGCAGTGTTCAGAGAGCGCCATCTATCGATCATTACAAACGCGGATCTCTCAAGTTGGACCAAACTGCACACATTGTGCAAAATTTCATTAAAATCGGTTCCTTAGTTTAGGAGTTTACCCCGGACAAACATCGTGACACGTAATTTATATATATATACAGATAAAACTATCGTATGTGACACAGGATTTGGATGTATTTGTATAATGTCGAGTGGCAACAATTAATTTTCTTTAATAAAGATTTAAAAGTATGTAATAGTTTTCTAAAACCTTTATTAGTTCATTTTTCAATAAAATAATGTTCATTATTTTTTTTTTTAAATGGTATAATTTTATTTATCAAAATAAAGGAATTCGAGTAATGAAATACTCTAATTTAAATTTAAGTTTTCATGAAAATAAACTTCAACGGAAAATCCATTAAAATCGTCCCTAGTTCATTTGTTAAAGGGATAATACCTAAATGTCCCCAAATTTATTACCTTTTCTATCATGCCAGTTTAATTCATTTAGCGTTGATTTACACGATTTTTTTTTTTTTTTCTTTTTTTTTTTTTTAACGATGTCATTTATCTTTTACATTATAGCATCTATGTCATAAATTTAAGTCTAAATCTGCTTAGCCCTAAGATATGTTGATTTTATTTACTTATTTTTTTATTAACTTTTATTTTATTTGTAATCACGGATGAAATTTTATTTCATTTTTCTCAGTACATTGTTCTAATTGTGACGTCATATTTTCTGTAAATTAAACTTTTTTTTTTTAAATCAGATTATTATATTGTTTAAAAACATGATTAAAATTTTATTATATTTTCAGTGATTTTTTTTATTATGTTTTGCACGTGACATAAGCATCAGATTATAAATTTTTGCAATGAAAGCAATAGAAAATGTTCATCAAAAATGTCGAAAAATCACTTTTTAACTTGTAACTTTTAAGAAATTGAAGTTATTGAAAAAGTTTAAATACAAAAGTTGTTCCTTAGAGTAAGGCGGTAATTCGCCTGATTTGAAGTATTTTCCTATTTTCAATATTAAAGAAATTATGGGCAAATGAAAATTTCCACCCCCCACCATTTCCACCCCCTTTGAGCTGAACACCCCTTCTACGAACTCGACCGAGATTTTTACTGTCCTGACAACATATCCCGAGCTGGTTAAATTTAAATAAAAATTACTCCAGTTATCGTGTTCACAACTTAACATGGGAAAAAGCGTTATACATATATATATATATATATACCTATATATATATATATATAAACTTTTGAACGGAGGGTGGTTTTGGGTTCTAGGGGTCATGATCGGTGAAGATATGAAGAAATTTTTCAGAAGTCGTGTCATGAGAACCATTGCAATAGGTAGATCTCCTATAAGGAATCTACCTAAAAAAATGTTTTTATTTTATGTACAGTCGGTAACAAAAGTGTCCGAACACTAGTAAAAATTCCTATGTAAATAAGGTACGCTTAATACAGTTTTGCTAAATAAATCCTTGTCGAATCCTGTTCTTAGACTGACTAAGAAAAGGTTTCGACAAGGATTTATATAACAAAACAGTATTAAGTGTACTTTTTTTATATAGGAATTTTTGCTAGTGTTCGGACACTTTTGTTACCGACTGTATATTTTCAAAGTTTATTTTCTTAATATTTAGCACTTGCTTCTTAAAATAAATTGCTTTTGACAATCAAGTTTGTAAACAATAATAAAGTTGCCAACGAAAACGTATGTGCAGTTTTCTTTCCTTCACTTTTTCTACTACTTTTATATTTACAAAATCATAACATTCACAGCTATTTTCTAAGAAATAAAACTAATTTTTATTGTGTTTGAAAATAAATTTTTCCAAACACATTCGTGTTCAAGAGTGCAAATTAATATAACAAAGTGTAATGCTGAAATAGCAGTATGGTATGAAATCTTAAATATTTAACATTGCTTGGTGTAAATAATACAAAATGCTTTAAAATGAAAAAAATATTTCTGGTTTATGTATATTTTCGAAATTTATTTGCTTAATATTTAGTACTTGCTTCTTAAAATATTGCTTTCGACAATCAAATTCGTAAACAATAACAAAATCCAAATGTAAACATCAATAAATGGTTAGTCGGTTGGATGTTATGTTTAACGTTGCACTAATATCACGATATGAACATAGATACAATAAAAATAAGACGAGCAACTGCGTAAGCTGGAGAGCTCGAGAAACTTACAGCCGTTGACAATAGGGTCGTTGCAGTCAAATTCCGGTTACCGAAGAATATACGGGAGTGTCCTATCTGTATAATAATCTGTGATAAAGATAACCATGATAAAAACACACGAAAACAAGTCGACATGACGTCACGAACCCATATTTCTGTGGGTGACTTTGTAAAAGAACTACCCGCATGTCTTTGAAAATAAAACCCATTATACTTAATTTTAATATCATACTTAAATTCAGTAAAAAAAAAAAAAAAAAAAAAAAAAAAAAATCATGAAAATCGTTTCAAATACATCTAAAAGTATATAGGAACAAAAAAGAAAGAAAGAAAAATTATTCAATGTGGGACTTACTATTTTTCTTTGGAGTTTATTTAACTCTTGGTTAAATTTGCCAGGCAACGCAAACTTTCTATTTTCTCTGTAAGTTGCCTCGGCATCATCCAGCTGATAGGAACCTTTTTCCAGATCCAGATTACCGATAGTGTAAATGAACTTGCGTAGAACAGATGATATTCTTGCTGTAAAATCCGATATCTTAAAAAAAAAAAAAAAAAAAAAAAAAAAAGTAAAATATTAATTATATAAAACCACAAAAAAAAGCCCAAATACACTGAGAGAAAAAAATATACCGCCTTTCTCTAGAATGAATAAGTGGCCATTTTCTAAATCCCTTAACTAGAAATATAGCTTTCCGATCTATCCGCATGAGGCACGCCAATAAACTGAATAGACTAAATGATCGAGAATTTCTAGTGTACACGTTTCTAGAGGGTGAAACAATATTCTGAATACTCTAAATATTTTGAATCGTTTATATTGCGAGAAATTCTCGCTTGATTTTCTAGAATTTGGTAATAAGATTATAGTTGCAGAAACCCGCCTCTTGTAGTCTGATTTATTTTCAGAGATTTTTAAATAACTTTGCCCTCGACAATATAGGCAAACGCTCTAAAATTCTAATAGGGGCTTCTAGAACTCGCTTTCCAAGGGGACTAGAATTTATAAGGATGACATGCAACTATTTTTTCTAGAGCCACAATTTAGATTCTAGATGTCAGTTACAGAGTTTTGCTCAGTGTACGATCTAAAAGAAACGTTCGGGTTCGATACTCGAACCCGGCGTAGACTATCTTGTACATTAATAAGGACTGGTGCACGAAAAATCCGTCGTGATCGCAATGTCCTCCATGTTCCTTCTAGGGGTGAGTCCCAGACCGTCACCAATTGCCCATCTGTGCAGCACTAGTGCGACGTAAAATCCAACCAACCAACCAACCCCCATGCTTCCATCCCAAAATATGCCTCGGATGGTCACCGAAGAGCTGTGAATGATCAATACTGTGATGGCATGTCTCCGGACCACCTTAGCAGTGTGTCCCAGACTGTCGTCAATTGCTCATAACGCAGCACAAGTGCGACTTAATACCCACTCAATCATTCCGCGCAAAGTAAAGTATTAAAATTATTTTACCTATTTTAATTAATAGTTTTTATTAATGATTTTAATTGATAATTAATAATTAACTTTAACTTTAACTGAAAATAAACTTTAGTGATTTGTAAGCATCTCTATATTAAATAAAATAATAAACAAATATTAGTTATTTTCACTCACTATTTTAGATTTTAAATTCTTTAGAAATCTCAAACAGCAGTGTAATTCAATATTTGCTTTATTTTAAAAAAAATTTCTAAATGTACTACATACGCGTATTTAGTTTAGAAAGAAACTGTCAGTCCACTGTTAAGAATGGAAACTTTTATAAATAAACTAAATGTCCAAATATGATTTTTGTTTCTTTTTCTTTTAAGTCAGCAAAGATTAATTTTAAAAGAACATTCTATTCAATTTTTTGAAAACGTATTTCTTTAGGATTAAATTTACAAAGATGGTATTTATTCTGAAAAGAGACTTTCTTAGCTTTATCGGTTTACATAATATTAAACAAAAGCTTATGACTTATAACATACGTTAAAAGAAAAATTTATAGATTCTTAATTACTTTTTTGTTACATATTATAAAATATACTTTTTTCATCTCATGGTCAAAATTATGAATTTTGTTATTGTTAATATATAAATCGATTATCATTTTTAATAGGGCTCAGAACATTTAGATTTTTTTTTTCTTAAAGTATTTTACAATACAGTACTTCCTCTATAATCCGTCACTTTACTTCTGGGTTCTCCAGTAATTCGTAATTTTTATACAGGCAACTAAACTGAGAAAAAATTCTGTAACTGACATCTAGAATCTAAATTGTGGCTCTAGAAAAAATAGTTCCATGTCATCCGTATAAATTCTAGTCCCCTTGGAAAGCGAGTTCTAGAAACCCCTATTAGAATTCTAGAGCGTTTGCTTATATTCTCGAGGGCAAAGTTATTTAAAAATCTCTGCAAATAAATGAGACTACAAGATGCGGGTTTCAGCGACTATAATCTTGGTTTATTACCCAATTCTAGAAAAACAAGCGAGAATTTCTCGCAAAACAAATGATTCAGAATATTGTTTCACCATCTAGAAATGTGTACACTAGAAATTCTCGATCATTTCGTCTATTCATTTTATTTTCGTGCCTTATGCGCATAGCTCGGAAATCTATATTTTTAGTTAAGGGATTTATAAAATGGCCACTTATTCATTCTAGAGGAAGGCGGTATATATATTTTTTTTTTCCGGGTGTACCAAGCGGGTAACCTGCTAATTTCGAGCGTGAATTGGAGACAGGTGACTGCTTGTCTCAGAGTCAATGATCGCTGTGAGCGATGTACAGGTGTTGGACAAAATATAATGTGAACCATTTCGCTTTTTTTAAATTTTGTCGAATATCTTGAAAAATACTTAACGTGTTGTTCTTCAATTTTGGGAATAAGAAAAATATGTTTTTCATCATATTTTTCAGCAAAAATTTCATCCTCATATTTTTTAGGGGGCGAACAACAAATCCAATAAAATAAAAAGTATTTGTGATAACCCTGTATATGGAAAAGCTTTGATTGATCTGCAAATTTTAGATGTGGTTATAAATTTTATATTTTATACATGTGTAGAGTTTTGGGAAGATATCTTAAATATTTAAGGAGTTATTAATATTTTATTAAAAAATGCAAAAATCTCTCGGAAGTTTTTACTTTATAAGTCCAAACATTTTTCTTCAAATTTCACAAAACTTTCGTAAAACATGACAACATATGCCTAAATCATTATACTATAGTTTTGAACAAATATATTTAATATTCAAAGAGATATGGATAGTTGTAGTAAATACTTTATTACTGCGCATGCGCGAACTGTAGCAAAAAACTTTGACATAGTTTAATACTCAACTGTATAAAGCACCTCATAAAAAATATCCAGTTGAATATCACAAAAATTCATACAGATATCGGTGATTAAATGAGCTGTTTTTAAAAAAAGGTCTTTACGATAAGGGGTCATTCGCAAATGAAAATGAAATTTTCTTTTCAAACAATTCATTTTTCTTTTTTTCAATAGGTATGTAGTACATACCTATAAAAAAGAAAATTAATCGCAAATATTGTATTACGTTTCATTGTGTAAAGTTGTCGTTTTCGATAGTTGGACATTTGTCGAAATCTAAAATTTATCGAAAATATAATTGAATAATTTGAAAGCGATGTTATAATTTGAAAAAAGAAAAAAAAAAAAAAACTAATAGTCCTCCGTCCTTAACTAAATTCTGCTTTTGCCAGAATTTCATCAAAATCTTTTTATTATTGTTATTATTATTATTGAAAGAAAAAGAAAAGAAAATTAATAATAATCAGTATCGTTACAAGCGATATCGAAAAAGTTTTTTTTAATAATTTTGAATTAGGAGCTATTTCTTTTTTCCAAGCTTCATGAAGACATGAAAACATTAGAATAAATTTGAATGTTGTTCAGCAATTGAAAAACATTCTAAAAGCTGTCAAAATGATTTTATAAAAGAAATTTAGAAACCATCCTGCAAATGAAGGTATACGTTTTTTCTCGTACAACCAATTATCACTTAATTATTCAGCTACGTATTTTTAAAAAATGGACAACGCCCCTCAATTAAGTGTAATTATTTTTTCCTTACCATTTTTTCTTGTTCTTGTGAAAGAACGTCTGGTAAAGTTGAAATCCATGCTTTTAACTTGGATTTGGTCGTCAACAAATCATCCAAGTTCTCTTCAAAAAGTTTCAATTCGGTTTCTAGCGCTCTGAAAAGAGGAAATACTTTAATTTTATATACTATCAATCGCAAATCATGTTATAATTTCTTTTTTTTTTTTTTTTTTTTTTTTTTTTTCGTATTTATACGAAAATTTTTTGGATTAATATGATTCAACAGATTTTATGTTTTCATCTCTCAAATAAATACTTCTTTTCCATTTTATTAGGACTGAGGGCCTATTAGTCTCAATCTGGGATTTTTGCGTTGTCAGTCATTTCAATGATAGATAATTATTCAATCAGTCATTTCAATGATAGATAATATGATACGATATATTAGACCTATCGTCCAGGGTTAGCAGGCATTTTCGTTGAAAGAAATCGTTTGTTCGTTCGGTGCAACTTGCACATTAGTCCCGTGAGGTACAACTTTCACATGAGTCCCTTGAAATACAACTTTCACTTTAGTCCTGTCAGGTACAACTTGCACATTAGTCCCCTTTAAGTATAGTGTTTATTATTATTATTATTATTATTAGGACTGAGGGCCTATTAGTCTCAATCTGGGATTTTTGCGTTGTCGATTTCGATAGTTGAACATTTGTCGAAATCTAAAATTTATCGAAAATATAATTGAATAATTTGAAAGCGATGTTATAATTTGAAAAAAGAAAAAAAAGACTAATAGGCCTCCGTCCTAAACTAAATTCTGCTTTTGCCAGAATTTCATCAAAATCTTTTTTTTATTATTATTATTATTTTCAATGAACATTATTCAGACATTTAATTAAAAATTAATTCTAATATTCAAATAGGGGACACAGGACGATTGGTAGGTTGATGAAAAACTATAAAACAATTAAAAAGCAAATTTCTCTGTAAATATTTACTATTATTATTTTGTCAGATAGAGTAAAATTGCTCCTTCGAACAATTTAGAGGAATTCAATCAATTTAAAATACAGAGGAATTATAGAATTAGAGCTATAGAAGAAAAATACAGTCAAATATCCTTATGTCTACAATTAAGGTGAAAAAAACTTTTAAAAAAAAGAGTTATTTAATTTAGAGAAAAAAGCTTAACTATGTTGAGTTAACTCAACAACGTTTTGTCGTTGACTCTGGAAACAATTTCTTTTTCGATTGAACGGTTTTCTGCCAAGCTAGTGATTATCCCGAACTGTGATTCTCTCTCTCACCTTCAGTGTGTATATACTAAATACGTCAATAAATTTTTTATCCGTCTCTACCAAATTTCAGTTGGGATATTCATTCCGAATTTTGATTACCCGAATGTATACTTCATTGTAAAAAAAAATTTACCTTAATGAACGAGAACATTTTTCAATTTAACGAAGTAAAACAAAAAGCACTTTCAACAGATCTATAATGCCACACATATATCACGCAGTTTTAAAAAATACGCATAAAATTGTTGCTGAAAAATGTCCTTGATTATTTATAGGTATGTTCCCAACCAGACTATTAACGTTCTATTGTAATCATCTTTAAATTTTTATTAAATGATTGGAATAAAGAATAAATTCCAATATAGTTTTTCTTTATAACCACTGTAATTGCTATAACATTTGCGAAAATTATTTTTATTTTTCGATTTTTATTAATTAATTTAATTATTTTAGAAATTATTACATATTTCTAAAAAGTTTACATTTCAATAATATTTAAAATATTTGTATTTCATAATTTGTGAATAAATATTAATTTATGAAATATGCATTATTTCTATTTATTATTATTATTATTATATTTAAAGAATATATTAAAATCATCCCAAAGAAGGCCACGTAAGATTTCAGGTAATTAAAATTATTTGTATTAATATTCATTAGGCCTACAAATAAAAAAATTAAAAATTAAAAAAATGTATCGCTATCCAGAATTTTAAAAGGGGATTAAAATTCTCTACAAAGGCAACTAGAATTTATGAAGATGATATGGAATTATTTTTTCTAAGGCGACAATTTATTTTCTAGATGCCAGTAGTAGATTTTTTTTTTCCTTTTTGTGTGCGTTTGTGTAATATTACAATGGCCTAAATTACTTTAAATTTTTGTCTCGTGCTAAACGGTATGAAACAAAGTTATCAAGTATTTTTGAAGATTTAAATTTTAATACACTGCCCACTAATAAGTACAGTGCAGCCACATATCGTAAAATTAGTAGCGAGGACGCATCCAAAATGTTGGAGGGATGCCAGCTTGAAACTTGGAAAACATCCAGCAATTCCGTGTCCTATTTATTGCTCATTTTCTCCGAATCAGTTGACTGTCATCCCTATTTCAGCATTGGACTAGTTGAGTTAGCGCTTGCGCAGATGCTTCCATGGTTTCATGAAATGTGGTCGAAGAATACTTGGACACTTTCGAATTTAGACATTTTGTCAAATATCGAGTAAAGTTCTTTTGGAATCATCTTGAAACTTTAGTCGCTAAAATAACACATTATACCTCAAATATTTCAACAAGTTTTTTGTCCTTAAAAGGAAAAGGGGACCAGTAAAAAATTAAAGAAAAATCAAAATGTTTTGGACCAACCTGTAAAAAATAATGCTTGAAATGCATTTTGACTGTAGCATGTAATTTTCTCATCATCTGTAGAATTTTTTAAGGGGTTACCACATACATTCATGGAGATATAACGTTTTTTTTTTTTTTTTTTTTGGGGGGGGGGTGTCATATAGGTTGCTCAATACATTTGGCTATTAAATTATGCAAATGAAATTTTTTAAGAGCTAGCATATGCGTAGATAAAAATTATTTCGTAAAAATGCTCGTATTTCGTAAGGTATTTAACATTTTTGCATTCTGATTGCAGTAGGCTGTGTCTAATGAAGTATGTCAAATTTTCTGAAAATGTCTTTGCTCAGAATCTAATACCCTATGCTTTATAATTAAAAAAGTGGAATTTTTTTTGCAATGTTTTTTTAAAAAAAAACGTTAAATCTTCATGAATATATGTGGCAGCCTCTTAAAAATTTATACAGATATTGAAACAAATCTTCCTCATCACATGCTACAGCCAAAACGGATTTAAAGCATTATTTTTTACAGGGTGACCGAAAACATTTCGTTTTTTTTTGTTTAAGTTTTTACTGGTCCCCTTTTCCTTTCCAGAACACAACTTTTGCTGAAATATATGAGGTGTAACGTGTTCAGTTACCAAAGTTTCAAGATGATTCCTTAGGAACTTTTCTAGATATTTCACAAATTGTCTAAATACTTATTGGTTAGGTAGTGTATAATACATTCATGTAAGCATCATACTTTTATAAAAACCATTACGTGAACTAAAAAAGAAGTAATTTTGTGGGATAAAAATATTATAACAATTTAAATTTAAATTAAAGGTAGAAGTTCATATTTAATATAGAGGAGACCGGGGTACAGTGGACCACTTTTACACTTTTAATTTTTTTTTTTTTTTTCCCACCAAAAGTAAAAAATCTGGAGTGACTCCACTCGACTTTCCGAACATTGAGTAATTAACAGTTTTGTAGATAAAGTAAAGAAAGAGTAGTTGTTAAACAAACAAAAGAGAGAAAACCATAATAGAGTGTTTGAGTATTTTTCTCCATATATTACACGATGTTTTAATTAACGCTACTGAACTTTGAGCCCACAGATCATAATGATAAAGAAATTTTTGTTGTGTCCCTGTAAAAACCTATAAATGCTAGATTCACCAAAATGCTTATAGTTAGTGCAACAGTGATTTATAATATTCATATAAATTTTCAGCTCAATTGGCGTTTAGATGCTATCGCAATTTTAAAAATTTCCATAATGATAAAGAACTTTTCTTTGTGTCCCTGTAAAAACACTATAAGTGCTAGATTCTCCAAAATCTATACAGATTGAATACCTGCGACCTATAATATGTGTATAAATTTTCAGCTCAATTGAATAAGGCGTTTAGATGCTATCGCACTTTCAAAAATTGGGTCCCATAGGCCATAATGATAAAGAATTTTTCTTTGTGTCCCTGTAAAAAAACTATAAGTGCTAGATTCACCAAAATCTATAGGGTTTGTACTATGGTGACTTACAATATACGTACCAAATTTCAGCTTATTCGAACAAAGCGTTTAGACGCTAGCGTGTTCACTCACAGACATACACACATACATACACACACACACACATACACACATACATACACACACACACATACACACATACATACACACACACATACATACATCATCGCAAAAAATAGTGAAAACGGACTCATTGGACCTCGAAACGTATAGAAACATCAAAATCTCAAATTCGGATTTTTGACATGATTACAATACTTTCCTCACTATAGTGTTCGGAAAGTAAAAAGCAAGGTACTTGAAAAAATTAGCAAACATTCCTTAAACCTTTCTTGACTTGTCCTAATTTTTTTTTTAACAATACTTCTAATATATTACGAATAAAAAAAAATAAATTTTGTGCACTCACAAAATGGACCACTGTGCCCCATCACCGGGGCACAGTGGTCCACAACCCGGGGTACAGTGGACCAACCATTGTTGTTCATGTTCAATTAATATAAATTACTCTTTTTTTTTTTTTTTTTTTTTTTTTTTTTATTAGTTTCATATGCAATTCTAGTCTAAATAACATCATTCGAACATTTTCATGAAATAAAATTACCAAATTTTAAAGGAAATCAAAATAAATTATAAACCAAATTAAAGGAAGAATCCTATATCAGATTTCCTTTGTCTTTTACGTGCCATCACTAAAAACAATAAGATATATTTTTAATTTGTTTATTAATGTTATATAGTTATAAAATTTATTAAATATATAATTAAACATTTTATTACTATTCAAACATTTTTATTAATTATTTTGAGATATTAATAATTTACATTATATTTGTAAGATAAGTTTAACTAAAATTATTCTACTTTTATCTTTTACATGTTATTTCTAAAAACAACAACAAGAAATTTATATAACCTACTATTTATTATATCACATAATCATTTTATTTATTTTTTTAACATTAAACAATTCAAATAGTTATTAAATTTAGTTATTCATAATTATTATACTACTATTCAACTATTTTCCCTTTTCAGAAATTTATTTTATTATAACATTAAGATTATTATTTTTTTTATTAATTATTTTGAGTCACATTATATTAGTATATGTAAATTTAACTAAAATGAATAAGGTATTAAATATAATTTGGACTTTTAGGCACAATGGAAGGCGGTCCACTGTGCCCCATATCCAGACAAAACAAATAATAATATTAAAATCACACATAGAGTATAAATATGCTAATATTTTTTTATAAATTTAAAAACAACAATTTCTTACCTTTGCTTAACAACTATCCAATACTTGTAGTCAATAGTTCAGTCCTGATAAAATTAAAAAAAACTTCAACCTTGAAAAATTACTTTGAGCAACTCAAAACATAAAAATTGTATAAAATGGCTACCTTAGCATTTACCATGTGTTTTTTTTTTTTTTTTTTTTTTGGATGTATACAAGTAGTATCATGCTGCCATCAATGAGTCTCAATATAAACTAAAAGAGTTAAATATTAAGAGATTTAAATAGGGGTGGTCCACTGTGCTCCTAGGTCCGCTGTACCCCAGTCTGTGGACTATTAGTCACTATTGTTACCCAGTCACTATTGTTTATTTTTTACCTTTTACGTTAATATTATCAAATAATGATAATAATAAGGAAAATTAAATCAAAAAATAAACCTTACGTGTCTTTTATGAAAGAAAATCCTTGATTCAGTGAAGATAAGCTTTCTAATTCAACTTCGACTGGAACACCGAGGCCATTATTTTCTTTTGCGATGTGTTTTTCGAAATTCCTCACCAAGTCTCTTAAACCTTTTATTGTGTTGGGGACTCCATGCAGCGGAACCGTAGCGTAGTAGTTTATTTCCATCGTAGCGTTCTTTTTCAGCTTCTTATCCAAGGATTCAAGTTTTCCTAATTTAAACAACAGACATTGATAATAGTCTTTATTTTTTATGTCACTGACTACCATTATCACAGATGCCAATTTTTTCGTTAAAAAAAAAGAGATCACCTTCTTTTTTCTCTTTTTTCTTACAGGGAAGCATTCAAAAGGTGTCGTCTTCAGAAAAATATTGAAAAAAAATATACGTGATTGTACTCTTCATAAAACACCAGAAAGTGAAAAAATTATCGGCTGAAAGGAATTACAGCGACCACAAAAAAATATCAAAATTAAGCATATTTGGCGATTTAGCACTGTTAGGCGATAAGTTTGCTAGCACCGAGTACGAACAGAACCGTGTTTTGCTTCTCCTCCAAGTACTCAAAATCAAGCCTAACAGTGTGAAATCACCAACTATGCTTAATTTTGATAATTTTTTGTGGTCGCTGTAATTCTTTTCAGCCGATAATTTTTTCTCTTTCTGGTGTTTTATGAAGAGTAGAATCACATATATTTCTTCCAATATTTTTTTAATACGACACCTTTTGAATGTTTCCTTGTTAGAGTTTATTTCACTTATCCAGGGCTCCACGGGCGATTTTATTATTATTATTATTCGATTTGTCCCGCTATTTCCAAAAAATAAAACTTATATTTTCGCAGGAAAATCTGCTGTTTGCCTGCATAAATTTATTTAAAATTTTATGTTACAGAAATAGTGATACAATAATAATAATAATAAAAAGTCACTTGTGGCAGCCCTGCTTATTTGAACGTCGAAATACTGCACAAAATATTTACTACATAAAAATAGTATTATTAAGTGCTCCTGAGAGATTGAATCAATTGGCATACTTATTTGTTTCTACATTAAAAAATGTTTATAATAAAGTTATTTTTATAACGGAACATTATTTGAACACAGAGTACTTAAAATAATTTACGATATCAAAATCAGTTACACTTTTAATTTCATTTTTTAACTATATTATAAGGCTTATTTGATAATCATGATAAAAAAAATTAGGTGTTTTGTTAACAGTGCACTGTCTTACGTACAGTGTTTAAAGTAATCTATTATATCAAAAACATCTATGTTATAATGAATTATTCTTTTTTATCGTATTTTTTAATTTAATTTTAAGGCTAATTTGGTAGCGATAATAAGAAATTTAGCTATTTTGTTAAAAGAATTTTATTTGTACATACAGTGCTTAAAATAATCTACGATATCAAAAACAGCTACCTTACAATAAGCTAATACTTTTAACTGTAATTTTTAAATACATTTTAAGGCTTTTTTAAATAGAAGTACAGATAATTTTAGGCATTTTGTTTGCAGAACATTAGTCATACATGTACATCTTAAAGTAATCTATGGTACAATATATATATTAAATCATGAAGTTAAAACTTCTTAAAAATATACACCTTAAAGCAATGGATGGTTTGAACCTGAATTAATTTAATTGACTTATTATTTATCTAGCTAAACGCTAGATGGCGCTTGCTCACTGCTGTCTTAATGTTTTCTATCATTAATTTCCTTTCTATGAAAGTTTTAATGTTCATTGATTTACGTACAATTTAAATTATAATTTAACAAATTAAAAATTTAACTAAATTATAATTTAACTAACTCAATAAATAATTACTCAGTGAATTTTATCGTTAATGAAAATGCTCAGACGTTAATTCTTTATCGATTAATCGTTGTTTGCAATGCTTTTATTTTTAATTTCATTAATTTGTTGGCATCTTCCTATTCTCCAGCTTGTGTAAAAGTTTTACATGTGGCTACTCAGCTTTTTTCTAGTTATCTCTCTGGATTCATTGATGATTCGATTTAATAATTTATTTAATTTCTCATTCAAAATGGTTTTGATGCCTCGATCGTGGCTGAAACAATATAAATTGCTATGATTAGCTATATTGTTTTACGAAATCGATGCAGCTTTCACAGCTTTATGAAATACATGCCCGCTGAAGAATTTATACTTCAAAGTTTAAGCATTTTTATCCAATTATTATTTCTGTGGTCCTTTATTTACTTTCTCCGTCAATAAGTTTAATGGTCCTTTTTTATTATTATTATTATTCATGTTGGCGTAAGTAATTTAAATTGTTTTTTTCTCTCATTGGTTCTTAATCTGTATCGCAACATTTTTGTGTCAGTCTTACCTATATGTTACAATCAGTTCTATTTTTGTTGTGCTGGTATTGTTTGGTATCTATTAATTGCTAAATTTTAAGGTTACATTTTATTACAATATCTATCATTTATATATATATATATATAAATAATGAGTTATTACCTTTTATTGCATTTTTAAATAAAGCGTATTTTAAGACACAATAACAAAGACATAATTATAGCGATTACAAGAAATTTAGGTACTTTGTTTAAAAAAATTTAAAAAAAAAAAAAAAAAAAAAAAAAAAAAAAAGAACATTATTCATAACAAACAATGCATAAAAAAAAATCTGCGAGATCAAAAAAATATTTTATAATGAGTTATTACTTCCCATTTCACTTTTTAATAATATTACTTTAAAGCTTGTTCTTGTTATATAGTATGAAGTACATGAATGCATTATAACCACCCAAACGAAACGATTACTGTTATTCAATTAACAAAGAAATATCTATTAATTTATTTCTAGTTAGGTTTAGACATTTTAATTTTTTGTTCGGTATTTATGCTCACCAAATTTCGCAAAATATATTTAATTAAGATTAAAAATTGCATCTCGTCAATTGTTTAATTAAAATTTTACTCATATGAAATAAACTTCATTTAATTTTAAAATTAATATTAAGTTAAATTTGACTTATTATTATTAAAGATTTTTTCTCAGTTTACTTTCTCTGTCATAAACTTCCGAATCCGAGTTAAAAAAGGAAAAAGGGGAAAATAAATTAGTATATCAGACCTATTGTTACAAATTTGGTACCAAATGAAAGGGGCGATTTTTCTGAACACAGGGGTGCAAACAGTTTTTCAACACGATAAATATATTTTTTAAGAATAACTAAAGTATGAAATTTAGGTGGCAACAAAAAAGTTACATTTTTATTGGGAATTTCTAACACACGTGACCAATAGACAATGTAAGATTAATTATTCTTTTTTTTATTATTATTATATTTTTAGCTTACACTCTCTATCATAAACCTGCCGAATCCAGGTTAAAAACAGAAAAAAGGGAAAATAAATTAGAAATATCGGTCCTATAATTACAAATTCGGTACCAAATGAAAGGGGCGATTTTTCTGAATCCTGGGGTGCAAACAATTTTTCGACACGACAATTAGATTTTTTTAAATTAACTAAAGTATGAAATTTAAATGGCATGACTTCATTTTAACCTTTTCATACTTTTTAGTGCGAATCGAGCTAATAGAAAAAAGTCTTTAATTTAATTTTTTTATTTAATTTATTATGATTTAATTTAATTTGTTTTATTTTTATTTACGAAAACACATAACACAACTGGAAATGCAAATTCGTCAATTTCAAAGTATAGCCCGAATATATCTGAATTATTTTGTGAGGACTTGTAAACGAATGATAATAGTTTTTCATATCCCATCCTACACAAAATATGCTTTTATGGATACAAAAAATATATATTCTTTCATTTTGTTTAGTGCAATCTAGAAGTGTTAAATTGTACCTACCAGAAATTTCGCCCATTAACGTAATGCACTTCAGTTCTCTTGGATTTTTTTTTTTTTTTTTTTTTTTTTTTTTCATGAACCATTTGCTTGATCTCACCGAAAAGATCAGTGTAGCATGCCTATATGATACAGTATTAGAATAATAAGTTTGGACTTCCTTATGTCATTTGTTGTTGAGATATGCTGATAACAGACGCACAGACTAACCGCAAAAAAGTATTCAAATACCAACAAAATTTAGTGCAACAACCCTATATGATACAGATTTAGAATACCATTTGCTTGATCTCACCGAAAATATCAGTGTAGCATTCCTATACGATACAGTATCCAAGTTTTGATTTCCTGCTACTATTCGTTCTTGAGATATGCTGATAATAGACAGACCAACCACAAAAAAACCTGTTTTTCAGATTCGGGGAAGCTGAAAACGTGTAAATATAGAAAAATATCAATTTAATAAATTTGACCTTAAAAACAATAGTTTCTCTACCATTGCATGGGTAAGAGAAATTTGAAAAAAAAAAAAACTGTTCAAATTCCTTCTTTACTTTCTTCTTTATATATAAGAAGAAGGTATTGGTTTCAATTTTTCAGAACTCCATTTTTCGACAGATTTACACGCTTTGAGATTTCCTGAATACGATTTCACTATTTTTAGAAAATGTCTGTCTGTGTGTATCACAAATTTTGTGGACACTGTATCTCACAAACCAATGAATGAAATTTACCAAAACTTGGTATTTTGCTGGACCCTGACTGAAACTAGTACTGATTACATTTGGGGACCAATTGCTCAATTGGGGGCGCTGTGATTCCATTTTTTCTAATCTTTTAAAATTTCAGTATATGAGAAATTTCTGTATAAATGTGCATATTATTTTTGACGCATGATTGTAAAATTAATATGAATTATTGATAATAGTAGTAGTAAACTAGGGGGGGGGGGGAAATATGTGCATGCAGGAGCATCGCTTCCCCACCACCACCACCACGGAGTAATAGACACTCGGGGTGTGTAAATCTTCAATATGGATATCTTTCGAAAGAACTCGTAAATACCTTTAAAACGAATGCTTTAACCACAGATCAGTGATATTTTAAAACAAAGTTATGGATTTTTTTCATTTTTAGCGAAAAAAAAAAAAAAATCTTAGAAAGAAAAAAAATCTGATTTCTTCTGATGCTGGCACAAAATTGAGACATTTAGTGTTATATTTCTCTGCTATAAAAATCGTCTGCATTCAGCATGGAAAACAATTTCAATAAATAATAATTTAATAAATAATTCGTGCTGCGTGAATTTGCATAAAGTTATATAGAAGTTCTTGTGGTGGAAAGTTTAATTTTCAATTTACTAATTTAGTTTTCAATTTAGAGAACATACACATAAAACTTCAAATATTTGAATTTTTACAAATGCGTAGTTGCCAACTTTTACACATATAGAATGCCACTATTTTTGTAGAATTTTTTTTTTCTTTATTTAAAGACTGCTAACGACTGTGCAAATGCGTACAAAGAAAAAATATTATTTTTTCAAATAATGCATATTTATTTTTAATTGTATATATAAATAAAACTTACCTTCTCCCACTAGGTCCAAAGCATTTCCTGTAGCTAAGGAACTTTTGATTGTTGCTCTGATATGCTGCAAATATTCACTCTTGGTAGCTTTAAAACGAACGCATGCAATCAAATCTCCCCCGTACATTATGCTTCTCACGAAATGCGTTCCCAAATACTCCTTGCCAAGGCTGGACCAGGCTGCTATGGGCTTGGCGGAGAGTGGCATGCTCTTTGACACCTATACATCGTTGGTTTAAAAACTTTTATATTATTTATAAAAAGTATTGTTTATTAATCTTTGATTAACCTATACAGTTACTCATAGAAATATAATGATAGTTGGATTAATTGTACTAGTAATGGTAGTGGATACTTTAAAATAATTTCCAGTGATTTTTTTTTGTTTTGTTTTGTTTCTGTGTTAGTGCGCATTGTTTTTAATTTTGGAGGCCTGAACTTTAACAAGTGTTCTATATTTCAAATAACTCTTTCTGTACATAACTGAACTTTGAAAAATAATGCAAATTGCCTCATCTTTATACTCGAAAAATTAATTTTCCAGATGGCTTAAAATACGCCAGCAGTGAACCACTTCAAAACCCAGTAGTGGAAACCTTTTAAGTTTTCCAGAAAATCTATATAAATAAAGCAAAGAGTTTGTTGGTGGACCACTCCTATTTTTGATTGGTCTAGATTTAACTACTTTGATGAAAGTCGGTAATTTTTTTTAGTAAAAACTGATAATTTTTTTTTAAAGATGCTGCATAGATGTTATGCTTTTCTAAAAGAGCTTTAAAAACTGTTCATTTTTTGTGCGGACACTCTATACATCAAGTTACTAGATTTAAAGATATTACGTTGCAAAGTTTCACAACGTAATACCATTCAATTGTTTTGAATGAAGGACGGCCATTTTTTTTTTTTTTTTTTTTTTTTTGTAAAAACTGATGAATTTTTTTTTTTTTTTTTTTTTTTCCTTTTTTCTTTCTTTTTTTTTTTTTTTAACATACTGCATAGATTTTATACTTTTTTAAAAGAGCTCTAAAAACTGTTCATTTTTTGTGGGGATACTATATACATCACGTTATTACATTTAAAGATAGTACGTTGCAAAGCTTCACAACGCGATATCATTCAATTGCTTTTGATGAAAGTCGTCCATTTTTTTATTTTTTTATTTTTATTTTTGTGAAAACTGATGAATTTTTTTAAAAGATGCTTTATAGATGTTATACTCTTTTAAAAAAAGCTCTAAAAACTGTTCATTTTTTGTGCGGACACTATATACATCAAGTTATTAGGTTTAAAGGTATAACGTTGCAAAGTTTCACAACGCGATATCATTCGCTTGCTTTTACCTTAAAATAAGAGTCTAATATTAAAGAATAATGAATAACTTTTTAAAAATTATCAGTTTTAAAGTTCTAAGAGCTGCAATTTTTAAATTACAGCGTACTTATTCCCCTTACATAATCCATCAAATTTGTAAACAATTGTTGATTCATTCTTGAAAATCATTCACATAATACCATGCTGCATTGTTGCAAAATGATTGCAAAACGGTAGAAATATTTAATTTAATTTAATTTGTAATGTGTTATTTTATCTTTTTGACCTTAAAAGGAATTTTAATTATATTACAAAGCCCAAAATTTACATGTATATTTTTAATCTAAATTTTATTCCATTCATTATATAATTTCAGTAATTAATAAATAGAGGGTTAAAAAAAATAACTTTTAGTAAAAAGGATTGAATTTAATATAGTGACCAACGTAGCGGGCAAAAAGCCGATTGATTGAAAATGTATAACCTACGAATTTCATGTTTTATTAATGTGTTAATAAAAGGAAAGAAATATATACACTTATAAATTAAAAACAAATTGTCTCTGAAAATTTTAATGGCTCAATAATACATCTTGTAATCATTAAAAAAAGAAGAAAGAAAAAAGAGTTTTTTTTTTCTTTCCGGTGGAAAAAAATGATTTTGATAAAATTCTGTCAAAAGCAGAATTTAGTTTAGGACGAAGCACTATTAGTTTTTTTTTTTTTTTTTTTCACAAATTATAACAACGCTTTCAAATTATTTAATTTTCGATAAATTTTATATTTCGACAAATGTCCAACTATCGAAAAACGACAACGCAAAAATCCCAGCTTGAGACTAATAGTCCTCAGTCCTTAAAAAAAAAAAAAAAAAAAAATTATACAGACACGACATTATTTCATTATTTAAAACATGAAAATCTGACATTGACAGATTTTAATTTAGTGCCAGAGGCCTACTGCTAAACTTGTTAATATCGACAAATTCTTCTTTAGTTAATTCGTGACGATCTAAATTCCATGATAAAGTTTTCATTAAATCAAACCAATGTGTTTCAGCTGCAAATACTGTAACAAATAACGTTGGAAGTCCAAACTGTCTTATAGCCGCAAAACAACGTTTTTTCTCTTTTTCCCAATGAGGGGGAGGTGTGTCTTGGGGGGGACTCATGTCAAAGTTGGGCCTGGGGGGGGAACTCATGTCAAAGTTGGGCCTTGGGGGGATTCATTTCAAAGTTGTACCTTGGGGGGGACTCATGTCAAAGTTGTGCCTTGGGGGGACTTCATTCAATAAATCCCCATTCAATAAACCGACTGAAATAGGCCCTTAGCACTATTAAGAGTGACGTATAAAAATTCGACAACGCTGTACCGACTGAAATAGGCCTCTAGCACTAAAAAAAACAGCAAAATGACCAAAAGGTTTTTTTTTTTTTTTTCGGTTAAACTAATCACATTCTAAGACGATTATATATTATAAAAATTAATATTCGGCGTTCGAGACATTAATAATAGAAGAGCATAACACCAACCTTGAACGCTGCTCGGGAATGTGCAAGAATTAGAAAGTTTATTTTTAGAGTATAAATTTAAAAGTGTTCACTATACTGGTGCACCTATTCTACATGGATTTTTCATACGGACGATCATAATTTAGGTATCAGGAGAAAAAAAAAAGTCCCTCACAAAACGTCCCCAGGAAAGAACGTCCGTCCCCGGAAATAAATTACGAAATTTTCGAAATTTCATACATTCTAAATTTATTTATTATTCAAAATTATAAACGAAATTATATATATATATATATATATATATATTAAAAAAAAAAAAAAAAAAAAAAAAATAGTGTGCTTTGCCTATCACAAAATTTTCTTCTTTGTCATTTTATATAATAGCACACTGTTAAAAATTTCAACAGAAAACCCTGTGTAATCTATTATCTTAAGTCTTACGTAAAATTACAGAGAAAAATAAACGGAGATGTTAAAAACTTATTTTATACATTCATTTTAATAACTAATATTAATTTAATTAATTATTGGTGAGAATATATTTGTAACTTAGAATGCTTTTTCTAAAGTAGAAACAGTCATTTTTAATTTTAATTAAAAAATTAAATAATAAAATTAGGTAAAAATGCAGAATAAAGATTGAGAATCTCGATTATTCACTTTTAACTAAGAATTAGTGTAAATTTACAGAGACTCTGGATAAATATTTACATTAAATTTACAGAAATTTTTAGCAGTGCAGTTAACATGCACAGACATAGCTACCGACTTTTCAAAATTTGATTCGGGGTACAATCGGTCTTTTCTTTTTCCTAAGGGGCAATGCTTTGATAGACACCCCCTTCTTCTTTATTTTACAATAATTTTTTCTTGATTCAAATCTAATTTTAAAAAAAAAAAAAATTATATCAAAGATAAGGAGTAATTTTTTTCTGTACCGGGCAGTCTGCTGGGTTCTTTATGTCAATGTTAAGTGAAAGATTGTTACCACTTAAAATAAGTAGCTTGATTGGAAAATATTGCAGAATAATAATTTTATTTTGTGTCCCAAAATCTAAGAGGAGAATTTAATAATACAATGCAGAGTACGAGAAATCCCAAATGTAAAAGTTTAGGCTTTAAATTTGCATACAACCTATTTGCTCTATCTTTAACTTGTAAAATCTACTTAAAACAATTTAACGCCCAGCCCTTGGTTACTGAATAGATTCTCTTCGCTCTAGAAGAGAAAAAAGTTTATAGCATGCATTTATAAAAATTTTAAATCCAAAGCATTATTTACAAAACTAAAAAATACTTAATACTCGTAGTCCATATTGTGCTAGAATTCCTTTTTAATGATTCTGTTAAATACCATATGGATAATAATGCGCACACTTTTTTAATGTGTATTATATTGTAGTAAGTTTCAATTACATATATGAATTTCTTTCTATTACCGATATATATATATATATATATATATATATATATATATATATACCAATCATCATAAAGTATAGAGTTGATAATATTTTAAAATATAATATAAATTATTGACCTAGTTTATATAAATTTGGTTTATAAATAAGAATAATTATAAAATGATAATTTATTTTCACCTAAATATAGTCTAATATCCTAAATATTATTAAATGGTTTTGACAAACATTAATTTTCCTAATTATTATGTATAGTAATTTTAATTTTTGCTTGCTTGCTTTTTTTATTTTAATTCAAATAAATTTTATTCTATTTACAGGGATTATTATATACATTTCAAATTTCTTCTTTGTATATTGACCAGAAATATAAAAATATATTGACCACTGTTTTCTATATGACCTTCCTCCATCTGTCAATAACGCTATATATACCAGCTGCATGAAAGATCCTATCCCTTGAAACCAGGAAATCTGCTACTGCTCATTGAACATCCTGAAAATTTTAATATCTTTCTCTCTAAGAAATTTTTGCATCGAGAGGAACAAGTGATATTTAGATGGTGCCAGATCAAGTGAATATAGTGGATGGGATAAAACTTTATTATCAAGATGCTGGGGCTTCTTCTTCGTCCTTAAAACTGCGTTAGACCTGGCATTGTCATGCTGGAAGACAACAATTTTCTGAGCGATATTTCTACATTTTTGTATCCCGTCGAATTAACTGATCACAATATAATTCTACTGTAATCTGGTGCAACAGCTCCCAGTCGATAAGACTCCGACAATCCGATCGATTGTCGAAGCTAATCATCACAGCATCTCTAATCATCTCATCTAATCACCTCTAATCGAAGCTAATCATACAAAAGTTGAAGATAAAGCATCACAAAATGCTAATGCACATTAGCATTTTGAGAATTTTTCAGTTAGTGAATAATTTCAATTGATCTGCGCGAGCTACCTGGTATTATGACTCTTTTCCTCACTACGCTGTCATATATAGTTCACTTTTCGCACCAGTAACCAGACGATACAACAATGGATCATGTGGCTGCCGAAAAAGCAATAGAAATTCAATCTACGTTTTACTTCTATTTATTTATTTTATTTTATTTTATTTTATTTTATTTTATTTCCTTTATTTATTTATTTATTTTTCGAATCCAACTCCAACGACACCATTTGTAAACAAAGCTAAATTCGTTCAAATGTTTTTCAATTGTTAATGTGTACTTATCCCCGTCAGTAGTGTTTAATTACCTACTAAAGCCCTCAGAACGAAAACATTAAGCTCTTTTGGTCTTCCAGTGCGAGCTTTATCTTGAAACTTCATGTCACCTGACCTGAATTTTTCAAACCATCTTTGAACAGTGCGCAATTTAGTTTTAGATAGTCCAAAGACGAAACACATTTTCTTATGAGCTGTTGTTGCATTATAACCAATTAGAACTCATCAGTATACAGGGCATAAAGTGAAGTTTTCTTGATCCACCATATACCCCTATTTCTCAAAATTTAATGATTAAAAAACACACGTAATATCAAAAATCAAAATGTGGAAATACTAGCTTTCGATTAATACCATAGTTGTCTAAATCCCACAAACAACAACGAAATAATAAACATTTAAAATGAAGTAACAGAAAAACGGCTGAATTTTCTTACCTAATAGTTAATGTCTTGAAAGAAACGCTTAACTATATATATATTTAATATTATTACAAATTTTTGTACATATTAGATCAAGTAATTTTTAAGATTGCTAACAAATAAGCTTCAAACTTCTGATAGGGTTCAGTTATTTGAAAATTATTTAATGTTTTATAAGAAATGTTATGTATGTTAAACCACCTACCGTTCTAAAACTAACTTTAGTGAGAATGTCGACAGCATTTTGCACATTCATTGTGTCTTTCAAGTAAGAGCCCATGCCTCGAAACTTGAATAAATCTGCTTTGATGCCGAGAGATAAATCGCCGTTGATTTCCAAGACATCTTTTACATCGGATGAAGTTTCAACAGTTTTAAAACTCGATCGAAAAAAGGATTCTTCAATAATCTATCAATAATAATAATAATAATAATAATAATAATAATAATAATAATTACATAATGATTGAAATTTAAACATAAGAAAATTAAAATTCAATCCTAAATAAAATTTAACATTTAACTAAAAGTCTTTTTTTTTTCCATGTTTCGAAACTTCCTGCATTATTCAAGGTGATTGTGGAAACGACGCTTCTTTGCTGTGTCAAAGAAGCAGTCCGTCCTCTCGTTCATAGAAATTTGTATGTTATAGATATTTATTTAGTGCCAAAAGTCTCTTATCTTCATAAAAATTCTTCAAAGTTTTCACAAAACTTAAGCAAAAAACAAAAACTTATGCTGGCTGATATCTGAACTAATCCAATGTGAATACAAAATTAAGTTTCATTAATCATTAAGTTTTTTTCTGAAATTGTGTCAAATAACGTAATTTTACCTCATTTCATATAATTATTTTATATAATTTAATATAATGATTATCTTTTGATTTCAGGGGATCACATGAGTTTCGAAGTCTAAAGAGAGCCTATTTTCTCTATTCTTTTTTAAATGTTTAGTATGTAAAAGAGCAACATTTATACAATATTTTATCAAATTTTCATTAAAAATTTTGGAAAATTCACCTGGTGGGTCCTGATTTTCGGAAAACCTTAAGAAAAGCGGTGGACACCATTACTCAAAAACTAATACACCAATATCAGTGAAATATTACACTGGGTTTTTTTCTTTTTTCAGTTAAAACTAATTATACAAGGCTGTACGTGGGGTAAAATGCACCGAAAATTGCAATTTTTTGCGTACAGTTCAGCTAAAAATTCGAATTTCACTTTTATTACTTTCCGAACATACATGTGTAAGGAAAGTATTGTAATCATGTCAAAAATCCGAATTTGAGATTTTGATGTATCTGTACGTTTTGAGGTACCCTGAGTGCGTTTTCACTATTTTCACGATGATGCATGTATGTGTGTATATGTGTGCGTGTATGCGTGTAAGTGATCACGCTAGTGTCTAAACGCTTTGCTCGAATGAGCTGAAAGTTGGTACGTATGTTGTAAGTCACCGTAGCACAAATCCTATTGATTTTGGTGAATCTAGCACTTATAGTTTTTTTTACAGGGACATCAAGAAAAATTCTTTATCAATATGGCCTATGGGGCCAAACTTTTAAAAGCGTGATAGCGTCTAAACGCCTTATTAAAGTTAGCAAAAAATTTACACACATGTTATAGGTCACAGTTGCACGAACTGTATAGATTTTAACGAATTTAGCACTCATGCTTTTTTTACAGGTACACAAAGAAAAATTCTTAATCATTATGGCCCATGGGACCAAATTTTTAAAAGGGCGATAGCATTTAAACGCCTTATTCAATTGAGCTGAAATTTTATATGAATATTATAAGCCACTGTTGCATTAATTATAAGCATGTTGGTGAATCTAGCATTTATAGGTTTTCACAAGGACACGACGAAAAATTCTTTATCATTTTGGTTTATGGGCTCAAAGTTCAGTAGCGTTAAATTAAACATCGTGTACTATATGGAGAAAAATACTCAAACACCCTATTATAATTTTATCTGTTTTGTTTATTTAACAACTCCTCTTACTTTACTTTATCTACAAAATCGTTAATTACTCAATGTTCGGAAAGTCGAGTGGAGTCACTCCAGATTTTTTTTTTTTTTTTAATCTTTTGATCAAACACTATTCATTTTGAAGAAGTTTATAAAATTTCAATAAAGTCGGTGCAGCAGTTTTTGAGAAATCGTTGCTCATCTCTTTTATGTTATTTTTTTACTTCTATCTCAATTTTTTTACAATTGATAATTAGATACATGTATACATTTGTTTTAAGGTACATGAGAAATATGTGCATGTAAAATAATATTTATGATTTTAAAAAACTAGAAATGGTGTAATGTTTTTCCACAGTCGACTTTAGATTATGCCCAGATTAGCATTACTTTATTTTATTTTATTTATAATTATATTGCATTTGTTTTGTAATTTTTGTTATTATCTATAATATTAAAACACAAAGCCTTTTCTGTAAGACCAAAATTGTACGATCTGGGCATGCGCGAGAAAATTTTGAACCAATTGGAAGGGGAATATTCCTTTCTCTTTATGCAGTGCAATACGAATACCGATGATAAAGTTTGAGCTGACGACATTAATACGTAACGATTTTGGTCTTATAGAAAAGGCTTTGTGTTTTAATATTATAGACTTCATATGTCTATGACAGACGCTAATTGAAACTCAAGCATAAAAATAATTCACACTATTAATTCATTGATTCATACTTCCCAAGAAAGTATATTAAAAACAAAGCAATTCGCGAATACTTATCGGTTGCATTTATCTATGATCGGTTATCATCGTATGCTTTTTCGACGAAAATTTTTCCATTTCTTAAAAGAAGAAGAAAAAAAAATCTTTAAAAATTAACAAATTGTCAGAGTTTATTCTTCTTTAAAAGTTAACTTTTATCAGTTGAAAACTTTGTTTAGAAAAGATGGAGATAGATATTTAAAATCAAAGGAGGTTTTATTTTATTTTATTTATGTACATTTATTTTTTTTCACTCTAATTATTATAATCTCTGATACCATACCATTTTGATACCATATTACAGTAAAAATAATTTAAAAAGAATAACATTAAAATATCGGTAATTTATACGAGTAAAAATTTACATTGTGTAGTTTATTATTAAAAATTTAATGAGCAAATTAATTTGCTAAAGTATTAAATTCATTCTTATTTATTTATTTATTTTTAACAGTATACTTTTGTTGAAATATACTATTTTGATAGTATAAAGTGTTATAATACTATTCCAGTAAAAACAAATTTTAACTGTATTCCGATTTGCAGTTTATTTTTAGAATACAATGAATTAATATTTTGGATTATATCCAAGTGGTTTTACAAATATAGGAAGGAAAAATCAGAATCAAAACTACTATTTTACACTTAAAATGTACTTATTGTCTTGGCAAATTAGAATTAATGATATATTTTACAAGTGAATGAAATCTTTGTCTTTCGTGTATGTCTTTTATTAAAAAACTGTGACCTGTTATCGTTGATAGTAGGTTAATATAATTATAATTTGGTAGTAAGTCCTTGTATTTATTCATTTTGCGTGAAAAACAACGAATAAATTTCACAGTAAGCATGAAACGTGTGCAGTTCTATAGATTATTAGTCGATTTGGTGTGACAGGGAGGAATTCTATTGCGGGATTAATTTACATGCTTAATGCTTTGATAAGTATTATCACAAATATTGATAGTATGTTATTGAGAAATATTTATTCTTTCGATAATTTATGTAAATTTTAATTACTCTTAACATTCTCTTGGTCATATTTAGAGTAAAAATAGGAAAACCTTGGGGTTTTATTTTTAATATATGGAGTATGCTTAAATTTTGTACATTGAAATTTCATGAAATTTATCCCTCCTCCCTCCAACCAAAAGATAATTGATTAAAGCATGGGTTTTAAACCAGTTAAGATCAATGCGAAATATTAAAGCAAGGGTGTTTTTAACTTTATGCTGTGAAAAGATTTTAGTTGCATATCATCCGTCAAATTTTGACAGGTATTCACTAGTTATTTATTTATATTTATATTTATTTTTGCAGCATTGGTGAATATTCAAAATTTGATAATTTGCGTTATACGATGAATTAAACTGACACTTTACATTATCCTATACAGAGACGAGCCGGATTTATAAACACTTTTTAACTTTATTTTAATAATAAATAAAAAAAAGATTTTATAAAAATCGTTCTTACTCTGGGTTTCTGAGTGGCTTCGTGGGGAAATATGTCTATACCAACGCTGTTTGTCTGCATATCGTAAGTTCTTCCCAAAAGCATTGGTAATACGTACATCATACGGATAATCATTCTAAAAATATATTTAAAAAAAATAAACTGTTTAAAATATAACAATAAAAAGCTTTTATGCTTGATTTTAAACATAAACATTTAACATCAAATAATTTGCAAAGAAAGTCTATAAATATTTCTAGATTTGTTTTTTCAGAAAATTAAGTAATGTTTCTAAATTAAAGCCAATTTGCATAAAATAAATTTTGATAAAAATATATGCTACTGTTCAATATTTATATAACCTACGGTTGACAAAAAAATGCAGGAAATGACAAGCCAGTCTAGTGGCCCAATCATCAAGGAGCATGCTTTTATAATACCAGATCCCGGCTTCGAATTCCACATAAAGCATGGTTGTCTGTTGTAGCCACATGTGTATCTAAAATAAGTGCCTTTGTAATAAAAAAATTTAAAAAACCTTCGTGTCTGGATCATTCGAAATATAAGCAGTTCTTGAGGCAAGCGAAAATTGCTGTACTCGTCGAACAAATAAAGAAACGAAAGTGACAAATATATGAGTGACTTAAAAGTTTATTTTCACGTTTGAAGTGAGTGGCAAATAATAGACAGACAACTTTTCATTATAAAATAATGAACACTTTATAATTTTCGTAAATTTTTAATACTATAATTTCATTTTCAATTAGCATTTTAAATATTCATGCATTTGAAAAACTGTTATTTGCATATTTAAACAAAATTTCATACTCCGCACTATGATCAAGTTTAATATTATCACCTTAATAAAAATTCTTATTTATAACATTTTTTTCAAAATATGTAATTATTTAGGTATCTCTGAACTAGAGATAGATAGTATATTAGATACTTGTATTTGTATATAGTACAGTCGGTAACAAAAGTATCCGAGCACTAGCAAAAATTCCTATATAAAAAAAGTAGAGTTAATACTGTTTTGTTAAATAAATCCATGTTCTTAGTCAGTCTAAGAACATGATTCGACAAGGATTTATTTAACAAAACAGTATTAACTCTACTTTTTTATATAGGAATTTTTGCTAGTGTTCGGATACTTTTGTTACCGACTGTATGTATTTTAGAAAATTTCAAAAAGTATTCGAACACTGCATTCAGTATACATTTTTCTTTATATTGTACATTGTATATTTTATCCTTTTCTTTCAAAGGTCGCCAGTCGCCATGTTAATAATAGACTCTATATACTGTGTGTGAAAGTCGTGAAATATCCTAATTAAGTTGACAGTAGACATTGCAAAGACCTTTTGTAAAATTATCGTCTTAAAACTAAAAAAAAAAATTCCATTTGTTTCAAAACTAAGAAATTTGCATTTGTTTCAGATTATCACAGATATATCCCTAGCAATTCATTTTAAAGGCTTTTGACGATTTATTTAGAAAAATGCTCGTATTGAAAATTTTACACTGTACACGGAAAGATGTCATTAAGTGCAATTATTGGTGTTAACTGTAGTTATGACAAAAGCATGTTATACAGTCGGCTGCAAAATTATTCGAGCACTAGCAATAATCCTTGCCAAAAAAAAAGTACACTTAATACAGCTTTGTTAAATAAATCCTTTTCGAGTCATGTTCTTAATCAGTCTAAGAATGTGATTCGATAAGGATTTACTTAGCAAAACAGTCTTAAGTGTACTTTTTAAATATAGGAATTATTGGCTAGTGCTCGAATAATTTTGCAGCCGACTGTACATGTGTATGAAGGCATGAGTGTACATTTAAGTGTTCACTTTATAAGTGTACACTTTTAAGTGTACTTTTAAGTGTACACTTAAAAAGTGTACACTTAATACTGCTTTGTTAAATAAATACTTATCGAATAATGGTCTTAGACTGACTAAGAACATGATTCGACAAGGATTTATTTAACAAAACAGTATTAAGTGCACTTTTTTAACATCGGAATTATTGCTAGTGCTCGGTTACTTTTGCTGCCGACTGTAGTTATGGACTAATGACAATCTTTCTCCTACCCATTTGCGCAATCAATACAATCCTGTAATGGCAGACTGTGCAAAATAACTCGCTCTTGGTTTTGTCATACATTTATTGTGTTAAATTGAAGCATAACAACAAAATAATAATGGAAATGCATAGAAAATGAATGAATTCAAAATTATTCAGGAATTATTTAGTAAAAGAGTAATGTTTGGATTTTTTACATTATTCTATTGAATTGTGCGCAGATTCTCTTAGCTGTACAGTCGACAACAAAAGTATTGAAGCACTAGCAATGATTCCTACTTAAAAAATGCGCACCTAATAATACTGTTTTGTTGAGTAAATATTTATCAAGTCATAATATTAGTCTTATGCTGTTTATAAAAAAGTAAGTTGATGCTAAAAATTAACCATCGAACTAAAACAAAATATATGAAAAGTGTGGGTGTGCTTCAATAATTTTGCAGCCGATTTTACAATTTCTTGAAGTTCTCTAACCATTTATTACATGGATGTATGCACCGTT
Organism: Salticus scenicus; assembly: GCA_963930645.1. Taxonomy (NCBI): domain Eukaryota; kingdom Metazoa; phylum Arthropoda; class Arachnida; order Araneae; family Salticidae; genus Salticus; species Salticus scenicus. The sequence continues at coordinate 112,821 of CAWVNO010001564.1, read as the reverse complement.
ATGACAATTACCTTTTTGTAAATTGTTTATTAGTTCTACTATAAGTGTGAATGTTTTATTAAGTTGTTATTATTAATTACTGTTAGGTAAATTTTTACTTTTATCACACATATAATATGCACCATTGGAGCCTTTTGTTTCAAATGATATAATCATAGATCGGCTTTTTTTAATCATTGTTGCGTTCATTTCATTCTTCATGCTATTCACCGATTTCAATCGTTTTATTCTTACACATTTTTAGAATATCTGTAATGATATAATAGGTTATTTTATTACGTGTTGCTAAAATTTGATTGTTGCTCATTGTTAAGTCCTGTCGATATATTCTGTGAACGGTAAAATTACTTTGTAAATTGATATTGTTGCGTTGTTTAAACGCAAAATTGGAGCTTTTTATTTAATTGATTTAATTATTGATTTGTTATTTTTACTCATTGTTGGGTTATTTTCATATTTTAAAGATTTGTACTCCTCCATTGTTAGTGTGAAGTAATTTGCCTTGTAACGTCTAAAATTGTTCAATTTTTGATTATTTTTTTCATCATCTTTCATCTTTAATTAGGTGGTTTATTCATTGTTACGACAATCTAATTGTTGTAAATTATTTCTTGATCCCGTTGTTGTGAATGTTAACATCACTGTGAAGTATATATTAATATAAATGCGTTGAAAAACACAACACTAGATAATTTTAATTTAATTAACCTAATCATTAATGAACTGTTTTTTCTCTTTGTATCGTTTATTTCATTATTTAAAATTTTCTTACTCGTATTTTTCTTACACATCATTTTAAGACTTTTGACTAAACAAGTTTTAGTTAATAGTTTATGTAGCGAAATAATACAACAAACACAAGTGTAAAAATTATATAACACGCAATTAACTAGATAATAATAAGAAGAAGAAGAAGAAAATTACTTACTTCTTTTCTATTCAGATGAACTGCAAAAATAAAATTGTAGAGAATTTAGTTTTCGTTTTAATCACTGAAACTTAATAATTTCACATAGGATCCATTTTATTTCTTGTAATGATTTTCCTTCACGAAACATTTTATCTCTTTTTAGGGAAAATAAACATGTGTTTTTCGATTTATCATAGCGTACCAGATACGTAATAAGATTGAATTTTAAGCATATTCTGCTAAGCGATAAGATAAAATTCCATTTTAATTTACTTGTTAAGAATCAATTCGATTGAGTTTCTAAATAATAACAATAACACAACACTTATTATCATATTTAAAATTACTAGTATCGCCCAGTGGTCGAAACTCGACCATTTTTTTTGCAAAGCGAGGCAAAGCAAAGTTATTGCCTTGTCCTAAACGGAATGCAATTGCAACACAGCTGCGGCAATTGTTTGCCGATATCCACTCTAACTGAATCAGCAGAGTTTTACTTAATATAACTATTTCTCTCTGTAGATGTTAGCCTTTCCTGAAATGAGAGAAAATCGCAACGTGAAAACGCCCCTTGTTGTGTGATACAGCCCAGAAGCTAATCGATACCATATCAAACCAAGTATCAAATTCTGTTAAATTAATTCGATTGGTTCATAAAGTACAGTGTTTGAACAAAAAAAAAATATTTTTCAAAAATGGTCGAATTGAGTTCGGGAAATTTAAAAACGTGTAACTTTATCGAAAACCGAAAATCTAAAACTTTTCTGAATCTTATATTTTCTACTTATATATGCAGAGGAAAGAATAATAAATCCACTTTTTAAAAAATAAAAATAAGTAGTCAATTTCACTTAATTAAAATGCAAGGAAATCTCAAAACGTGTAAATTCATCGAAAACCGGAAATCAAAAGTTTTTATGTATCTTCTACTTGCTTCTTCTACCCACAAAAGCTACCAATAAAGACACTTTTTTAAAAAAATAAGTAGCCAATTTCAGTTAATTGAAACGTTAAGAGAGCTCAAAACATGTAAATTCAGCAAAAGACGGAAATCGGAATTTTTTCCGTATCGTCTACTTATACATGCAACAGTTAGTAACAAATCCATTTTCCTTTTATATTAGTATATTTCCTTTGTATATTAGTTGAATATTTATTGTTTAAATATCACCCTTTGAAATGAAATGTTTATGTTTACATTCGAACCTGGAAGTTTGCCACTTTTTTTTTCTGGAGTTTTGTGATTTTAAATTAAAATTTTATCAATTTTACAGAAAAAATAACTCAATCAAACACATGTAGACAGTAACTTATATATAACTATACCCAAATATCGGAATTAAAATCGGCAGATAATTTCCGTTATTTTTTAATAATTTTTTACAAAAAATCCAATGGACGATAAACATAGAAAATCATTTTCATGGCTCCATGGACAGACAGTGACGTCATCACTTCGCTTGCGTATAGTGATGCTACATTATACAAATTACTGTGTCTATGGTTTTATTTGAGCTTTATGAAATTGCCAGATTTAACAACTTTCTACTTTTAGGTATTTTTTAATGTAAAGGAATACGTGTATGAAAAAGAAAAATGGGGGAAAATGCATAAAAAATAAATGTATTTTTAAATACCTTCTTGACATCGTAAGAAAATAATATTTGTATTCGCACCTTCCGGCTAACCATACCTTTCGAATACCATTTTCAACCCTCTACTCCCATAATTAATATGTTAAAAAGGGACTACAAATTTTATGCTTGCTTATTAATATATAGATAAATCGTTTTACATTAAGGGTTTAAATGTGTTCCGAAGGGTAAAAAAAGGCGTATTATAAATATAAAAAATTTTATTAAAACTTTTAAGCATATAGGAAAGCGACAAGAAACTAATGCATCGATCTTATTGAAATTTCGCACTCTTTTTCAAAACAGAAGTGACTATTGCTTGAAAGGTTTTTTTTTTTTTTTTTTTTTTTTCGATTACAACTAATTTTGCAAGACTATACGTGGAGGGGTAAAATGTAACGAAAGTTACATTGTTTTTGCATAAATTAAAATATCAATTTTTTATTTAATCCTTCGTTAAAACACTAGGCAATTAATTCTACTTTGAAGAAGTGTGAAAAAATTCAATTTTTGAGAAATCGTATCCACCGTTTTTCTGAAATGTCTCCGGAAACCAGAACCTCAACGGCTGAATTTTACAAAATTTTTAGTGAAAATTTTATAAAATTTTGTTTAATTGTTGTTTCATTTATGTACTCAAAATTTTGAATTTAAAAAAATACATTTATTATATTAAAGAAAAAAAAAAGAAAAAGAAAAAAAAAAAAAAAAAAAAAGAAAGAAGAAAATAATTTAAAAAAAAAAAAAAAGAATTTTTTTTTTTTTAAATAATAATTAAGATTTTCATTCAAAATTTTGAGTATATAAATTAACAAAATTTAACCAATATTTTATAAAAATTTCATTAAAAGTTTTTGCAAAATGCAGCCAGTGTGTCAGGCCAGAGACCTTTTTATAAAATTCAAAGATGATATTAAACTTAAAAGTTTATTCCAAATAATTCAGACAATTTTCAATCACCCCACTCCTTGAAACTTATCAATCTCAATCAAACTTTTCAAATAACAACCTCATCTAGACTTCGAAATACAACATTTCAATTGGCTGATATTATTTTTCTTTACTTTACGCTGATAACAGAGTCATACACAAATTCAGCAGTTTAAAAAATAAAAAATAAAAGGCTATAGTATACAGGAACCGCAATAAGTGTAATTATACAAAAACAAATACTGAAAATTTAACTTAAAAAAATACTTTATTTACCATATGAGCATGAAAAATTAATTTTTATTCCTGAGTAGATTTCCTGAACATGGTAAAATATAGTAAAGCGTTCCCAATTACATTCAAAAGAAAAAGAAAGGGTTTTGCTTAATTATTAGTACATCTGTGTGCTTTCTAGAAATTATGTACACACCACACTATGTACTTAAACATAGTCCTATAGTAAAAAACACACAGAACAACCTGATATGCCCTTTCAGCAATTTCCAAGCATAGTCCTATAGTAAAAACACACAGCACAACCTGATATGCACTTTCAGCAATTTCCAAGCATAGTCCCAGTACATTCCAATCCTTTTGAGCATTCCTGTGAACGAACGGTGAATAAATTCATAGCACGAGATATGCTTTGATGCATATAATATATATATATATATATGTTTATTACTTTCCCTTTACCCATAGAGTCGAGAAAGTATTGTTTTAGGGTCAAATTTTCGGACGTGAGTTTCTGTTATATTTACATGTTCTGAGGTCCCCTGAATACGAAAATCATGTTTTTAGCGAATGGTCTGAGTGTCGGTCTGTTTGTGTGTCTGTCTGTTATCAGCATATCTCAAGAAAAAATATTAGCAGAAATTCCAAACTGGGTATTCTAAATGTGTATCATATAAGGATGCTACAGTAAGCCTTCCGTTGAGATGAAGAAAATGGTTCGTGTACAGAGACAATCAAAAGTATTCAAATACATTACGTCTATGGGGGAAATCGCAGGTAAGTATAGTTTAACATCTATAGACCGCACTAAACCAAATCAAACGAATATATATTTTGTGTAATAGAGATAGTCAACTGGGAAAACATTTTTGTGTATGTAGGAGCCTCGCCTACCCCCTCGAGAGGACTAAATTTTCATGATAGGTATCTTTCAAAAAAGCTCGCCAATACCTTTAAAACGAATGGTTGAACCGTCGATCTGCGATAATTTAAAATAAAGTTATCGATTTTTTTCATTTAAAAAAAAAAAAAAAAAAAAAAAAAAAGATTTTTTTTTTTTTTTTTTTTTTAATATAATATTGAGAATAAATGCTTTTTTTTTTTTTTTTTTTTTTTTGGTATTTAGTGTTATACTACTTCTCTAATATGGAAATCGTCTGCATTATCATAAAAGATAATTTGTTTAAATAGTAATTTTAATAAAATATTTTTTTAAAAACAGAATTATTTTTTAATAACCGAGTTAAATTCTATATAAATGTAGGTGCATTAATGAAACGGGGGATTGAGGGAGGCGGTAGATTCCCCCCCTCACACACACACTGAACTAATTATCATATAAAACTCTTCCTAAGCCTAATTTGAATTGTTTTAACATAGGTTTACATATCAGTACTCGTTATCTTACCTCTTAATCTCCAACCTGTATTTATAGTAATAAATTTCAGGGTAAGAGAAAGTCGTGTGAGTGACACACCAGATTATTATATTTAATTTAGCGTACCTACCAAAAAATTCACCTATAGACGTAATGTATTTGAATTCTCTTGGGCGTCCCTGTACACGAACCATTTGCTTCATCTCAACGAAAAGCTTACTGCTGCATCCCTATATGATGCACATTTAGAATACCGAGTTTGGATTTCCTGATGCTATTTGTTCTTGAGATATGCTGATAGCACACACACACACAAAGAGAGAAATAGAGACTAACCGCTAAAAACATGACTTTCAGGTTCAGGGGTCCTCAAAACGAGTAACTATAATAAAAACTCTATTTCAAAAACTTGATCCTAAAACAATACTTTCTCTACTATATATATATGGGTAAGAGATAATAAAAAATAGAAACATAGAATATTTCTCTTGAATCTCTTATCACAAGGAGTATTATCTCTTATCATATTTGGGGTTTGTTAGAAAATATGTATCTAGACAAGTGGTACTCAATGGGTGTGCCAGAGCGTATTGGTGCGTTCAAGAAGGTTTCAAAAGTGCCTGAAGGTCCAGATATAAAAAGAAATATGACTACTGTATTATATAATTCTATTACTATTCTGTTTCTAGTACATTATATGTTAATTAACAGCGGTAGTTCTTACAAAAAGAAGCCACTTGTTCTTGTTGTGTATATCACTTAATTTGAAAGGTTTGGAAGTGGATATTGTGTGCATGTTACATATTTTTAAATAAATACACAGAAATAAAAGCGTAGATTTCCCAAGAAGGAAAATTATAACAATTCTATTCTGAAAATGAACAAAAGGTAAGAAGGTAAAATCACAGCCTACTCTAAAAAATTACAGCCTGCTGTAATAATAATAGTTATTTCAGCGTATCCTATTTGCGTGAATTAGGATTCTCAAACCTGCGTCACAATTAAATTCATATTGTATATGATTTTTTTTTTTTTTTTTTTTTTTTTTTGTCATATAAATATCTGTATTACAAATATGCAAATTGGTATTAATGTCATATTGTTTTGTTCTTTCAATTCTTTTTATTAGGATATAATATGTAAAATTTTGTTAAGTGCAATAACTATTTGAAAATTCTTAAAACTCATTTTTCTATGATTAAAAATATCTCAGAAAATTACCCTGAATATATTTCACTATTTTTATTCTATGAAATTTAAATTTTATCTTTAAACTGAAACACAGATTGCTATTAGCTATCTATTGGGTTTTCAATAGAGTTTGCGCCCGAAGCAAAGCCCTGGCTTTTTGCTTATGTGCGCTCTGCTCTTTTAAAAGAGCAAATGCTGAGAAAACAAACAGCGAAATGCAGTACATCTGTAAATTGTTTGATAAAGTAATTAAATTTGTAATTTATTTTTAATAAAAGTAATGTAAATTTGTTATTGTTTGTCTGAATGAGTTATTTTTTCTATGTACAGCTAAAGAAAACAATTAATACAATTGTGACTTTTTTTTTTTTTTTTTTATTCTGGAAAGTAGTATTTTTGTATAGTAAAGTTGTTTTAATTATAAGCTCAATAAATTTCCTTCTTTTTCTTCTGAATAAATATTTAATACTCCTTCTATTAATTATTCAGATGAGCTGCAACTGAAGACAAAACTTGAAATATTTCTCTGTATTAGAAATCTATAAATGTTATTTGGTAAACCTGTTAAAAATTCATTATTTAATGAACAAAAAGAAGATTTTTTTTTTTTTTTCGGGAGGAGGAAGGGATTATTTAAATAATTTAGCCTCTTAATATTTTCTAAGATTGTTTGTTGCTTTATATATAATGTTTGTGAAAAAGTTTCGATCAAAATTAACCCACAAGATAAAACTTTTTAATGAAAAATAGGTATATAAATCATGTTTTCACTAAATTTTTATTTCATCATGTGTGTGTGATAAAATTATATAAATTTTAAAAGTATTAACTATTCTTTTATAAGGAATGAAAATAAATACTTGTATTATAAAGATTCATATATAAATAATGTTTTCACCAGTGTTGGGCATAATTGATTAAAAAGTAATTAAATTACAATTGAATTACAATTAAATCACAATTATAAATATTTTATTGTCAATAAATTAACAAATAATTGATTACAAATAAATTGAATTACTTATTCAATTTATTCGTAATAATTCAATTTATTTCTAATCAATTACTTGTTAATCGATTGATAAAAAAAATTTTATAATTATAATTTAATTATTTTTTAATCAATTATGCCCAACATTGGTTTTTGCTAATTTTATTTCATCATAAGCGTGTGTTAATATATTTTATATAAATTATAAGTATTAACAATCCCTTCATAAATTACTATTCCTTCATAATTGCTGTGTGGAAATATTCATTTTAAGTGCATTGAGTATTTTAAACTGCTAATGGAAAAATCTTGTCTGAGTTTTAAAATGACCCAAATTGGGTTGTAAGATTTTTCCAAATTGAAAAAAAAAAAAAAAAGCTGCTTATGACCCAAAATGGGTTTAAAAAGTGTCCATTATAAGTATATCTAAATTTGAACTGTGTCCATTATAGGTTTATTGTTGAATCCAAATTAGATCTCTGAATATATCGAAAATAGGTAAATTTTTACCCATTTTGGGTATAGTGAGCATTCCAATTTGGGCTCTGCAATAAACCCATAATGGACTTTTTTTAAACCCATTTTGAGTCTTAAATGGATTTTTCCAATTTCAATCAGTGTTGCACCCAAAAATCTTACAGCCCAATTTGAGTCATTTTTTGTTCATCTTTTCTTCAAAAATGTTTCATTTAAAAATGCAATCGTGTTATCTGTAAATTCGTCTGCATGTTTTTCTTTTTCTTTTTTTAATATACAGCTAGTGGCCTTTTTTGAAGAGTAAAAAGTACACAAATTTTTCAGAAAACATTATCTTTTATTAATAAGTACAAACAACGCATGGCAACATCTTATCGTTTTCATACTTGTTACAAGGTAACGTACCGCAACTTAGCTTGACATCGCTAACATAATTTGGCTTATCTGTCTTCGATAAAACGAAAACCTCCGACTCAGATGTTCTGGAATCAACGTCTACACAAATAAGATCTCCCTTTCTACTTTTAATATCCTTGCTCATTATGTAACCCCTATATTCAAGTGTCCACTCGGGAGGACACGTTGTATGTCCAGCAAATGTAGTAGGGGACGTTCTTTCGTCCACGAAACACTGAGCGCACGAGATGGCTGCGTCATCACTAATATTTCTTCCATTCACATACAATGGAGCCACCTTTGAATAATACCTAAAAATTAAAAATAAGTAGTTTTATTGTTATACGTCATCGAAGTACAACATTTTTTATTTAATGAACAGCAAATTTTTGCATAAATCCCTTTTAAACAAACCTGTGGTGCCGCTTAAGAGGAATGGTGTCACCATCTATCTGAGGGTCGGTGGTAAAACATATAATACCAGCCGATCCTCCTCTTCCGTGGTCAGATGAAACTATAATACCTTTATACAGAACTGCAGCTGCAGGAGTATCACAAGTATCTTTTCCCCAGTGATTATAGACGGCACCACCAATATCGAGTGATAAGGCTGGAAAGTAGAAGATGTTACTACTACTTAAAAAAAGAATATATATACAAAGCATCGATAATACGAAGATCGAAGCAGTATGATATAGTATAAACATATATATATATATATATACAGTAGACTCCCGATTATCGGCGGTCGGATTATCCGCTTTGCGGATTATCCGCGGTCTTCAAGGGCCTCAATTTAAAAGGGCAACCGAGACAACTGTCAGGGTTACATAATTCTTCAAAGTTGCCCCAGCGGCCAAAAAACATTTTTTTTTCTTTAAATGAGTACAAATTGTGGCTTAAAATTCTTGTGGAGAGATTATACGATTCTTGACAGCATTTATGACTTACACACTGTTTGGGAGGCAGTTAAGCAGTCTACATTGGTAAGGTCTTGAAGAAAAATTTTACCAAATGTTGTGGAAAATACTTTGGTAGAGTTTATAGAGGAGGAAAAAATTTCTGCTCATGATTTGGCAAATTTAGCTAAATCTGTTACTGGAGGAGAAAAAGTCAATAAAGGAAACATTGAAGAGTAGAGTAATTGTGACGCCAATGATCCAGGTTTTGAACACCTTGCAGATGAACAAATTGTAGGCCAAGCATTAGACCCAGTTTCAGAAAATAGTGAAGAAGAAGAGGAAGAAGAATATAAAACTCAGCAGAGGATGAGTCACAGCGCAGCCCTAGCACATGCAGATGGACTTACAAAATATCTCGAGGAACAGGACGATGTATCACTTTGTGACAAAATGCTGATAAAGAAACTGCAATCGCAAATTAAGAAAAAGTGTTTAAGTACCAAAAAAAAAAAAAAAAAAAAAAAAAAAAAAAAAAAATGCTTGACCGATTTTTTTGTTAAAAAGTAGAGCAAAATGTAAGTAGAAATTTTTATTAGTATGTTAAATTGTATATGTAGGCCATGCTTAACTGTTAATTAAATAGTACTGCTCAAAAGACTTTATGTGTTGATTTATATCCCCTTTTTGACCATTTTGCGGATTATCCGCTGATTCGATTATCCGCGGTTGTCTATTCCCCGTTCACCGCGGATAATCGGGAGTTTACTGTATATATATATATCACTACAGTGGCGGTTCGTGAACCGAAAATAGGTGAAGAGCTCAAAAATAATATTTAAGTATTTTTAATGCATAATTTTTATTAAGCATGGTCTTAACTAAAATTAACTAAAAATACTTATTTAAATGTAAATTTATATTCTATAAATGAATACAGTGTGCCTCTTCACCTATTTTCGGTGCACGAGCCGCCACTGCATATCAGTCGTATGGTTTATTATGTAAAGATCCTCATTTATTCGTAGAAGACCATAAACTAGAGTGACTATATTTTTTCATTGCATTTGGGGACAAATAGGGCGGTGTCCTCGAATTTCGCGGAAAAAAAAATAAATAATTAATTAAATCACTTTAAATTGTAAAATTTTAGTAATTTTTATGTACGGTCGGTAACAATAACTAGCAAAAATTCCTATGTAAAAAAAGTACACTTCATGCGGTTTTGTTAAATAAATCCTTGTCGAATCCTGTTCTTAGTCAGTGTAAGAACAGGATTCGACAAAGATTTATTTAACAAAACCGTGTGAAGTGTACTTTTTTTACATAGGAATTTTTGCTAGTGTTCGGACACTTTTGTTACCGACTGTATAAAGCACCTAAAAGAACTTATTTCAGCCTATTTATTAAACAGATAATAAATTATTATAATAAAACATTAATACCTTTATAACCGGCGTCCCCAAATGTGTTGTAACTTTTTGGGAACGAAAGTAGTTTTCGAGGACTGTCCTCGAGATTCGATGACATAGGGTCAGCCTATCATAAACGCTCATCTACAAAAAGACTAAACTTAACTTCCGAAACTTATTAAGAACCTCATAATTTTATTTAATCATAAACATAACATTCGTGTTAGTATAAAGGATAACTATAACTTATAAACTATCGAAAACTCTCTTAGTCTTAAATATCACGTGAATGTATACTTCGAATAAAACTGGTTTATATTAATATAACATTAAATATGAATTATAATCAGAACTTGAACAAGCCAAAAGGCGATCTATGCATAATTTTATAAAACCTACTACATATGGTTGATTTCTCCAGTAAATAGGAACTTCAGTCCTCTGAGGTTTATATGCTATGTTTTGTCATTTATACGGTTTTCTTTTATGTGTAAAATATATTATGGGGTGTTTTTCCACAATTTGAAATTGTATTTTCATTAAAATAGCTGTAAATTTTATCTGAATAAAGTTTAAATGTTCCAATTATAACTTCTGCCTCTTGTCCTTTATCTCATATATTGATCTTCTGAAACAATTTTAAGCATAATTGCATTTCTTTTTCTTAAATCTTTTACTAGCAAAAATGAAAATTTGCAGTCTAAATTGTAAATCTTGTTATTGTAAATAAATTTTAAAAAAAGAGAGAGAGAGAGAGAGATTTATATTTGTTTTCGGAAAGGTAAAATAATTCTCCTAGTTTTTATGTTGTCATACAGCTTAAATTAAAAAATAAAATAAAACAAAAACGAGTACTAATTCAACGGTTGTGAATTTTCTGATTGCGAAAACAGAATTTAAAAAAAAAAGAAAGAAAGAAGGAAAGAAAAGCTAGGTTATGAAAATTTTAGAAACAAACTTCCCTATAGAATAACATGGGCTTTGGAAGTCGGAGCGGTTAGGTATTTAAAGCTATTTTTTATTTTGAACATGTATCTTCTGAATAAACTTTATTATTTTTTGGTACAGAAGGATTAAGTTTTTTTTCACGACACTTTAGTAGTTTACTGACGACGCAAGGGGATAAGTCTCCCCGTCCTTCCGGGCCGGAACAGGCCTACTTCGTGCAGAAATATTCACAGGAGAGACTGCCGTTGTTAATTTGATATTTTGTACTTCTACGGTCGTTTAAGAAAAAATATCAAAATAGCGCTTAGAAATGCTAAAAAATATATATGTATGAATGCTGCGTTTGCCTGTATTGAATAAATGATGTTAATTATAACTTTTTTTTTTATCCATCAATGACTTTCATTCTTTTAAATGAATTCGACTGAGTAATTAAAATATTAATATACGTATATATAAAAATACACTGAAGAGCCGAAAAACAAAAAAAAAAAACTGGTACACCTGAATAATATCGTGTAGGGCCATCGCTAGCATGCAGAATTGCCGCAACACGACGTGGCATAGACTCGACTAATGTCTGAAAGTGTGCTGGAAGTAATTCACACCATGAATTCTGTAGAGCAATACAAAAATCCATAGGAGCGCGAGGTTGGGGGAGGGGGGGGCTCTCTGAACAGCAGGTTGTTATGCATCCCACATGTGCTCAATAATGTTCATGTTTGAAGATATACAATAAGGGACAAAAAAAAAAAAAAAGGCCACTCTGCAGAAAAATTGACTTATACCCAATTTATTTGTAATAACTTCAAAACTAATGGTTGAAACAAACAAAACTGTCATGTTTGCATAATACCAAAGATATAAAATGATACGTATGTACATTTTCGATTTAGTAATTAGCTTTATTACACTCTACGAAGTACTTAATAAAAATCTACATAAAACTCTCTTTTTAAACGTAATATGATAAACATATACTTTGTATTTTATTATGATTTATTATATGAAATAAACAAGTTGTATTTTAATATATAAAATAAAACTATTTATTTGTTATATCTAAACAATTACAGTCGGCAGAAAAAGTATCTGAGCCCTAGCAATAATCCCTGTCTAATAAAAGTACATTTAATACATCTTTGTTAAATAAATCCTTGTCAAGTCATGTTCGTAGACAGACTAAGAACGTGATTCGACAAAGATTTATTTAACAAAACAGTATTAAGTGTATTTTTTTATATAGGAATTATTGACTAGTGCTCGGATACTTTTGCTACCGACTGTACTTAATAAAAATATGTATTCTGCATTAAGTAATCCCACCTTTATATGGAATTACTGCTTTAACGCGCAATGGCATAGTATGTATTATACAGTGTTTTAATGTAAATCTCAGAAATTTCACTGGGCCAAATATTAAAAATAATTTTTTCTAGTTCTTGCAGAGTTGTTAGCTGCAAATTTCGAATCCTCCCCCTTCTCCCCCCGCCTTTTTATTGACTAAACACTTTCGAGCGGATTCAGATTAGGACTATTTCCAGGTCTGGTAAAGAAGAAATGCTACGATATTCTTTGTGGGATTTAACTTAAAGTTAACCCTTTCAGGGGCACTAAGTAAAAATGATTGAATTTCCTTTTAAATATATATATATCATAAAGTAAACATCCCCCACAAGTCATATTTGATGAAGAAAAAAATTCAGCATGTGGGGATTTTTTTGTGGGTGGTGGCTAGGCGTTCTAGCCACTGTGTCTATCCACCTAAAAGATGCTCCTAAAAATCAAACTAAAATTAATGATCTAAGATAATATGTAAATCTGTTGTATTTAAAAGGTGCATTACAGTATATTTACACTACCAAATACTTTTGAATAAAAAATTATTTTTCATAAAACTATATAAAAGAAACTTCAAAAAATTTTCCCGCAACTTGTCCATTTAAAAAAGTCACAGGCACATCCTGCTTAAAGTTACTGTAGTTCTGCCATCTCTATTTCAATTTTAGAAGTACACATTAACTTTTCATAAAAGTGGATAAAAAAAGTAGCCACTGCACACTTAGAGAAAAATTTCTAAAGTAGGTGGATAGACCCTCTAGCCACCGCCCCTAAAAGGGTTAAAAAAGGTATGCTTGCTTACATAATTATAGGTGCTCATGGGAATGAATGGGTAATTTTAACAATTTGAATCAAATAAACGTACCATAGACGCCCTTTAGTAAAGTGCAATATCATCTTGAAACGCAGTTTGTGGGAAAGTCGAAGATACTTTCAAAATAGTCGGTCAGGCGCCACTTTTATATTGGTCACATTTTATGTCGAGTTAATTGATTCCTCGAGCATGAAAATTTGCCCGACTCCTTAAAAAGTTATCCACCTCTGTACTATAATGTACGGAGAATGTGTCACTGTTTTAAGAGTGAGATTTTCATTCATTCGGTCACATTTTTTGTCGTCCTTCTAGCTTTTCTCATCAGATCGAAATAAATTAAATTTGAGTCATCAGAGAAAACCAGTTCAATCCAAAAATTAACTGATGTATTTTCTTTTACTTTCGGTCAACTGAAGTCTTGTCTTTTTTTTTTTTTTTTTTTTTTTTTCTTAATAATGACTTTCTTTCGCAGATCTTCTGGTTTTTAACCTGATTTGTTTAATTGTTCCCGCACTGTTTTTGAAGAAAGCATTTTGTTATACATCTTTTTAAATATTTTCTAAGCTATCAACATGATACAAATCGCTTTTTTTTTTTTTTTTTTAACTTTTGCTTTTTAACTTGCGGTCATCTAGCTTGGATTAGCAACAGGGCCGCCTAAAGCCAAATTTCCAGGTTAAACAGACAAAAATTTTATAACTTGCTAAAAACCATCACCAATATTTCGTTTACATATATAGTTATTTTGGCATCTAACGTATTAAACACGAGTGGGCCTTCATCTCCGAAAGCCAATATCAATAATGTCCCGTTGAATACTTTGCACGCTTGCACTTGGTGTCCCAGCAGTGAAATCTGCAGCAATTTGAGGAAGCGTTGCACGTTTGTAACGTTTAAGAGCGGACAATACCTAATCTCGCCGGCAGCCTTCGCCCTTGTTATTCTATGGGAAAATTTGTTCACATAATTACTCATTACCTAATGAATATTTTTCAATTCTGTTTTCACATTTAGAAAATTCATAAGCGTTAAATTAGTACTTCTTTTCCAAAAATTGATTTTTTAAAATTTTAGTATTTCATTTTGCGACTAGAAAATGAGAAAAATGCATTTTGTGAAAAATCGCATTTTTGAACTCAAAATTAAAATGTAAAAATTAAAAAAAATGAATTTTTCAAAAAGGAGTACTCATTTAACGGTTATGAATTTTCTGACTGCGAAAACAGAATTAAAAAATATTCATTAGGTAATGTGTAATTGTCGCAACAAATTTTCCCATAGAATAACATGGGCGAAGGCTGCCGGCGAGATTAGGTATTGTCCCCTCTTAATGAGTCTCGTCATTCGTCGTTGGTCCCGCTCTTTCGTGATGTTTTTTTTTTTTTTTTCCAGCCACAGCGATGTTGGAGATTTGTTGTTTTATCGGATTTCAGATATTCATGCTACACTCGGGAAATAGTCGTAGGCAAAAATTCGAATTTCATCTCTACCTCGTAGATGCTATCACCCCTCTCTCGTACACCGATTATAATGCCACATTCAAAGTCTCTTAAATCTTAATAATATGTCATTGTAACAGCAAGAATTGTTCGAACAGCTATGGCAGACACCGATTATCTTATATAAGCACTATTACCGGCTGCATCGCGTTACTCTGATTCGTTTCACTCCTATGTTATTTGCATGTGCATGCCTATACCAGAGTTTTTGGCTTTTCAGTATATATATACATATAACAATCAATGAATATTATATTATGACAGTTTTGTACATATAACACCATATACGTAAGTAATCTTGTGAATTGAATTGTTTAATATGAAATTCCCATTCCTAATGTTAATAGATCTTCTCCGTGGAGGATCAGAATTGTGATGGCATGTCTCCGGACCCTCTTTAGGATGCGTTCAAGACCGGTGCCATTTACCTATAGCGCAATACTAGGGCGACGTTAAACCCAACCAATCAACCTAATGTGGGACAAGGGGCTACCGGACAATTTCGACTGACGCCCTCACTGTCATCACGGGTATACCTCATGCTCATTTGCAACTATACAAAAACTTCCTTAAAACAAATATATTACAACTACAAGAAACAAAAATTTCTCATTTAATTTTCCCCAATATGGAAATCCAATATCTCACCTCTAATTGGAATCTCCACCCGGCAGAAGATGCTGCTTACTTAATCACAAACTGTACTAAAAATAGTTTCACTCCAACTGCCCCTGTGGCCATCTTCACCGATGGATCAAAAACTGATCATGGCGTGGCTGCCGCATTCTGTGTGCTGAAAGACGGCACCGTGATCCACCGGTGGTCGGGCAGGCTCGAGGACTATAATTCAATAATTCAAGCAGAGCTCTATGCTATTCAAAAAGCTATTGAATGGGTTGAAAGCAACACCCATCTCGTCAAAATTAACATCTTTAGTGACAGTCTCTCGGGTTTGCTCGCTATTGCTCGCCACAGGAGCAAGCACCCTCAAGTTTTAGAAATTAAAATTAAAATTGCAAAACTTAAAAATTTCCTCTCCCTGGCGCACGTTTCAGCCCACAAGGGTGTCGTCGGCAATGAAATAGCAGACACTTTAGCTAAAGCTGCAACTGAGAACACCAATATTCATTTCCATCTTCCTGCACCTCCATCTCATGTAAAATCTAAATTAAAAACTCTCCTCCTCCAGAATTGGCAGGCCTTATGGGATACCTCCGAGAAGGGGAGGTACACTTACAATTTAATTCCTCAAGCAATCTCAAATTCCTGGAACCTAACTCCACCCATCACAGCTTTTCTTACGGGACACGGTCCCTTTCCTGCATACCTCAAAAGATTTCACTGCCGACGTTCACCTCTGTGTCCTTGCGGAGAGGAGGGAACTCCAGCCCACTGTTACTTCACATGCAGGCTCACCTCTTCTTTTCACTTTAGAAATCCTTCTCCTAGACCTCAAAATTGGTTAGATAATATAGTAACGCGTAAGAATCTCAACATAAAACTTAATAAAATCTTCACTCTTTTAATGGATCTATCAAATCTTACTGATTAAAAGTCTCTGTTTTTCTCTTTCCTCTTTGCCCATATGCTCAGTTTACAAGTGCCATTGGTAAACAGAAAGATTCACCATCTCATTCATCGCCCACTGTCGGCTCTAGGCTAAAGCCTGGCGAATAATGTATTTTTTTTTTCTAATGAGTTTTTAAATAAACTGCGAGTAGTCCCCCTAGAAGAGCTCAAAGTCGCTCCAAGAGTGATGAGCGGGGGCTGCTCCCTGTTTAATCAACCCAATGTAAATGAATTATTAGGAAGTAATTTTATCCGGTTTGATTTTCATATTTTAAATATAATTTTATGTTGCCTTCAGCTGACATTTCGTCTTAAAAAGCACATGGGTTATATTTAGAAACAAGAAATAAACAAATCGGCCATTGCAAAACATTGTTGGGAGAATAACCATACTTTAAACTTTAATTCAGCTAAAACAATCTGTCAGCCTAAATATTTACATGAACTTCATTTTCTAGAAGCTTTCCATATCTATAAAAATCATAAAAATGTCATTAATTGCGATTTTGTAGTGCCCTCTCTCTCGGATTGTAGGAAAAAATACCTAAAATCCACATGTTCTTGATTTTTACATAGCTTTTTCTCTATCCCTATTTCCTATTGGCTAACACCTCTAGCTTCTTAAATTCCTATTGGCTGCTAGTACAATTCTAAAATTCGCTTCCCTATTCCTCTTCGAATCTACCTTGTCATTCTGCAATGATGACGGTACGCTCTACGCTGCCGGGACTACAGTTTGCTTTTAATATTTGTAAAAACTGTCAGGGGTATATCGAATAGAAGGCCAAAAGCGCAGGTTGTCACTCCTACTCCATCGCACCCCTTCAACCCAAAGTTGAAGAAAATATTTTATTTGGCCTGCAAAAATAAAAGTATATATAATCTTTTTTTTTTTTTTTTTTTTTTTAGTCGGTTTCAATTCTGATACTAATTTCAACAGCAAACGTGACAGCAGAAAAAAAATATTTGGTGAATGATAAATCTCTTTCTAATTTTTGCTGCAAAAACAATTAAAATTACTCCTGTCAATATGTTTTATTAAATTTTTTACATACAAATGAAAAATAGCTGAATTAGAGAAAAAACTGGAAAAATTTTAACAATCATTAAAATTTTGTGCCCCTTAGAAATTTCGTGCCCAAGGCACGAGCTCTGGATGCCTGTGTAATAGTCAGATTCTGGTCTTTACTAATACTCAGAATAAACAGTCTCTTGCCAATGGGTCAAATTAACTGGATTTGGTTTCAATTTTACTTTTTTCATTTTTTTTTCACGTATGAAAAGCGGGTAGAACTACTAGTTAATAATAATATTATTATTAATTTAGCAACTTTATAAAGATAAAGAAAACATCTTTGTACAATTGCAAAAAGACATTTTTCATTTATGCCCTTTGGTACAGTATTCACAATTTCATATGCAAGTAATTTGCAGAATATGGACATATTTCAGTATTTAAAAGCGGGCAATACCTAATCTCGCCGACAGCCGTAGCCCATGTTATTTTATGGGAAAAAAATTTTCCATAATTACTCATTACCTAATTTAATTTTATTTATTTATTCTTTAAAAAAAAAAAAAAAAAAAATCCGTTTTCACATTCAGAAAATACACAATCATTAAATTAATACTCGTTTCCCAAAAAAAAAACGATTTTTTTAATTTTTAATATTTCATTTTTCGGCTAAAAAATGAGAAAAATGCACTTACAGGGTGATAATAATTCAAGTTACGATTGCAAAACGCTATAATTTTAAAACTACCCATCAGAGCGATTTGATATTTTACCAGAGCAATCGGGAGGCAAGGAAATTTTGCTTGGGGGAGGAAAAAAGTAGTTCCAACATGTTCCTATAGATGACGTCTGGGAAAACGCCTAAATAGACTCATTAAACACAGGAATGTTGTTAGCAACAGAATGGAATAGCAGGAAACAATAGACTTCAAGGGTTTACTACAATTCTTTTAGCAAAACGACAAGAATACGTGTTTACAGCAGAAACAGTCATAGTGAAAAGAGGAGCTTCGTGAAACAAATACTTTACAGATAATTAACGGCACATTTTGGAACTTTTTTTTTTTTTTTTCTTTTGCCAAACAAAATTTCATGGCCTCACGATTGCTCTGGTAAAATGTCAAATCGCTCTGATGGGTAGTTTAAAAATTATAGTGTTTTGAAATCGTACTTTTAATTTTAACCACCCTGTATTTGCATTTGTGAACTCAAAACATAAATTTTAAAACATCAATTTTTTTTGAAAATGAGTACTAATTTAACAGTTATAAATTTTCTGAATGTAGAAACGGAATTTAAAGAATACATTAGGTAATGGGTAATTGTGGAAACAAATTTTCCCATAGGGTAACATGAGCCTTGGTTGTCGGGGGATTAGATATTGCCCCCTCTTGATACATGCATGCTTAAATTTAATACTAATTTCATTTTCATTCCCGTATACTGCTGTTATATATTTAATATTGATATCCTTAACATTTGGTAACCAAGTACTCTTAATAAAACACGAATTTCATTACAACCATAATATCTAAAGAGTGTACATTTAAATTAATTCAAAAAAAAAAAACAAAAAAGCAAAGATAATTCAGTTTCATTTAGTATTTACATGTGTAAATTTAAAAGAGCGCCAAATCGTGTTAACAGTTATCGTATAACAGAGGTTCTTTTACTAACAGAGATTCATCTTCTAAAACTATATTCATTGCCGGAAGATCCGCGTTTAGGATAAATAATGCTATTAATAACATGATTTTAAATTAATGTGATCATTCATGATCTAAAAACTACCGCATTTTGACTTATTCTACATAATCTAGGCTAGGCTGACTCCATAGGAAACCACAAATCTACCAAAATATCATATACAGTGAAACCTGTCAAGTTGGACACCCCTATAAGTTGGACGCCCGTCTAAGTTGGACACTTTTTCTCGAAACGGAATGCATCCATAGGATTAACATTATGTCCAACCTCTATAAGTTGGACACCCCTCTAACTTGGAAGTTGGAGATTCAAAAACTGTCCTAACTTGAACACTTTTATCCAATGAGACAGGAAAAAAAGATATAAAAATTCCATTTTCTCACTTTTTTTTTAGAAATCTTATTTTTTTATTGTAGAAATAGTTGAAAATATCTAAAAAACAATTTTTCTTGTCACAGTATATTCACCTCTGTCTCATCTTGTAAAACATATATATATATTCTTTAATTAAAAATTTCACAAATTACTGAATTTTGGCGCATAATGAAACAGTCTTTCTTTTTATTGATTTGCGGGAATTGTTTTTGTCCCTTTCTCCGGGAAATATCCAGTAGAGAGCGTGCAGACATATTCTGACTTAGACTGTTTTAAAATGAGCATTAGACAATACATTTCGGTTGTTAGGGATCCTCGTCATTTGTCCCTTTTATTTTTCCTACGAAGTTTTACTTGAGTGTATAGTTGCACTAAACTTAATATGCGAGAGATATATCTATTGTGAAAAAATATACTGATTCAATTTGGGTGCATATCAATCGGCAGGTGTCGCTGCTATGCTGCAGTTTCCCCGTTCACGGGAAAACTATATCTCAGTTTCTAGAGCGAATAAATTCACCAAACTTCATAAGTGAGATGGCTATTATGAACATGAATGTTATCTTAATTTGGGTGTATATCGGTAGACAAAGTGTTGCTACTTTTAATCACATTCCCCGATTTTGTATATGACTATCACAGCGTCTATTGAATAAAATTGCACCAAAATGCATATACAAAATCTTTATTATGAGAAGTTACATTGATTAAATTTTCGTGCATATTAACTGGTGGATGGCGCTGTTAAAATATATATATACATATATAGAAAGTGTTATTATGGTCACAAAATACCAGTTTAAATTTAGATTTTAAATTGGCAAATTAATTATTTTTTGTATATAAGTTATGAAAACTTAATTATGTTACATTTAGACATGATTAATAGTTAATAGGCATGCATAGATACAATTTTATTAAATCGAAAAATGTAAGCACCCCTATAAGTTGGACACCTCTCTAAGTTGGACACTTTTTCCTGGAGGCATAGGTGTCCAACTTAGAGAGGTTTTACTGTACCAGGTATAGGTTAGTGATTTAAATATTTCCTATTGAATTTTATACGATTCGAGAGGTAGTCTTCAGTTCTTTTCAGAATTTCATTTAAGGCAGTTTCGAACCGTTTTTCGTTTTCCCCTGTAGAGGAGTTTTCATAAATTAGGTTTTAGGTGACTGTAACATAAGTTATGGACATCTTACGGAGGAATTTTAGATGAAACGAGAATAGTGGAACATAATAAAATAAATGGGCTCTTCCCACCGTCGTCTGCTCAATCACGTGATAGAGGAAAACGACTAATACGAATTCTGAGAATCGAATTCAATTAAGTATTGTTTTTAAGAACAAAAATTTTAATATTTAATATAATATAAAATAAAAGTAATATTGTGCATTTGTAAACAGTAGAATAATTGTATTTGTAAATTTAATAATTTTTAAAAAACATTTTATGTGTTTATTTATTTTTACCTATAAGAATCGATTTTTGCATATTGTAGTGTAACTGTAACATTAACTGATCTAGCAATAAATAATAGCTTCTTGTGGAATGTTTACGGATTATAAATTGAAATTTTAAAATGTTTTCATTTAATTTAATTGCATAAAGGTGTTACATCAGTGGCGCACCCACGGAGGGGGCTTAGGGGGCTCAAGCCCCCTCCAGAACCAGCTGACATAGTAAAATATTTCAGATGTGCATGAAAAAAAAAAAAGAATTACTCAAACACTCATATTGTAAGCAAATATTACTCATATTGTAAGCAAAAATAGTTTATAAATTATACATTAAATATTAGGAATTTTTGAAATCCTTACTGTTAAAAACAAAAACAATGAATTAGTTCTTTGATTTTTAGTTGAAAGAAGTTGCAGTTTTTAGGGATGGGCTTCTAAGGTCCTAAACTAAAGAATATACTGTTATCACGAAATCGAGTAAGTATCTAAAAAGTCTGACAGAAGAAGCAATCAGACGTGGAAATAAGCAGGGATGTATTTTTCAGGAAAATGGGATACCAAGCTCATGCAATTTTGTGTTTTAATTTATGAGTATTTATAGCATCTTTGTGAAAGTTTGTTTTGTCCATGGGCAAAATTAACACATTCACATTGGCAAATGAAAATTCACGTTTGATATGAAATAAAAATTAGCCCTGCTCTTAGTCGTTCCTCTAAAACTAAATTTTAAATAAAAAATAGACTTTGCATATTCGTGTTAAACCCTTTAAATGCTGCTAGTACAAATACATGCTAGTGAAATTTCGCATCAATTGCTGAAGATAAAATTTAATTGATCTGATCACAAATTATTTTTCTAAAAATATACCGATTTAGAGAAATGCCAAAAAGCGTAGTTTACTGTTCAAAATAGGAAAATACCCTGGTAACAATATTTTGAGATATTTTACAGATGCTTGGGAGGATGGGGTTAACAATTTTATTTTTATAACAGTATGTAGAAAATACAGTAGGATCCAAGCACAATTTTCATTTTTGCTTCTGATATCACTGAGATCTAAGCTCCGTTCTTGGATAATAAAATTTTTGCCTGTTATAAAAATTCAAATTATATATATATATATTATATTATTGGAATACAATATCCTGTAATGATATTACTCAGAAAGATAACGCTTGAAATATTTACTAACTGAACAAACTATTCTAAGTAATATATTATACATTAGAATTAATGTTTTAGGATATTAAGAGGTTCTGCCCCCTGCTTGCCCCCACGAAGACTACACGTCCGACTTGTTTCTGTTAATCAAACCTTGAAGGAGCATCGCCCCACACTCCAGATAATTAAATAAAAATAGCCATGTAAAAATTTACAATGAAATTCTGTTCTAATTCATACTTATAACAACTGCAGCTTTTATTTGGCTATAATTTCTTAATTACTTAAGTGTTACTGCAATTACTTAATTACTTTAATTACTTAAGTGTTACTGTGATTTCTTAATTACTTAAGTGTTACTGCATATACAAATAAAGCATCACAAAAGGGTATTAAAATTCATCAAATTTTATTTTCAATGGAAATATTTGGGTGGGGGCATTTCATTTCGAGTAAATTTTATGTTCACCAGCTTGTCATATTCTTTTGATCGTAGATGGACCTAGAAGATTTTGATCGTAGACAGTTTTTGATCATAGTTGAATCTACAACTTTATGTTCGAAAGTTCAATTTCAACCCCAACTGACCGAATTACTTGCACATTATATACGGAGATAAATTCCACAATTGTGCTATTCAACTTAAATTCAGTTTCATTCATTCATTCATTTAATTCAAAAGAAACATTTAAAACAGATTCTTTACTATGCATATGTCTGCGTACCAGTGGCGGCTCATGGACCGAAAATAGGTGAAGAGCCATTTCACCTAATATTTTACACTGTATTCATTTATAGAGTATAAATTTACATTTAAATAAAATGAGTATTTTTAATTAAAATTATGCATTAAAACTACTTAAATGTTATTTCTCAGCTCTTCATCTGTTTTCGGTTCATGAGACGCCGTTGCTGCGTATATGGACATAAACCTATTACTATACTGTAGGACCCAATTATTCTTCAGCCCCCTCCAGACAAAAATTCTGGGTGCGCCACTGTGTTACATCAAGTTAATTAACTTAGTTACTGGTCTAAATGGAGTTACGCAGTACGATATTGCACTGTCACTGATTTAAGTACCAAAAATCAGAGTATTTAAACATGTCTTCATGAACATAACAGGTATAAACTAAATGATGATTGTAAATGTATACAGCAAACAAAAGAGAATGAATAATTATATAAAATGGATTAAAAATGATGATGTATAAAAAATAACACAGATTAAATACGATTGATCAAAAATAAGAATAGAAAATATGTTATTTTAGCAATCGCTCTAGATAAACAAGACTTCGTCTGCTATTTGTTTTTCCTCTATCATGTAACCTCTGACGCCAGGTGGGAAGAGTCCATTATAATTTAATACACCATATTCATAAATCATTTACAAATCATTTCATAAATCCCGTTCATAACAAAATAATGCATAGTGGAGCATAAATACAAGTTCAAATTCGAAATTCAACTTGGAAATGAACGCATAACTTGGCAATAACGAAAAGTTTTATTTAAAAATTCTTTCAGCATAAATGCTATATTAAGTACTTTTATTGCAAGCAAATGTTGTGAAAAGATAATATCGTAGTGCTGTATCGGAAATGAGGGAGAGAGCCAGCTAGAGCTGTTTAAAATCTTTCCAGTACGAAAACGAGTTGACTCTCTACTTTGCGCAAGAATGAAAGGACAGCAGAAACTAGCACGCAATACGACACGCAAAATGGTCGTAAATTATCCATTATCTGAAAGTGACCCTTGAACTTTTGGACATATTTGCAATGAATTTTTATTGCTCCTTGAAGAATATTACAAAAGAAACCCAAGTTTTCCATGCCAATTATCGCAACAGGAGATTTGAAAG
Source organism: Salticus scenicus (assembly GCA_963930645.1). Classification (NCBI taxonomy): domain Eukaryota; kingdom Metazoa; phylum Arthropoda; class Arachnida; order Araneae; family Salticidae; genus Salticus; species Salticus scenicus. The sequence continues at coordinate 88,616 of CAWVNO010001564.1, read as the reverse complement.
AGAAGGAAATCGCCCTTCGAGAATCGCGCAAACTCAAATCCCGCTTCAAAGTGATCTGAATAGAACCAACATTGCGCCCTAGTCTGTGCCAAGCCGTAAAGCTGCCTTCAAACTCTGGCATCTTAGAAAGCTGCAAGTGCGGCTCTATTGATATTTCTTTGATGTGGTTTAGGAGATCGACGCTCGCTGCAATCGAAGCTCACAAACCTCCTAGTGCGATAATTGCATGAGAAGGGGGTCTCTTTTGTAAAAGAGCAATAGAAAATAATGCCCTTCATTGAAAATGTATGCAAAATTTCAAGGGTCACTTTCGGACAATGGATACTTTATCACTTTTGAAGTTCTGTATATTGCCAGAGTTTGAAGGAAGCTTTAAAACACTCGGCAGTTGTAGGGGTGTGTTCATAGCGCTTCCCATAACGCGAAGAGTGAAATGATACTCGGTGGGTGGCTGAGGAAAGGAGGGGGGGTATTGGTGAGCCCCCTAGCAATTTCCCTTTTTCTCAACCGTCTGACTTGTTGTCAGCTCATATTAGTCAAGTTCCTCTGAGCTATTCTGGCTACATAATAAATACATTTAAAAAAAAAATGTAAATACTGCTAATATAGATATCTAAAAAATGCTCAAAGTGTCCACCTGACACCTCTTGATAGTAATAAAATCGTTGCAGAAATTCTTGTCTTACCTTATTTATATCAAATTCATTGTCTTGATGAGACGTTTCCAGAAATGTATCGCAAGACATACATTCCTATTTGAATTTTAAAATCACCCTCCTAAGCAGCCCCCCTAGTCTCCCCTCCAAGCCCAAACTTTTTTCACCAAGAAAGGTCCCCCTCGGACTCATTGAACGTATGTTTCGCCATTATGCATATGTTTTAACAAAATAGTAGAAGAAAAACAGGTAATAAAATTCCACCGAAATTCTCAATAACAAAAATAAATTATTATATAATTAAATTAAATAACCAGTAACGTCTTTGAAAAAGATAGGACACTGATATTAAAGTATCGAATTTGAGTAACAAAATAATTTTAAATTTAGAAAATTGAAGGTGTATGGAGGTGAAATAATCTAAAAGAAGTAATATCTATTTTTTTGTAAAAAGTATTAATAATTTGTTGCCTTTTTGTTAACTTCTTTAATAACTTCAGTTCTCTTTTTTAAGAACCAAACGTAGATTCTTGTTTCGTTTGGATAAAATTTGTCTTACAATATGATTACGCATATAAAACAATAACAAAAACGTATCATAATAAAATAACCAAATAGTCTCAATGATAGAAATTTTACTTTGGAACATTTGAGATTAAACAATTCACATATCTGAAATACGTCTAAACAAAATTTAAGAGCCCTACATTTTTATGAACACGAACTAAAACTACGTTCATAAACATAACATTTTGGTACCAGTCTGTAATAGTGAACTAATTCTTTTTAAGCCTTTATGGTTCACTCTATAATTATTACGAAGGTCATCCAGAAAATAGAGACAACTTTGTTATATCAATTTAAAAACACAATATTTATTCACAAAAAAAAAAAAAAGTCTGTCACCTACTTGAATTCTTTTTATTTCTCCCTCGTTCCAATTCAAATTAATCATACCTCTGGGGATTAAAGCCGGAAGGAGCCTTCCCCTCCGTCGAGAATCAAAATTGCGATGACATGTCTCCAGACCATCCTTACAGGTGTATCTCAGACCGTCGCCAATTGCCCATAGCGAACCATTATTGCGAAGTAAAGAATGTATATCAAATATCACTCCTCAAAATTATTGATGATAGTTGAATAAAAGAGTCCGTAAATTTGGCAACACTGTCATTAAGCCAGTTCATTCATACCTTTCTTGATCAGATTGTCACTTGTGATAAAGCTAAAAAAATGTATGTAATACACTTTTTTTTTTTACTTTATAGCTTTCAAAATGAAGTATTAAATGATCACAAAATTAATTTTAAAGGAACATTTAACTGCCTCATTTAACGGCTGCATTCACCAATAACTTCAACTCCCGGTTCAACCCGAAAACTTGAAAAGTGTGTAATGTCAGGGTGCAGCTTTTTAGTAAAATTTGATGCGTTGTTTCGGTCATCTAGCGGCATTGTTATTTTCAGATTTTTTTTAGCTGAAAATAACCAATCAAAGATTATATGAAATCTTCTACGCTAGATGGCAGAAGCAGCGAACATAATTAGAAATCCTTTATTAAACCAGAGATAAGACAAGAGCTTAGTGCGCTTGCGCAGTGGACGGAAAAATATGGCGGGCTGATTAAATTTCGTCCAAACTATGGCAACCTGAATTCCTAACCTTGGCTCATAAGCTCAGTATGGGCTATTTATTTATATGTTCCATAAGTGGTATTGTTTGAAGGTGTTCTAGCGCAGTGGTCGCCGAGTCTATGTTGGCGTTGCAGTCCTTTCCTCAGGCGGTCGAAAGTAGCTTTGGGCGAATCAGAATTCATTGCCAGCATTGTCGTATCTCTAGTTTACTGAAGGATTTCTAACATAATTTTGTTGGAAAGATAACCTTGTGTTTAGACGCTTTTCAAGTTTTTTGCGTTGAACCGGGAGTTGAAGTTAACGGCGAATAGGGCCCTATGAGTTGTGAATATTTTCTGAATGTGAAGACAGAAATATATGTGATGAGTAATTGTACATACAAAATTTTCCAGAGATTACATAGTATTTGGCCGCTGATGACGACAGCTGATGTACCCCCTTAGCAGAATGAAAAGAATAAGCTAGTATTATTTGTTTAATAAACGAGCCTTTAAAAGATGAAGAAAACAAAATCTTATGCGACAATGCGAGGAAAATATGGAGTTCTATTTTAAAAATTTTAATTATTTATTAAGTTGAAATTTTAAATCTCACCTTTGAGTATACATAATTTTTCCCCTAAGATTTAAGTGCTGTTTATAGATGTCTTCATTAAATACCCACTGAAAAATATATGTCATACTTGGTCTTGGATTGAACAGTACCAGTATCACATGAACATTGTCAAATAGAGCTAATTCCTTATGGAACTTAGATTTGATGTTCATTTATGAAAAATATTTAGTATTAACCCTTATCGTTAATTTATTTAATTTTGTAATGAAGCACAACTAAATCGGGTTTGTGTTGTAATGATATAGCTGTGAAAACAGAAATTGGGCGAAAAATTACAATTTCATGCTATTTGCGAATTTAAAATAAATTTAACAGAATATTATAAAAATGCACAAGTGTTTGTTTGATGTATGGTAATGTTTTGGGGGTGGTAAGTGAGATACATTTACAGCATAAGGTTTTTAACTTTACATTCGAAAATATACCGTAAAGCAACAGAGCTCATATTAAAGATTATGGAAAATTATGTAATGGAAAATTACAGAAAAATTGCCTTTTTTTTCCGAGGTTAGTTATTGGCCACAAAATACATTTAAGTACTGCAAAATTAAAACCATGAAGGAACTACTAAAAAGTGAAATACTATATTAACAATGTTCCAGACAGTTTTTTTAGCACTTTAATTAAATAGACATACAGACAACACATGATGCTTTCCACAAAACTTGCAATAGATGTGCAACATGCAAGGAACTGTGCCGGAGAAAAACAAATGTTTATAATACCGAAACTTTATTTTTAATATAAACAGTATTTTTCCAATACTTCCAAGTAATACAAAGCAATATCTTACGACCAATGTTTTAAAGACGAGAGCATTTCTGCAAGAAGTTGCCCATGAGAGTGGAACGCTTGAACACAGAGGATTCATGCTGATCAAGAGCATCAGAAAGTAAAAAAAGTGCTTGAACTGACATGGGATAGTCAAAAATTGGTGTAAAAAATGTTGATGAATGAATGGTAAACTTCAGGTCAATCAAGTACGTTACTGCTTGCATTATACATTCATGGTTGTATTGTTTTTGTCTGATCAAGGGTCGTGCGCAACAACTTTAATTCAAAACAATTGTTGCTTGTTTTTTGGATTTTATGACGTTTCTTTACAAAGTTTGCATTCTCTTCCATAAGACAATATTTTCTGTACATTAGGCATCAGATTTTAGAAAATGTATATCCAAGTCCACAGATTTTTTAGTATTTTTAAAAAGGCCACTTTAATGGAAAATATCACAAAATATTTGTGGGCTTTTTCGCTTACGTTCTAATGCCTCAAATTTTCTATTTTTTCCCCTCCTTAAGTCTTAGTTAAATTAAACTGGAAATTAAGCATATTGTCAGTATGAAATATAGCATGCTCTTCATTTTTAAAAGAGCATTATAATCTCTACTAAACTTTACAAGCCAACATTCAAAATAATGATACTGAATTCTTGCAAAAGGAAACTTTCATTCAAGTTTAGTTGTGTTGCATAAAAGTGATATGAGATAAATATAATTTCTGCTCCTTTTGCATGAATAAATATTTTGGGAATTAAATGAACAGGAAAGTAAAGCCCCCCTCTACTGATTATACTATAATATGAAAATTTTTTGAATTAGATTTTTAAATGTTAAGTTATGTTTAAAAGATATATCATTAAACGTTTACAAAAAATTATTCAAAAAATAAAAGTTTTTTTTTTTTTTTTTTGCTTTAAGCATTCATATATTTAATGCCAGATTTTTATATATTTTCTAATTTATATATTTTATTTCTTTATTAACGTTTTGTGTTATTAAAGATAATATCGCCATCTTTTTAAATTTTATTTCATCTGTTTTTTTTTTAGTTTTTTTTCTTCTTCTTTCATTCGATTTCAAATACTACATATCTGGAATTTTCTGCATAAAAATTCAATGAAAAAAAAAAAAAAAAGAAAGAAAGAAAGAAAACGCTGTTTTCAGTGTTGTGCAAAAGAAATACACAAAAGTCAACATATGGCTATTTTAGTAAATATTTATTGCAAGAAAAATTCAGGAATATCAATTTATTATAAAATTTAAAATTTGCCTTTCTTAAAAAAAAAAAAAAAAAAAAATCCTTTTTATAGGCTAATTTACAATGACATAATTCCAGGCATGAGTACTTGTGATTTTGACAAAAATATACAAGAAAATATTAGATGTAAGCATCATTAAAGCTATTTAACTTAATGGAAATTTCCATAACAAAATTTTCCAGCAGTCCCCCCCCCCCTTTTACCAATGATATTACAAAAAAGGCAGAATAATATTCAAATTTTAAAGTCTTTCAACGAAGCGAACGATTCTGTAACGCAATTCGATGATCTTCATCAAAAGTTGTCTTCATTAATAAGTGCAAACAACACACGGTAACAGCTTGTTTGTTAAGTACTTGTGACAAGGTAAGGTGCCGCAACTGAGTTTGACGTCGCTGGCGAAATCTGGCTTATCTGTCTTTGCCAAAACCAGAACCTCCAAATCTGATGGCGTCGTATCAACGTCAACACAAATGAGATCGCCTTTTCTGCTTCTGACATCCTTTGACACTATGTATCCTCTATATTCAAGTGTCCATTCCGGTGGGCAAGTCGTGCGTCCAGAAAATACAGTTGGGGAAGTTCTCTCGTCAACAAAACATTGGGCACAAGATATTGCTTTTTCATTTGTAATGTTTCTCCCATTAATATACAGTGGAGCCATCGTTGAATAATATCTAAAATTGAAGAAAGGGTCATTTGTTGAGAAAGCTAAGAAAAGAAAGATGATAATAAATCTGAAAGCACCAAAAAAGTTCATAGGCAGTCATTGGGGACTGCCGATAGAAGTGAAAACTAAGTAACTTGTGAATTGTATCGTCGAGCTATTAAATTATTATTTTTGAATTATTTTTGGTTTGTAAAGAAGTGTTGATATTGTAATATGACTAAAATAATTTTCTTCTTTTTTATTATTTATTTGAAAATTTATATTGAAAGCAAAAAGAAGAATATAACAGTCTGTATAAAAACACGTGCTTGTACTTTGTGAACTATGTATAGACTGTGGAAAAAGTACATGCATACATAGAGTATAGAATTAGAAAGAGACAGATGCCAGTATCCAGTATACTACTCGTATTAGTATATATTTTATACACATATATATATGTATATATGTATATGAGGCATGCCGCGCCGTGCGCTACATATATGGATATATACGTAGAGAGATATACTCTTTGTATATATATAATGTATACTAATAACGCACGGAGGTATATCTATGTACATATATACACAGTATACATATAGCTCATGGAAAGCGTTCGGTGACGATGACGCGAGTTTCATGATTTTTGTTCACCCAAAAAGTGCTCAACGCGCCCAAAGAAGTCTTCACTTCAACAGCTCATGGAAAGCGTTCGGTGACGATGACACGAGTTCCATGATTTTTGTTCACCCAAAAAGTGCTCAACGCGCCTAAAGAAGTTTTCACTTCAATAGCTCATGGAAAGCGTTCGTTGACGATGACACGAGTTCCGTGATTTTTGTTCACCCAAAAAGTGAGTGCTCAACGCGCCTAAAGAAGTTTTCACTTCAAAAATAAGCAAAACATGCAAAAATGTACTTTTGGTACAGTTCAGCGTAGTGCCATTGGTCTAAAATAGTCAAATGTTTCTATATATGTAATGCTAACGTATTTGACGGGCGGATTATTAGCCAGTAGAACTGTTGATATTTTAAAAGATTAACCAATAGGTAGATAAGATATGGGTGCTGTGAAAGTTGCAGGTAAATTTTAAAAAATGTAGATTTTTGTAAGACTACCAATTGTAAGAGAGGATTGGGGGAAAAGGACCGTGAAGTCACATTTGGCTATGTATAAAAATAACAATACATAAGGATAAATCTGTACTGATAAGTATAAAGGATTTAAGTCCAAAAATGTCGATTTTGAGTTAAGTACATAGTCAGACTCAGAAAAAAATTCTCTATCGATTGGTATAAAGGATTTAATTCTATGTCATTTAGTCTTTGAGAAAATCCATTAGTAAAAAAAGGACCAATTTAGAAATTTACCATTTATGTATGGTATAAAATATTTAATTCAATTTTTCCCGTTATTAAATGAAGGTTGACAACCACTGAATGGTATAAATGGTATAAATCAACGAAATACCTTTTCCCTAATCCATTCTTCTGGTTTGTTTTTAACTAGTTAAACTTTATTTTTCGTCTCCTGAAAAATCAAGAATATGGACGTAAATCCTTTATACTTATCACTACAGAAATATTCAAATATTGTAAATTTTAATTCCGCAATATCTCTTCTGTCTGATTGTTGGCGATCTTACGTAAAATCCCTACTTTCTTAAAATTTTACCTGAGGTTTTCACAGCACTTTTTATTAATATCCTATTGGAAAATTCCACAAAATCCTTATAAATCTAGTCGTTGACAATCAGTCCCTGGAATCCTCTTTTCTTATACATATATGAGCATAAATCTATCTGGATATTTTGCTCTAATGACAGTATGCATAATTCTACAAAAAGTGGAATACAGTAGACTCCCGACTATCGGCGGACGGATTATCCGTGGTCCTCAAGGGCCTGAATTTAAAAGGGAATTTAAAAATACAGAACAAACTTATTACAAAAAAAAAAAAAAAAAAAAGATCGAAGAGAGTAATGACCTTCAAGGCTTTTGGAGATATTACACGATTCTTAACAGCATTTATGACATACACACTGCTTGGGAGGCAGTTAAACAGTCTACATTGGTAAGGTCTTGGAGAAAAGTTTTACCAAATGTAGAAAATACTTTAGTAGAGTTTATAGAGGAGGAAGAAATTTCTGCTCATGATTTAGCAAATTTAGCTAAATCTGTTACTGGAAGAGAAAAAATCAATGAAGGAAACATTGAAGAGTGGATTAATTGAGACGCCTATGATCCAGGTATTGAACACCTTACAGATGAACAAATTGTGGGCCAAGCATTAGACCCAGTTTCAGAAGAAAGTGGAGAAGGAGATAAAACTCAGCAGAGGATGAACCACGACGCTGCCCTAGCACATGCAGATGTACTTATAAAATATCTCGAGGAACAGGACGATGTATCACTTTGTGACAAAATGCTGATAAAGAAACTGCAATCGCAAATTAAGAAAAAGTGTTTTAGTACAAAAAAAAAAATAAATGCTTTACCGATTTCTTTGTTAAAAAATAGAGCAAAATGTAAGTAGAAATTTTTATTAGTATGTTAAATTGCATATGTAGGCCATGCTTAACTGTTAATTAAATAGTATTGCTCAACAGGCTTTATGTGTTGATTTATATCCCTTTTTTGACCATTTTGCGGATTATCCGCTGATTCGATTATCCGCGGTTGTCTATTCCCCGTTCTCCGCGGATAATCGGGAGTTTACTGTATATTGTTTCTTTTTCTTTCTTTCTTTCTTTCTTTTTTTTTTTTTTTTTTTGCTGCTTTTAACATAGTTATCATATTACTTTTCATAATTTATAAAAAAAAAAATCTAAGTCTTCGATTAACATTCCTAATAAAAGACCATTTTTGTTATTCTGTATACTTAAATGCAGATTCTAATTAAAAGATGATAAATGACGAAGTATAGATAAGTCTACAAAAGTAATGTTAGCAAAATTTGATTTGATAATTTTAGTTGATACGTATGTTTTTTTGGTGTGCTGAAACCTAAAAGGAAGCCAGTTTTTCTGTATCACTTATAAATTTCTAAATAATCTTTAAAAAAAAAGAGTTAAATTGAACACGTGTCATTTGTTAATTATATTAAACACACGTAAAATTACATTTTATTTAAAAGATGTTGAAAAAATTTATCAGAAGCTTTTCGCTTTAATAGTAAAGCATCATCAGCGATTTTTATATGCAATAAAGAACTTTTCTATTATAGTGGACAGACTAAGAGGACTTTAAATAAAAGAATACAAGAACATATACGAAATATCAAAGAAGGAACTAGTTCTACTCTTGTCGACTTCATTTATGCCAACGCAAACGCGAACCCTATAGGGGATAAGGCCAAAATTATTACAGCACCATCTACTATCCAAGAACTTTACATTTCCGAAGCTATTAATATAATTAAATGCAAAAATGCAATAAATTCCAAAGATGCTGAAATTTTGCCAATCATTTGGCACAATATTATAAAATAGCTAATAGTTTATTTCTGCTAATTCATGATGGTTTTTCTCCTACAATAGCCTCGTGTGATATTTCAATAGTTCCAACTTCTCTTATTTTTCTTAGCTCCTTGATCCAATCTTTACCGGACTTCATATTGACTACGCTGATACCCACGTTATTAAAAGACTTAACTGTTGACTGTGAAAAGAAAAAATATTTAAAAACTGCTCATTGGAAACGAATAATAAAAATCCCGGATGATGCTTTACTATTAAAGCGAAAAGCTTCGGATAATTTTTTTTTAACATCTTTTAAATAAAATGTAATTTTACGTGTGTTTAAAGTGTTTCTAATATAATTATAAATTTCTGTCAATACAGAGTCCGACACAACATCCGACACAATTTCTTCATTTTCGGTACTTTCTAGTATGTTTCCGTGATTAACTATAATAAAGTATGGAAACGTACTATAAAAAGTACCGTATCATTATACTATTGATAGAAGAGTCGCGGAAGAAATTGTGTCGGTAGACATCCTGTATAGAGAAAAATCTATATGTGATAGAGAAAAACTGGCTTCAGTTTCAGTTCCAGCACACCAAAAAACATAAATATCAGCCAAAATCATCAAATCAAAATTTTAGATTCAGACCTGTATAATTTAATACATACACTACTAAACTGAAAATAAAAATCACATTTCGAAAAATAGTCTATCTTATTCAAACAAAGAGACGTGCTATCTCTAAACTAATACAAACAAAAACTCATAGATGGCACTAAAAAGGTTAAAGCGAAATACCATGGAAGAGAAAGGAAGGTCCTATTTCTAAGGGGTCCTAGCCCGAATTACTGCACGTTTCGGAGAAAAACATGGAAAACTCCGAACGGCTAAGATGACGAACGTGACCTGGGATCGAACCCGGCACCTCACGTCTATGAGCTTTGAGCGCAGAACCGCTCGGCCGCTGGTGGGCCTTTGATATTGCGGAGAGGTTTAAGACTGTTGTTGATCGACCAGACCTCTTAACGGAAAAGTAACTTAGCTGCTATAAATTCATGTAGCATTTAAGAAGCTATTTATGCAGTTGCTTTATTTTATTTTATTTTTATTTATTTTTTTATTTATTTATTTATTATATAATTAAAAAAAATATTCCTTTTCATTCTGCACTATTTATTTATTATTTTCTTATTACTTTCTTATTACATTGTACGTGTTTGTTTTTGTCAACATTTCTTCCGATTTCGTAATAGTTAAACATTCTTTTGCCTCAAGAAGTAAAATTAAATTTTTGAAACACTACATTTTTATGGGCTATTGTCTACCACTTGTTCGAGTTTTTTTTTTTTTTTTTTTTTTTAATAGTTGGACATACTTTTGCCTGAAGAAGCAAAATTAAATCTTTTGTGACACATAGCATTTTCCATAATTTTATACTGTGTATAACAAGTTATATTTACATTGTATTGTATTTTGCGCTGCTTAAAAAATGTATTTAGTTACAGCTAAGCTATTTGGTCTAACCTGTGATGTCGCTTAAGATTTTTTGTATCTTCATCTACTTCAGGTTCATTGGTAAAACATATAATACTAGAAGCCCCTCCTTTCATTCTGTCCCCTGATGCTATAATCCCTTTATACAAAATTTCAGCACCAGGAGAACTGCACGCTTCTTTTCCCCAATGAGTGTAAATGGCGCCACCGACATCCAGTGACAAAGCTGAAATATAAAGGCATGATAAATAAATTGTACACAAAGTAATATTTATATTTTAACTTCTTCCAACTTTTAAATCTGTTAAAAAAATTTCTACCGATTTTTTTTTTTTTTTTTTAACGGAGCAAAAATACAAATTAGATTGTATTACACTACCTTCAATTCAAATTACCATATACTATGACGAACCAAAATATTATGACCATTCACATTTTTCAATAAACTCGTCTGGATGAAGTGGAGGGCATGTGATTGAGAGGAAATGGTATTTAACTGCCGCAGGAGAAGGTAAGGAATCATTTTTACACACACTTTTGCGAGTGATGGGAAAGGCTGCTGATCTGAGCGAATTTGATAATGGGAAAATTCTAATGGCCCGAAGACTCGAGTACCTCCAAAAGTGCACGACTGGTAGATTGTTCACAATCTGCCATCATTAGAACTTATGCACAGTGGACAAATGACGGTGAAACCAGCAGGAGATGCCAAGGTGTTGAACATCCACGCGTCATCAAAACAAAAAGGACGCTGGAGACTGACTCGCTTGGTAAAGCAAAATCGGCGCCAGTCAGTGACTCAGCTGACAGCCCAGAGCCCAATGCGCGGCAGGTCCAAGTGCAACTGTTTCGGAAAACATAGTTCAGCGGACACTGTTGGATATGGCACTACGCAGGAGACATCCCACTCGTGTGCCTCTGTCGACCAAGCGTCATTGTCAAATATGCTGACAGTGAGCCCGGCACCATCAAGACTGAACCATGGATAAATGAAAGAAAGTTGCCTGGTCGGATGAATCACGATCTCTCATTCATCATGTCGATGGTCGTGTCAGGGTATGCCGTCTTCCAGGTGACCAGTTGTCCCCCCCCTCCCCCCTTTACAGCAGATCATACACAGGCTGGTGGTCACGGTATTATGCTTTGGTGGATGTTTTATAGGCGGCTCTGGGACACTTAGTTGTGGTAAAACAGACCATGAAAGCTGCGAACAACTGAACATAAATGTGGATCATTTGCACCCATACATGGCGTCTGTCTTTCCATCTGGAAATGGAATCTTCCAGCAGGGCAACGAATGTTCCACCAGCGCTTCGAATTGTGTTGGAGTGGTTCGAGGAGCATAATCATAAATTCCATTTAATGTCCTAGCCACCTAACTCGCCGGATCTTAATCCGATAGAGCGCATTTGGGTTTATCATGGAGCAGCAGCTCAAAGCTCAAACACCACCATATTAGAATATCTGGACTTTGTGTTACACTGCTTAAACATTTGGTAAGACCTGTCACCAGTCATCTGCCAAGAATTTGTGGCATCCATACGAAAGCGAGTTGCAGCTGCTTTGTAGACCAAAGGTGGGCATTGCGTTATTAAGTAGGTGGTCATAATGTTTTGGCTCGTCAGAGTATATGAATATTACATATATATTTAAAATACAGTTTCAGATTTTTTTTTCAAGGAATCAAGAGAATACAATGATGATATTGATTAAATAAATATATCAGTATATTTCCATATTATGCATGAAAATGTGATATAAACGATGACTTTCATATAACATTATGAATACATGAAAGTCGGTTATTCCTCACATTATATACTATGTATTATAGTCAAGTGAGGCTTTTATTAACATTTTCATTCAAATTTCTACAGTTCATAACTAAATGAGCCAAATCCACCGTTGCAATATGTAGAGGAAAAAAACCAAAAATGCAAGTATGCATGGGAAAAAACGCGCAATCACAAGTGTAAGACAACAAGAAAATCAACTGATACCGGTCAAATGTACTGGATAAATGCTGCCTGTATGCGCCTTGTTTCCCCAAGGTCCATTTTTTAAAACCAAACGAAGTCTCTCTTCTCCTCCCCCTCAAGCTGATTAAGCCCATTTTTACAGTTTTCAGAATTTCCAAGGCGTTCTAAAGATACAATGGGGACGGGAAGAGGACTTTCTTTAAAAAACTTTCTTTAACAAAAACTTTCTTTAATCCGTCATATTCTTTAAAAAACTCAGTACAATAAAACATTTTTGAGAAAATACTTATTTTGAAAGGTTATTATTTTGTCCATCGAGCAAACAAAATACCCCTTTCCCACTTGAAATTAGACCACCTAGAGGTCGCCTTGTACCTCCTAGACTCAATTTATTTTAATTAAACGAAATCCCCCTAAAACTGTTTGAACACATGTTTTGCAGTTTTCAGATAATCCCATGCGTTCCATATGTATACGTACAGAAGGAAGTGCGTGATTTTTGGTTGACCCTGTATATAAAAATATCCATTTATACATATATATACATTCACAAGCATTTTAATATATGCATACATATACGTGCATTTTAAGATGAAACACACGTACAGTTGGCAGCAAAAGTATCCGAGCTCTAGCCAATAATTACTACATAAAAAAAAGTGCACTCAAAACTATTTTGATAAATAAATCCTTGTCGAATCATATTCTTAGACTGACTAAGAACAGGACTCGACAAGGATTTATTTAACAAAGCAGTATTAAGTGTACTTTTTTCAAGCAGGGATTATGGATACTTTTGCTGCCGACTGTACATTAAAAAAACTAGTTGGCATAGGTGGACTCTGCTCATTTCCCCATCATATTTATGTTCTCAGAAATTTCTAGTGCGAGACATATTACTAGTGGATCTGCAGATCAGGAGCCTCAACGTCCTATTTGCATCAGACATTATTCAATAGGTCATTTTTATTTATTCCTTATTATATAATAGTATATATTGATTCGATCGACTTATTACCAAAATCAAATACATTCCTGAGGGGGGCGGCAGACCCCCTCAACCCCCCGTTGTATCTCTCTTTGTATACCTATTTGTATATGATATAAAGTGTTACGAAATTGTAAATAATTGCATTTATTTTTGTATAAATTCTTTCAAAGAGGTTTAGTAAGTTGATAAAATGCTAATTTTGTGCCTTTATAGTCGTTTTAGCGTTAAAATAGCCAAATTTTCCTTTAAAAACGCATTAAAAAGCTCCTATAAGGGAAGAAATAAATTTGGCGCCAAATTTGGCGACTATTTCCCTCCTTGGCGATTTTTTTGGCGATCTTGGCGAGAAAATCCTTATTAGGGATATACCAAATATGGAAGCTCTAATCTCATTGGCTGATGTGATACGAGAATTTTCCAGAACAGTCTGTTTTCGATAGAAAAGTATAAAAGGAGCATTATTTTCGCCAAGGCGGTCAGTCTCAGATCTATATCAGTTTCGTCAAATGCTTGCTCAATGGGCTCATGAATATGTGTACCAAATTGCAAGTCAATAGCGTTATTTTGGGGGCCGCTATCGCGGTACATACAAATTCTTCCCATAGGCCATAATGGTAAAAAAAACTTTGGCGTGTCCCTGTACACGAACTTACAAATGGAATGCACACCGAAAACTATACAGCTAATTTCGTGGGCATCATGAACATGTGTACAAAATTTCAAGTCAATAGCGTGTTTTTTGCGGCCGCTATTGCATGACAGACAGACAGACAGACGGAATCCAAAATCCTTTTGAGTCTCAACAGAGGGCCTCCATTCACATTTCGGCAAAAATTGGAAGTCAATAGCTTGATTTTTGCGGTGGCTATCGCGGTACATACAGATTCTTCCCATAGGCCCTAATCATAAAAAATTTTTGGCGTGTCCCTGTACACGAACTACAAATGGAATACACACCTAAAACTATACAGCTGATTCCGTTGGGCTCATGAACACGTGTACCAAATTGCAAGTCAATAGCGTGATTTTTGTGGCCGCTATCGCGGTACATACAAATTCCTCCCATAGGCCGTAATGATAAGAAAAACTTTGGCGTGTCCCTGTACACAAATTACAAATGGAATACACACCCAAAACTATACAGCAGATTTCGCGGGGCACATGAACACGTGTACCAAATTGCAAGTCAATAGCGTGATTTTTGTGGCCGCTATCGTGATACATATAAATTTCTCCCATAGGCCGTAATGATAAGAAAAACTTTGGCGTGTCCCTGTATACGAACTACAAATGGAATACATACCAAAAACTATACAGCTGATTTCGTGGGGCTCATGAACATGTGTACCAAATTTCAAGTAAATAGCGCTTTTTTGGCGGCCGCTATCGCGCGACAGACAGACGGACATACACAGCCCAAAACCGTTTTGAGTCTCAACAGAGGGCCTCAACTGACGTTTCGGCAATAATGTTAAAAGAAATCAATTTGACCAAAGCTTCATACAGTGACAGAATGAAATCCCCGCCTAATAGGCTATCCACCGTTCATTTCGATATATTTATCTTATTCTAATCTATTAATTTATTTTACCAGGGTCAATTTCGTTGTTTAGTTTTCATGCTACTATTTCCAATGCAATAATCCTCAAATTCATATTTATATGAAAAATTTACAATTTCGCTATGTTGATAAAATCGTAAATTACGAATAATTTACGAAATTTTCCTATTAGAATATTTGTATTCAATCATGTTCAAACAAATATCATAAACGTAATTTTGAAGTTGTCTAACGTATTTAGGATCCTCAAAATGGAAGTTTATGCTCAATTTTGCTTTATTCTGACATGTTAAATAAATCGTAAATTCCAAATAACTTACGAATTTTTTAAATTGGAAAAATCATAGTCTACGATATCCATGCCAGTATCCTAAATATTATTTCGAAAGTGGTTTGACATCTTTACGATGAAAATATCCCTCAAGATTGACGTTTATGTGAAATTTTGCTCTTATTCAGCCATGTTAAGAAATCCGTAAATTTCCAATAACTTACGAAATCTTTATATTGGAAAATTCATAGTCATTAATATTCATGCCAGTGTCCTAAATAATGTTTCAAAAGTAGTCTGACATCTTTACGATGAAAATATCTCTCAAAATTGACGTTTATGTGAAATTTTCCCTTATACTGCCATGTTAAAAAATTCGTAAATTTCCAGTAACTTGCGAAATTTTCAAAGTAGCATATTTATAGTTACTGATGTTCATTCCGGCATCAAAACTGATATTTTAAAACTGGTCTGACATTTTTACAATAAAAAGTTTTCATTTAATGCACGTTTAAGAGATTTTTTGTCCTATTCTCCCATGTTAAGAAAATCGTAAATTTCGAATAACTTACGAAGTTTTTAAAATCGAATGTTGCAAATGAATAGGGTTCTTGCCAGTGTCGAAAGTAATATTTTAAAACTGATCTGACCTCTCTGGGACAATTTGTTCTTGAGATATCGTGTACACAGACTAACAAACTAACGGACTGACCCACTAACACACTAACAGACTAACAGACTAACAGACTAACAGACTAACAGACTAACAGACACCCTACAGACAGACACCATAGAAATTTTGTCATTTTCGGATTCCTCACACCTGAAAACGTGTAGAAAAGTCAAAAAACCGAGGTCGAAATTTTTCACGATTACCTAAGTTCCCCATACCTATAGTATGATGGGGAACTAAAAGGACTCGAATTTTAATATATTATACATATGTTTCAATTTTATTATAATTCATATATTATAATTTCACGTTTTTTTTTTTTTTTTTTTTTTTTTTGGTTATGGCGATAACACCTTGGCTCTGAAGATCATAAACTGACGTACAGTCGACAGCAAAATTATTCCAGCGTTAGCAACAATTCCCATGTAAAAAGTACATTTATTACTGCTTTGTTAAATAAATCCATGTTCTCATTCAGTCTAAAAAACATGATTCGGCAAGGATTTATTGAACAAAGCAGTATTAAGTGTACTTTTCTTACATAGGAATTATTGCTAGCACTCGAATAATTTTGCTACCTACAGTATGTACCAAAAAAAAAAAAAAAAAAAGAATATATGTACTAATATATAAATTAACTATGGGATACAAATTTAATCGCTGTAATTTAACCAACTGATTGGTGCTTTTTAGTATGACAAATGTTTTCTTTTCAGACAGCATTTTTAGAGTAGTGGAAATTTGCAGTAACCCATCTTAAATCAAACCTATACACATATAACATGTCAAGTTTTAGTTCGCTATACAAAGCTACACTATTCGAGTAATCGCTACGAAAATGGGTACACTTATTCGTCAGAACAAAATCTACCTAACGCCAATCAGACATTTGGTTCAAAAGATATTAAATATCAGTTCAACTTTAAACTTAAAAAAAAAAAAAAAAAAAAAAATAAATAAATAAATAAATAAATAAATAAATATATATTTTATCTTTAAGAAATATATTTATTTTTATGTCAAAAAAAAAAAAAAAAAAAGACATGCAATATTTTTTTTTTTTTTTTTTTTTTCGCTTTTTGTATATTTAGACCAATTAAAAAATGTTTTTCTTTTTTTCTCTACTGCGTCATGTTAAAAAATGTTTAAAATAAAATTGGAAAAAAAAAATCGTACTAAAGAAATGGAACAGCGTTAGTGTAGGGTCCCTTGGCAAAATTTGAAATTCAGCATCGAAATCGGCCGAACATTTCTCCCCAAGATCTTTATTTACACAATAGTGATAACCATTTTAGTTCGTCGCCAAAAAAGACAATAAAAATTTAAAAGACGCCAAGGACTTTCAAATTTCCTATAATAAAGCTGTAACAAAATTTTTTTAAGAAATAACTGCAGTAACTTTTGCTAAGGAATGAAACACAGTTACCGCATGCTTTTATATAGAAGAATACACTGTTTAAAGAAAAAGTCCTGTTTACAGCAGTTTACTGCCAGAAATTTTCTGTAATTCAGAAAAATACATTCTATCAACGTAATTTTTCCGTTGATAGAACGTATTTTTCTGAATTACAGAAAATTTCTGGCAGCAAACAGGACTTTTTTTTAACAGTGTAGATTTTTAAAAAGTCCTGTCGTACTAAATTAAATTCTGTTTTCTATATATTTGAATGAAAAAAAAAAAATGTTAAATTTACAGAAAAAAAACTATCAGCCAAATGTTTTTTACAGCCAGTAAAAACCGTTTTCTTGATGGAAGAAAACTTTTTTAAAAAACAGACAAATTTTGTTATATTGCTTAAGAATATCATTATCTTAACAGAAATACACTGTAATTTTACAGAGAAAAAAATTTTTTGTTCCGTAAAAGTTATAGATTTTTCTGTACATTTTACAGAGAAAAAAAAATTCCGTAAAATTCTCTGCAAAATTACAGTCTTTTTCTGTTAAAAATAACGGTTTTAATGTTAATATGACAGAATTAAAGACATTTTTTTCCCGTAAAGAAAACGGTTTTCTACTGGCGTCCTGGCTGACAATTTTTTTTACGGTTTTTTTGACGGTTTTTTTTTTTTTTTTTTTTACAATGTATAGATTTTAATACCTATTACTTAGAAAACGAAAATATGTTTCAGGTTTTTTATTATTAATTATTATCATTTATTTTCGCTAATGCTACAGATTTTGTTAGTCAATTTTCTCCTCTTTTATGTGCATGATATGAAAACTTGTAAACTTCTATAATAAAATATTGTGCCAAATTGGAAAATTTTTAAACATGCGCCTTGCACTGAGCTAAAACACAGCTTTATCAAAAATTATTGAATCATAATATTACGCATATACATATATTTTTTGAATCATATGTAATTAAAAAAAAAAATAGTAAATAAAAATATTAAATTCTTCAAATTAAAAGCTAACCACTGACGGAAAATAATAATAATAATAATACTAATATAATGGCAATATTATATATATTTTTTTCAATCCATTGTTGCCCCTGTGATGTAATTTTTTTCCATTAAATTAAACTTTTCTTTTTTTTTTTTTTCTTTAAAATCATGGATAAAATTTTATTCATATATATTTTTAGTACATTATTTTAGCTATTATGCTAATTTGAAACGTTACCCCCCCCCCTGCCCTCCCCAGGAAATTAAAACTTATTATGAAGACGATTGAGGGTAAAATATATCAAAATATTCCAATTAGACGATTTTGGATGATTTATATCAAATCATCCTTTAAGTGCAGGAGAGAAAAAAAATCCTTAAAATTTACATATTTCAAATTATGCTGAAAACACATTTAATCTTTTGCAATTATAATATGTATGTAAAGTTTTAGATAGACAGTAAGAGTAATTAATAAAAGGAATTAATTTATAAAATGTAGTTTTTTTTTAAATAAATTAAATGAAATAAAAATTGAAAAGACACCTAGAGAGAGTACGAGAATATGAAAAAAGAAATGAATTTATGAATTATAATTTCTTCCAACAAAATTGCAAGACCAAAATAAAAGAATAACTTAATTTACACAATTGCCGTGGCAGCCTCTAATCTATAAATTTGACTGTTTAAAAGAAAGAAATTTTACATTGAAAATAAATAATAGCAAAAAATGTACCTTAATTTTAATTTATAATTTAAACTTTTTTTTTCTTATTTTGATAAATAAATATTTTTAGATTATGTTTGTAACAATTATTTTTACATTATTATAAATCATAAACGTTATGCAAATCTTTTAGAAATTTTAATCCACTTACCTTCAGTCTTACAATCTACTTTTACCACTTACCTGCAGTACTTTTTATCTGGAAGAAAGGAAAAGAAAAAGACGATAAATAAAGTATTTCAGTATAAAGCACAGAACAGAAGTTTTAAATTATATGAAAATAACAGAAGTAGACAGAAATTTTAAATATGAAGCATAGCTTTAAATTGAATTCATATCATCAATTGTAATCTTATAATTCAAGTTAAAAAGTAAAATACATGCTTTTTTCTACTATGCAGATATGATTACATTGAAAGAATGAAACTAAAGTAATAATTTACGCCAAATATTAGTGTATTTAGTTGATAAATGGCATAACTTAAAAAAAAAAAAAAAAAAAAAAAAAAATTAATTATATGTGTATGTGTGTATAAAAATATACATCTATTACTGTATGTATGGGTGTGCATATGTAAATTTGTATACTTTAAAAGCATCCCAATGGAAAAAAGCAGTTTGACATGAAATGTTCAGAATAATGATAAAAATAAAAACCTGGATAACTAATTCAAAATTAAATTAAAATTGAGATAAAATTTTTGCTAAATAATAATAATAATAACATATACAGTATGAGTGAGAATAATTACAATTGGACGTCTTAACAGAACATATTTTCTTAATGCTTGTCTGGAAACTATTACAGATGAACATTACAGAGAGTACAAAACACATTTTAAAACAGGATTAAGAGCATAGATTTAAATTTTACAGTAGACTAGTAGGAGCTGCCCGCTTCGCTGGTTACTATATTTAAATTAATTCTCAAAATTAATATAACATATTATTTTCAAAATTTCATAAAATAAAATAATAATAATAAAAGAGTAATTAAAATCGGTCAGAACCTCAAATTTTTTACATCTCCCGCCAAATAACGGGGAGATTCAAAATATTCCTATGTGCTGGGTACACATAACTAATCGACGCATAAAAAATCGCATTCTTGAGATAATTTTGAGCAGAGTTACTACTGTAAGCGGGTTTTTTTGGCCCCCTCCCCCCAACTCAAAGGGGGAAGGGGATATTTCGGATATTCGCAAAATCACTTTGTAATGCGTGTTGGATACACATAGCGCAACCGTACAACAAAAATTTGCTTTCCTGAGATAATTTTAAATGGAGTTACGCTTGGAAATGCGTTTTTTTTTTTTTTTTTCCCTAAAAAAAAAGAGACGGGAAAAATTCCACAAAATCCATTTATAGAGCGTTTTAGACACATATAATCAATCAATACACAGAAAAATAACCTTTCTGAGATAAATTAGAAAAGAGTTACAATTGAACACGTGTTACTTACCCCCTAACACCAAAGGGGGAAGAAGAACATTTCGCAAAATCCCTTTATAATGCATGTTGGGTACACATAGTACACACACATACCAAAAAAATCGTCGTCCTCCGATAATTTGGGACAGAGTTAAAAGCTTGAAAAACTTTTATTGCACCCTCATTCCCCCATAGGGGGAAAAGGGAGGAATTTCGCAAAATTCCGTCACAGTTGTTGTTGATTGAATACGAAGAGGTTTTAGAGTTTGTTAAGTGAAGTGATTAGAATTCATGGAGATTAATTATAAATATGAATCTATCTTTGGTACCGTCTGGACGATGTAGTGGTTAGCGTCCCTGACTTCTACACAGTTGGGCCCGGGTTCGAATCCCGCAGAAGGCATGGATGTATGCATTGTCCTTGTTCATGTTCTTGTATTTGTTCTTGTAATAAAAACTTGTAAACCCTTGTGGTGTGGATTGTTCGAGATATAAGCGGCCCTAGAGGCAAGCAAAAAATCTCATGTACTCATCAAACCTAACCTAATTTTTGGTGTAAGGTGTGGTGTGAAGTAGGTGTGTGGAGTAGAATAGAATTGTTCTTAGGCGATCATTTAGTGAATAAGTTTCTTAGCTCGGCGAATGTTGTGGTGATTTTGAAGGAGTTGAATTATAGTGGAGAGTTTGGTGGAAATAGGGAATCCTACCACCTTAGTCCAGTTTGAGTAGTGTTGTGGTTTATCCAGAGCAGCCCTCAACCTATTATAATATCTGCAGCTGGTGAGATCTTTTCTTCATTTATCTAAGTTATTTATTGAAGCTATTAAAAATTCGATAGTGAGTTTGGCCCAAGTATCCTCCCTGCACTTAAGCTCTAATAAAACTTTATTTGTATTTCGATTTGAGTCTCGTACAATTCCTACTTAGACACTTAAGTTAAGATGACGTCTCCGGCAACGCAAACCTCACAAAGTATATATATATATATTTACAAATTTTGCCATCCCATAAAAACAAGGGATTAGAAATGAGATTACGTACACTTAACCACACATAATGACAACAAAATATAAAAAGAGATCACAATATTTTACCCTGTTGTTATTATTGTCTTTGGTAAAAAAGATATAGCAGTTTTTTTATGAATTTCAAAGTTATTGTTTCTTCACTTATTAATTTTTCAATATTTATTGCTTTGTACAACGTCTTTTTTTTTTCTTTTTTTTTTCCAACTGTAACAGTTTATTGATACCTTGCTAATTGAATTCTCTTATTGGTTTTTCATCATTATAATGGTGAAATATTATACGAAATTCGAATTAAAAGTGCTACTATTACGCTATTCATTTGAAAATCTTTTATCTTAGTAATTCAGCATAAATTATTTTAATTTTGAAAATATCTTCTTTTATAATGAAAATTATTTTTACATAATGGCAACTTTAATGTCTGTTCACCAATGGCCTAACTCACGTATGGGCCAATTTTTCACAAATTAACTTATTTTAGAATAAATATATCTTTTATATTGTATATAAAGCTTCATTTCCATATGTAATTGTTTATTGATTAATTCAAGTCTTCCTTCCTGGTGTTTGGTCATTATAATGATGAATTATTATTATCATCATTATTATATCAACCAAAAATAATGTAATAAATGAAGATTAATTAGATGGAAATAAGTAATCAAGAATGCATGCATAAACTTTAAATTTGTTGTAAAGATTTTGCTAAAAAAAATAATAATAAATAAATAAATATTAATGATAATAATTACTATTTTGTGTCTCAACGCGACATATTTCCTGTAATATTTGTCTGGCAGATTTCCTCCAGATCCTTCGTAGGCATCGAAGGCTTCTTTGAACTGAGAAACGTCGCCATCTTCGGACAAATCCAAGTTGCCCAGCACTTTGTAGAAGATCATTGAGATCCGTTCCATTTCATCATTGAAGAGACCAATCTGAAATTGAATAATTAGAAATAAATTCAATCCAACAAGCCAACGAAGTAAATTTTAAAATTATTTCAAAGGTTATTTGGTATCCCCAAACTCTGCATACTTGAAGGGTAAAACAAAAAAAAAAAAAAGAAAAGAAAGAAGAAGTAAAAATCACAGGGAGGGTTATCAATATTTATTTACAATTCTCAAACATTATACTACCATTGACTGAATCAAAATAAAAATTCGGGTAAAACCGTTTATTTATTTTATTTTATTTTTTATTTTTTATTTATCTATTTATTTATTTATTTTATTTTATTTTTTTATTTTTTTTATTTTTTTTATTTTATTTTATTTTGTTTTGTTTTATTTTATTTTTATTTATTTATTTATTTATTTATTTATTTATTTATTTATTTTTTGCTAAGAGTTGAAATTCAGTTCATTCTACCGGTGATGGCTTTTCGAATTTTTACGATATTTTATATAAGGAGTTTAATATATTTCGATAATAAATTGTGTAAATGCAAAATTGTTAACACTGGCTCATGAGCAGTTAAAAATTGTTTAGTAAAAATGCTCACAATTCCTTAAATTTTTAGTATTTTATATTCTGACTGCAGTATGTTGTGGTCTAATGTGGTAGGTCAAGTTTCCTGAAAATGGCATTTAATTGGGCTTAATGCCCTGAATGTTATGATCAAAATTTGAGAAATATTTTTTTGCAACTTTTTAAAGAAATCTTTATACATCCATGAATAAATGTGCTAGTCTCATATAAATGAGTGCAGATAATTAAAAGAAGTCACATGATCACATTCTACATCCAGAACACATTTCATGCATTACTTTTTGCAGCATGATGCCAAACAATCTGGTTTTTCATTATTTTTTTACTGGTTCCTTTTTTGCCATCACGATTTTTCCTAAATATTTGACAAATCGTTGGAAATTGAAAGTTTCTCGTCACTTATGGAAAAGTAGTGTACTTTACTTGGCTTACAAATGTTGTAATCGCGATTGAAATTTTAACATTCGCGATAGTTTGAATAGTAATTTTTATTCTCTAAATTCTCATTTTAAAATATGCTTAAACAAATCATTTGATTTATACTTTTCTTAATAATAAATTTAATTTAAAATAATCTGGTGTGTCGCTCACACGACTTTCTCTTACCCTGAAATTTAATACTATAAATACAGGTTGGAGATTAAGAGGTAAGATAACGAGTATTGTTATGTAAACCTATGTAAAACAATTCAAATTAGGCTTCTGAAGAGTTTTATATGATAATTAGTTCTGTGTGAGGAGGGGGGGGGGGGCTAACGCCACCCTCAACCCTCCGTTTCATTCATGCACCTACATTTATCATCATGAAAATTTACTCCCCTCGAAGAGGGACTTCCCCCCCCCCAGGGGGGAGGCGAGTCTTCTACATACACAAGATTTTTTTTCCCAGTTGACTATCTCTATTACAAAAAATATATATTATTTCATTTGATTAAGTGCAGTGTATAGATGTTAAACTCTACTTACTTGCAATTTCCTCCATAGACGTAATGTATTTGAATACTTTTGAGTGTCCCTGTACACGAACCATTTGCTTCATCTTAACGAAAAGCTTAGTGTAGCATCCCTATATGATACACATTTATAATTCCGAGTTTA
This sequence comes from Salticus scenicus, assembly GCA_963930645.1. Classification (NCBI taxonomy): domain Eukaryota; kingdom Metazoa; phylum Arthropoda; class Arachnida; order Araneae; family Salticidae; genus Salticus; species Salticus scenicus. Next base: position 64,416 of record CAWVNO010001564.1, on the reverse strand, counting down.
GAATTTCTGCTACTATTTGTTCTTGAGATATGCTGATAACACACCCACAGATAGACAGACACACAGACCATTCGCTAAAAACATTATTTTCGTATTCAGGGCACCTCAGAACATGTAAGTATAGCAAAAACTCACGTTCGAAAATTTGACCCTAAAACAATACTTTCTCTACCTTATGGGTAAGAGAAAGTAAAAAATTGTAAATTAGAAATTTCAGAATATGTAGATAAAATTGAAAATATGTTTCATATCTTGTGAATGATGCAAAGTCAGTGTCATCGACTCGGAAATTTGCTATGTTGTGAAATATGTGTTCGCAACATTCCTCATTACGCTATTTTAACAAATTTCTCTCTCTCTAAATTTTTGTAAATCGTTAAAAATTATATTTTTTATTGTATGGGAGAGAAATTAGATTTTTCATTGATATTATTTGATCATGGATATCCATTATGAGAGATTGAGACTTGCAATTTTCAATTTCTTTATTAGATATTTTTAACACATTCCAACAAAGATAAATTGTTTGCGACTTCGGTTTGTCTTTCTGCCTGGCCGCCTATCTGTCTGGCCGTCGATCTGTCAATCTGCGCTCTAATTACCGTTTACATTTATGGAATCTCTTGATAGTGCAAATGTTATTTAAGTTCACTGTAGCATCTTTCCTATTGAAAATAATGTAAATGGTTCCAAAGGTTTGTATAAAAGAGCGCACAATGTAAATTTTTAGTGTTATAACCATTATTATATGTTCAGTATAAAAAGTTTAGATGATCAGGGATACAGAAAAGCAAACTTTTTAATACTTTCTCTTTAAAAATAAAAGTATAAAGCTGCTTTTGTTGTGTGTTCCTTACTGCATAATTGAAAACTATTTTGTAACCTTGCTGTTTTTTAATCATTATACAAGGTTACACAAAAGTAATCTATTTTACTTTTTTTATTTTGAACAAAGAAAATAAAGACACAAAACTTTTTTATGATTTTTCTTCCTTCCTTCTGAAAGACGAAGCAGGGGAGCCATTAACTCTGTAATGGATCAAAATTGTGATGACATGTCCCCGGACCACCCTTAGGGACGAATCTGAAATCGTCGTCAACTGCATATAGAGTAGACCTTGTATAACGTAAAGCACACTCAACCTCAACCTCAAACGCTTGGGAAAAAAAACAAAACGTATTTTTACGGTGGCAAAATACATTAAAAGTTAAACGTTTAAATGATAAGTACAGTTCGAAAGTGTTAATAATTGTCTGTGTGTTTGTACGAACAGCACGATTTTTCTATTTAATTTTCCTTATTTTGGGTAACATTTAATAATTTTATTATTAAGAAAGTAGTTCTCGAGACTTTTTATTTTCCCCGAGTCACTAATATTTTCTTCAACAATAATTAGTTTCTGTCAAACAAAAATCATATTCCTATCCGCGTTCGTAATGATCGATAGATGGCGCTTTCTCAGCTTTTGTTGTTAGTAAATATAATAGCCACGTGTATTTATTATTGTTCTATTTGTGTTACTACTTAATATTCGTGCTATAATTTCTCCACCATTACATCATGGAAAATCGATTGCTTTCGGAAACAATATTTCAGTTTATTCAAAGTTCGATCGGAAGTAGATGTTTAATTGAAGCTGAACAAATATTAGTTTCAAATATTCTTTACTTCCATTAGCCGAAGCAGCTGAAATTTTAAATTTGTCATTTGGAAATAAATGGAAACTTAATTCCAGATTTCTTGATCCTTTGGAGTTACACTGTGGCACACAGCAGTATGTGTTATCTTTTTTACCGGATTTATTCATTTTTATTCAATAAATTTATGTGAAACTAAACATCGAATATACAGCAAGCAATGGCGTCTCGACGAAAGCTATCCGTGGTATTGTTAATTTCACCTTAGCCCACCAGAGGGCGAGCCTTTCATTACAATCGCGAATTTTTCATGAATCTACTTTTCATAAAAGCTACAAAGTCTTTAAATAACAATGCATAAACTAACATATTATAGAAGATTTAACAAGAATTTCTACATACCTCATCTTCGATTTCTGGAGGTAAGACAGGGGGAACATTGATCAACCACTCTTGGAGAGCCATCTTAGTTGCCCGTAAATCGTCAAATTGGGATTCGATGAGATCTAATTGATCTACCAATGCTCTGGAAGATTTTTAAGAAATCGAAAAATAAAACAAAGTTAAATACATTTATATGACGGATAAAAACTGTAAAAAAAGAAAAAAAAAATCATCATAAATTGCAGAAATACAGTCGGTAACAAAAGTGTCCGAACACTAGCAAAAATTCCAATCTAAAAAAAGTACACGTCAGACGGTTTTGTTAAATAAATCCTTATCGAATCCTGTTCTTACACTAACTAAGAACAGGATTCGACAAGGATTTAATTAACAAAACCGTATGAAGTGTACTTTTTTCAGACTGGAATTTTTGCTAGTGTTCGGACACTTTTGTTACCGACTGTACGTCGAACGAAAAGTTTAAGTATGGTTCATGAAAACAGCAACACAAGATAATTATAAGATAAAAAACTTTTTATATACCGTGTTTTTAAATTTTCTGTTGAATCTTAGCTATAGAACTACATTAGCACTTTATCAATGTGCAGAAAATTTTTAAAGCGATAATGACATCAATTTTTGCGAGATGCATAATTTAACTTTTTACAATTTTCTAACGTTAACGTTTAATTAAATGTATTCATTTTCATGTCGAAAGAAAATTAACTCGTAAATTTTGTTTGGCAACAATTAAATTATGGCTAATATTTTAATGGCTATTTTGAAAGCTATTAAGAGGTTATTATTTTCATATTTTAATTAATTAAAACAAAACTAATCACAAATTGGAAAATCGGGTTTCGAAGTATTGTGATGTCATCGGGTTCTGAGCTATTCTAAAAGTTTCAAGCTAGTAGGGAAGTTAGTTAAAAATCGATTGCAAGATTTGTACCGGACAAACAAGAATAGAAGTTAATAAAAACATGGTAAAATCTATAACAATAGAAGGATAAAAGAAAAGAAAAGAAGTTATTTTATCCTGTTATTTTCATAGATGTCGTTCGCTGCTGCATGCATATGTGCCTCTTGTTTTTTGTCTAATGAAGGTTTGTGCATAACTATTTCTACCTGAAACAATCGTTGAATGGTTGAATGTTTTTTGCTGTATATGCTGTTTATTTACAAAGCTCTTATTCATTTTGCGGCACTTTATCGCAAATTAAAGAACAATTAATGCATTAAAATGATGTAACAAGTAGTCTTATGGTGATTATAGTACAGTGGCCGCTCTAGTTATTACTTTTTTTTGTCATTTTTTCGATTTTCTAAAACAAATACTAGACGAAATAGCCTGAAACTTCTTACGTGCACAGAACATTTAAAAACTCATATTTTTCACTATCGATTTCGTCCAGAGAGCAATTAGGGGGCCAACCACAAATTGAAGAAGAGCGAAAATATTTTGGATCACCCTGTATCACAAAATGCTACAAATAACGTGTAACTTTAATGCAGTTTTCCACATGCTATGTAGAATATTTGTATGTTTTGGTTCGACAACTCTGCAATTATTTTGGCAAATTTTTTTTTTTTTTTTTTTTTTTTTTTTTTTTTTTCAAAAATGACTAATTTTTATAAGTTTTTTGCTTATAACTGGAACGGATTTCCATAAAATTTCACAAATCTTGCTGAAAAATCGGCAAAACATTAGAGAAACGTTATTTTGAAACATAAAATTCCCACGTTTAATATCTGTTGAAATATGAGCATTTTTAGTGAATATTATTTTACTGCGCATGCGAGAAATTTTTATTGCATAGGTTGAAAGTTAAATATATTGAGTAACTTTTGTTGAAAGTTAAATATATTGAGTAACTTTTGTCAAAAGTTCGTTTGAATAGAGTAAAAATTAATCAAATTGTCGGCAAAAGAACGAGCTAGATTTAGATATTTTAGAGAGTTGAAATTTCATAAGGGGTTTTACACATGCTGCGTATTTAATTTGAAGTTCCAATTATTTCAATCACGTTGCAAAAGTTATTTTTTGTGGAAAACCCCTTATGAACTCACAAATCTTAGTAAATAAATAAAAATATGTTAAAGTTACAAGTCTTTGCAAGAAATTACAAGAAATTTTTTTACAAGAAATTACAAGAACGTTACAAGAAATTTCTTTGCGAAGTGGTTTTTCGCAGAAAAGCTTGTTCTTTTGCCGACAATTTGCTCGATTTTTACTCTGTCCTAATGAACTTTTGACAAATGTTGCTCAATATACTTAGCTTTCAACCTATGCAACAAAATTTTTTCTATCTTACGCGCATGCACAGTAAAATAATATATACTAAAAATTTTCATACCTACACGTGTGAATTTTATGTTCCAAAATAATGTTTATGTAATGTTTTGTCAATTTTTCAGCAAGTTTTGTACAATTTTATGGAAATCTGTTCTAGTTATAAGCAAAAAACTTGTCATAAAAATTAGTAATTTTTGAAAAAAAAAATTATGATTGTCTAAATAATTGCGTAATTTCCGAACCAAAACATACAAGTACTGTACATAGTATGTGCAACAATGTATTAAAGTTACAAGTCATTTGCAGCATTTTGTGATGCAAGGTGATCCAAAGCACTTTCGTTCTTCTTCAATTTGTGATTGGTCCCCTAATTGCACTATGAACTAAATTGATAGTGGAAAATATGAGTTTTTGAATGTTTCTTACATGTATGAAGTTTCAGGTCATTTCGTCTAGCATTTCTTTTGAAAATCGAAAAAATGTCAAAATAAAAACCAGTATGTTGTGCCCACCACATGACTTTCTTCTATATTTTCCTATACAAATTCACTCAGTAAAAATAATTTATTAAAATTATTATTTAAAAAAACTATCTTCTATGATAATGCAGACGATTTCCATATTAGAGAAGTAGTATAAAACTAAATATCCAAAAAAGTCAATTTTATTGACAATATTACACTAAAAAAAAATGGAGAAAATGGAGAAAATTGATAACTTTATTTTAAATTATCGCAGATCGATAGTTCAACCATTCGTTTTAAAGGTATTGGCGAGCCCTTTTGAAAGATACCGATCATGAAAATTTACTCCACTCAAGGGGGGACTTCACCCCCAGGGGGGGGCGAGGCTCCTACACATACAAAAACTTTTTCCCAGTTGACTATCTCTATTATAAATAATTCTTGTAAATTTCATAATGATTACTAAAAAATATTTCTCTTTATGCACATTTATACAAAATTTTGTCCTACATCATATTAAAAATTTAGAACAAGCGGGATGGCAACGCAACCTGTAAGACAATTTTTACCAAAAGTTGATAGGTACTCATTTATGTCAAGGTGCAACTACATACCAATTTGTTTGAAATTCTGTGAAGTAGTTCCTGAGATACAGTTGCCACAAAATTTTGTCACACACAGACTGACAGGCAGACAGTTTCTAAAAATTGTCAAAACGTGTAAATCCATCAAAAACCCGAGGTCGAAAATTTTTACGAATCCCACACTTTCTTTTATTGGATATAGAAGAAAGTAAAAATTTCTAATGATTTGAACACTCACTGCATATATATTAGTTACCTTATGTATATTGACAGTCTTAATTGAACTGAAGATTTAACTTTTTACATCTCTGATGCCGAAAATAGTTAATCTTTCATTATTTTTGCAACTGAGACTTAAAAAAAAGAAAAATCAAATTAAGCTTTTTAAAATACAGAGATTTTTTTTTTTTTTTTTTTTTTTTTTTTAACTTTTGCTCTCTGAGTTTCTTGAAAGAACTACTGGGTTGACAAGAAAGCACCTTCAGTTTGCAGATCATATAGATAGAAATATGTTCGTTTTGTTATTTTTTTATCAATGTTATAATATTTTTGTGCGAAAGATTGCAAAAAGGTTAAATGTATCACCCACAACAACTGAAAATCGCATAAGATGTCATGATCTTTTTAGGAAACTCGGTATACCCCATAAATTGAAAGAAATCCACAATCAATCAAAATTTGTGATACACTTTTCAAACGTAGCGCAATCAAGTTTTTTTTTTTTTTTTTTAAGTGCTCTTTCTTACACCAGTCGACGTTTCCCTACTTCAAACTAGTATGTTGTGGCCACCACAAAACTTTCTTCTATATTTTCCTATACAAATTCACTAAGGGCAAAAAATTTATTCTATAGCCTTCCCATTATCGAGAAAATTTGCAGTATAACAGCGCCACCTATTGTCCAATAAGCATCCAAATTGAATCAGCATAATGTCTCATAAGTGGCCTCCTCACATATCAAGTTTGTTTGGTTATACGCAATAGAACCTGAGATATAGCTTGCCTTTAAATTGCGGAAATCTCTGTATAACAGCGCCACCTGTTGAGCAGTTGACAGGCACTAATTCAGGTCAAGGTGCATCTATATATAAATTTATATGCAATTCTGAGCAGTAGTTCCGGAGATACAGTCGCCACAAATTTTCAAAAGAGACAGGCAGACAAACGGACAGACATTTTGTAAAAATGGTCAAATTATGTTCTAGACCTCTCAAAACGTGTAAATCCATCGAAAACCAGAAGTCGAAAAATTTTACTAATCCAATACTTTCTTCTATTGAATATAGAAGAAACTAAAAAGGGTTACTAGACCACATTTAAAAGCGTCTCCATGATCATGTTTTTAAGAGCTTAGTCACCTTCACTTCCAAAGCATTTTTGTCCAAGACAAAACTTTATGACAAAAGTTTTTTAAGTGGATCTACAACTCAGTAATCCGTCTCTTTTGTATTACTCATTATTCGGCAGTTAATTTTTAGGTATTCTACAATACGAGATATATGAGATTTAGTCATGTAATATTGCGGAGATGCATTTTCTGAATGAAAGAAGGCTGCCGTTCCATTCAGCCTCTCCTCCCATCTTTCTATCATCATCATTCATCCTCTCCATATCCTTTTCTGTACTCATTATGAATACGATACTACCGAAAACACACACCTGGTATTTAGCATACATGATACATAACATATTCGGAATTATTTTATGTAGCTCTGTAAACTAATTATTTATTCTTTGCAGGACATTTTCTAAAGAAATCATGATTTTAATCGTTTTAATAATGTACGTTAATTTGGAGCATAACGATGCAGTATAATAATCAGCATAACGATGTTAAAATCTACTTGAAGGAAATTCCGTTGGTAAATCATTTTGTATCGAAATTCTTTTATGAGCCACAGACACTACATTCATCGAAAACTACACAACTAATTCCAACTGCGAAATATTTATATCAAATTTCAAGTCGATTGCATGATTTTTTTTTTAATCGCTATTGCGGAATGTATACATAGTCACAAAAAAATTTTTGATTTGGAAATTACTGTTTGGGCTTCAACTCCCTCAACTGTGGCAAAGAATTGAAAGATTTAAAAAAGTATATTTACCTTGTTTCGAGATATCTTGGTACATCTGAATCTAGCGCCGACAAAGGAAAAAGCTCCATACTCAGGGGAACACCAATTCCATTGTTTACAAGCTGGGTCTGAGCAGGGAAATCTTCCACGAGCTCCATGAGAGATTCCATTGTATTGGCCACACTTTTGATGGGAACAGTGGCGTAGTAATTGATTTCTAAGGTAGATGAATCTTTTAAATCCTCTTGCAATCGAGAAAAGTTGCCTGAAATAAGTGAATAAATAAACAAATAAATAATAATAATAACAATTGCGACTAACTAAACAGAATTCAATAATCTTTAAACACACCGATTCCATTAAGGCGGCTAGATTTTGTGGCTTAAACTATGCCCTGAGAAATATATTCCCAGGGAAATATATCCCTTGAATAATATAATTCTAACGTAATATACCTACCTAAGGCTCCTATAATACGAGCTGACTCACAACTGACCATTGTTGCCCAGCGGAAATATAGCTTGGAGACGTATTACTTGGCGCCTTTATCGCCTAAAATGGCGAGTTTGCCTTAACAGGAGAGCGAATTATTGTTTGCACTTGATAAGTTTGGCGATAATATTTGGCGAAATTTTCTTACAACTCTTGTAAAAAGTAGACATCACTGTTACTGTTAAATTAATTAATTTTATATATTTATACACGTTGAAAAGTAATGTATGTTGTAAAATACAACATTTAGATAATCAAACAGCCATAAAATCAAATAATTGATACAAAAAATGCAAGAAAACATATCATAATTACACTGCATATTTGTGATTGAAAGCTAGGCGTGCAATTTACTATTGGACAATTAATAGCCTATTTCTTTCGCCTTTCTTAATCTGTTGGAAATCTAAACATTCTAAAAGCAGTTCTGGTAGGATTTGAGCAATTTTCAGCTGCACAACCCCCATTTTATGTGATATTATAACACTTGAAATTCTGACCGCGTGGGCAACAATCGCTGAGTGGGAAACAAAATGCCGGATCAGTCAGCCTGTATTGGAGGAGCTCTATACATACCTAGTAATATGAGATATGAGAGAATATTGCTTTTCTAAAAGTAATAGTGTGTAAAATAAGCCGGTACAAACAATGTTGCAGAATAAATTGGAAAAGAATAAATAAAACAAAACAAAAACAATAATAATAGTGATAATGATAATAACTGGGATTAACAACACTAATTTTATCGAAGCAAGTTAGATTTAGTGTTTAAAACTATTCAATGAGGAATGCGAGGGTCACTCCTAAATTTTTGTGATACAGATAAACGGTACATGTTAAACTTGTAAGGTTGAGACTATGGTAGGTCACCACAGTTTTTCAAATTGAGCAGGATCCAGCGACGCAATAGATAGGAGAGTTGAATGCTTCGACGCCAGCAATCGGCGAAATTTTAGGTTGGAATGGTTTTGCGTCAGCATAGTGCTGCAACGAAGGAAAGAAGTTGCGGAGTGTTGGCGAATACGAAGCGTCATTAAAGTTTTATTAAAGTGAAGAAATATGAGTCGGTGGAATGGAGGATAAATAGGAAAGTAATTTTCGTAAAGAGTGTGGTGTAGACGGGTTAGTTCTTATACTGACTAAACTATAGTTTGTGATGTATTGCTGAAGTTGAATGATTATACGAAGGATAAAGTTATGTGCTATTGGAGTTCGCTAGTCTGAAGTATATAGTGAAGTTGTAAGGTATAGTAAAGTTGCGTGTAAATTTTGTCGTGCCGTCGTGTGAAACCAGCCGGCAAGTTTGTGTTTGCATCGTTTAGTGGTCCAAGAGTGCAGCTTTCAACCTACTTTAATTATCTTCTGTGGGTGAGAGTTACTTTATATTTATCTAAATTATTTCTTGTAGTTATTTTCCTAAATTACTTAAGTTTCTACTGCTTGAGTTGAAAGGCCAGATTTACCTCCCTTTAATTCAGTTAATAAAAGCTTATTTGATTTTACTTCATTGTCTTGTGCTCTACTTTATCTATTTAGTTATCTAATAGATTATCTATGATGGAGTTTGCATCCACGCAAACCTCACAAACTTATCAAATCTCAGGAGTGTTTAAAGTATTCCCCTTCAGCATTAATGCACTTTTGTAACCGAATTTTCCAAAGATTAAATGCTTCAAGCCATTCGTTTCTTGGAATCGATGAAAAATATGGCTGTACAGTCTCATCAATCTCATCTTCGGAATAAAAACGACTTTTACGTAAATTTTTCTTTAGATTAAAATATAGCCAAAAGTAACACGTAGTAACATCAGAGGAATAACGTGGATATTCTATCACTTTCATAAGTTTTTTTTTTTTTTTTTTCCCAAGAAATTCTACTGCCAATCTTGCTGTAAGAGATAATACAATATCATGATGAAGCACGAGTCCTCTTATATTTACTTCTTGAAGAATTTTTGGATGATATTTAGTGGTGTTCCACTTAGTTGTAAGTCTCTTCTGTTCCTCCAGCTTGATGGCTTTGATCAGTTCTGTACTTCCGAAGAAAACGGCATACACTACTTTTCTCATTTACCGCTATCACAGTGGCACGAGATGATGTTCGGAAATGCTTCCTTTTTCTCCCATAAAATCAAAAAGATTGCACGAGACTATCTGGACTCCATGGTCTCTTCAAAATTACTAAAAAATCATTTTTGACAACCAATGATAATGTTTTTAGAATAGAGAGAGAGAGAGAATTTAGGTTCTGATTTGAACATGCTAGAGTTTCTTTCGTTTTAAGAGTAACTAAAATACAGAGAAAGAATGGATATACGAGAATTTTTATGAGTATAAATCCTTTTAGAGTTATCCTACCGTTATAAAAATGGATAATTATTTATGTGTTAAGAGTTATTTTCATCAGAATCTGGTGAATTGCATCTGTAAAAGGATAGCCGATGCTGTGTGATACTGTTCCATCTTTTGTATATAGCTCCTGTAAATAAACTGTATGTTTTCTGATACGAAATTGATGTCTTATATGGGTTTATCGTCCACAATGAAGCTTCATTTCCATATGCTATTTGTAGACGTTGAAGCAATTCTTCTGGATTTAGAAACAAACTGAAATTCATAGAAAATCATACCGTGATAAATATTGTCACATTAAATTCATTTTTCTTTTCTTTTAAATTTTATTCTACAATTGTTACATAGTAAATTTTGACACACATTTTGATCTGAGGCCATAAAAGAGTATAAATTTACATATTTCACCAATAGTATTTTTATAACATCTATCTTCTTCCTCTGTTTCTCAATTACCCACAGTGTAGTACTAGTGCGACACCAAACCCATCCAATCAACCTTCCTCTGTCTCAAAACTTTCGGAGTTACCCTTGTGGAATAGTTCCACAGATGTAGTCAATTTTAGATTTAATTCTTTAAAATTCTGAGTAATAAATTAGTATATATTACATACGAAATTGATTTAAAAAGAAATTAATCTTAATTTAAATTATACTTGTTTGTTAAAGTAATTCGCATTTCATATCTTTAAAAGAAAATATTAATTTTAATATAGATTAATTATATAAACCTTTTTTAAATATATCTTTCATAAATCAAAATTTCATTTTTTTTTTTTTTTTTTTATATTGAGAATAAAATGGATTTTATATATATATATTTGATGTCATACTACTTCTCTAATATGGAAATCTTCTGCATTATCATAAAAGATAATTTTTTAAATAATAATTTTAATAAATTATTTTTTAAAACAGAATTATTTTTTAATAACCTAATTAAATTCTATATAAATGTAGGTGCATTAATGAAATGGCGGGTTGAGGGGGGCTGTAGCCTCCCTCACACAGAACTAATTATCATATAAATCTCTCCCGAAGCCTAATTTGAATCGTTTAAAATAGGTTTACATAACATAGTTATCTTACCTCTTATCGCCAACCTGTATTATAGTATTAAATTTCTGGATAAGAGAAAGCCATGTGAGTGACACACCAGATTATTTTTAATCATAAATGTAACCCATAAATTAAAAATTTAATTTATTTTAAAATATAAATGTAGCCCTTATTAATAAAATATAAACCTAAAATTCCTGCATTAAATAAATCTAATAAAAGTTTTTCTCAATTATTTTGTGAAGAATTCGTATCGGATTGCAGAATTTTTCTGATGCAACAGTTCTTTAAAATTGCGCAATGTGGGTGTAATTATTTCATTTACTGTTTCGCAATATCATAAATCACCATTCACCCCATCCATTTGGCTAATCAAATCTCCAAGCACTGAATTAATGTTATTTAAAACCGTCTCTCAAGATTTAAAAGTTTCCATTAGATTAATAGCAACAACAAAAAATTATGTTTGGCGAGCTTTTGGCGAAAATTTTGCTGGACTACCATTTTTGGCTGCTAAAGTCGTGCTAGTTCCGAAGTAACCTCTTTTCCGTGGAGGATCAAAATTGCGATGGCATGTCTTCGGACCACCTCTAGGGATGAGTCCCAGACCGTCGCCAATTGCCTATCTGCGCAGCACTAGTGCGACGTAAAACCCAACCAACCAACCAACTAACCGAAGTCGCCTCACACATTCAGTTACTTTTCACCGACTAAAAAAGACGTAAAGTTTTTCTGACCCTCTCTCTCACTCTCCTTGACGTTAGTAAATCCTCTGAACTTTTACTTTAAGTAAAATGACTTTGTTTTTATCAAAGTTTTGACTAATATCATGCATATGATTTTTATCAAGATAAAATAGACGTTTGATTTGTTCAGATTAATTTTAGTCGCCTGTGTTATTGTCTCTTCCATTGTACAATGATCTCGGCGTCTTAACTAGAAAGCACCGTTACATCCCTCGTGTAACTGCTAAATATACGAAATGTCAAATGGTATCATTAGACTTTTTCAACGTTCGTCAAAACGATATACTCCCACTCCTAACTGCAAAAGTGTTTAAATGAAATTAGAAACAATGTCATGGTTGAAAAGAAATCATTATCTAAACAGCTGAGTAACTGGTGACGGTCTAAGATTCAAACTAGAGTCCTACTTCGGGACGGGTAACCTGTTTTTATCCGAATCCGACCCTACACGCGGGCCAGGTTGAAAAAAATATTTTTCTTGCGGGTCGGGGTCAGGTTGAATAAATTATTATTCTTGAGATTCGGAGAACACAGTAATGTATATGAAATAAATCTGTCTCTATATCTATTTTCAATTGTTACTTAAAATACAGGGTTATTATAATTAAAGTTACGACGATTTCAAAACGCTATAATTTTAAAACTACCCATCACAGCGATTTGATATTTTACCAGAGCAATCGTGAGGCAATGAAATTTTGTTTTGGGGAGAAAAAAAAGTAGTTCCAACATGTTATTATAGATGGCGCTGTCAGGGTAATGTCAGGGGAAAAGCCCAAATGGACTCATTAAACACAGGAATGCTGTTGTGTTAGCAACACAATGGAATAGCAGAAAACAATAGACTTCAAGGGTTTACTGCAATTTTTTAGCAAAAAGACGTGTTTACAGCGAAAACAGTCATAGTGAAAAGAGAAAAAGAGGAGCTTCATGAAACAAATACTTTACGAATAATTAACGGCACATTTTGGAACTTTTTTTTTTCTTTTGCCAAACAAAATTTTATTGCCTCACGATTGCTCTGGTAAAATAACAAATCGCTCTGATGGGTAGTTTTAGAATTATAGTGTTTTGAAATCGTAACTTTAATTATAATCACCCTCTACATATGATATGTTCAAATAGGTTACCAGGTATTGCACACCTTAAACTGTACTAATCTGTTTTTACAAAGATTTAGCGTAAGAAAAAATATCGTGTGTTCCCCACCAAAATATTTCTCTTTTTTTTATTGATATTCGATTATTAATAATGTTGGTGATGATGGATGATGATGCACAAGAAAATTCAAACAAAAGGATAATAAAAGATAATAGAAATACTCGGAAATAGTTATAGAACATGAAATACGAATATTCATTAAAAAATAAATAAAACATTTTAAGTAAACATTGTATATTTGAAATATATACGACAGTTGTTTTGAGTTAGAACTATTATGCGCGACACTGCTTCAGACGTATATAATAACATTAATGCAATATGAAAGTAATAATATTCAATACTATCAAAATTCAAAGACAAAAATAAAATTAAAACTATTATATTGTGGCCATCACAAAACTTTCTTCTATATTTTCGCATACAAATTCACTCTGTATAAATAATTTATAAAAATTATTAGTTATTAAAATTATTTTTTATGATAAATGCGGATTTTTTTTTCTCATAGAAGTATTACAATAAATGGCCAAAGAAAATCTCTTTATGGTCTAGTAAAGATATCTTAAAAAATTACTTTTTTCTTCTGTTAAAAATGAAATAAATAAAACGATGTTTTAAATTATCCCAGATTAATTGTTCACCATTCCTTTTAAAATTATTGACGTGTTCTTTTGAAAGCTACACACTCTGACAGTTTGTCCCCTCCCCAGGGGGAAAGCGTGGCTTGCACATGTCTAAACATTTTTTTTCTATTTGATTATTACTATTATAAATAATTCTTTTTAATTTGATTCGTCAAAAAAATTATCGTGGTGCACATTTATAGAAAATTTTGTCCTATACCCCAATGTTAAAAATTTAGAAAAAAACGGGATAGCAACACCACCTGTTCGACGATTTTCATCAAAAACTGATAGACACCATTTTATGTCAAGGTGCAACTACGTATCAATTTGATTGAAATTTAAATTTATACGTAGTTGCATCTAGATTCGTTCCTGGGATACAGTTGCCAAAAATTTTATGCACACACACATACATACACACTAACAGATATTTTCAAAAAATGGTGAGATCTGTTCTAGACTTCTCAAAACGTGTAGATCCTTCAAAAATCCGAAGTCTCAAATTTTTACGAAATAGAAGAAAGTAAAAAGACGAACAATGCCAAAAGACAGAAAATATAAAAATGAAGAGTGAAAATATAAAATATATAAAAAGGAAAATAATATGGGGATAGAAACAAATAAACAAACAAATTTACTTTTAAGTAAATATACAGAAGCTGTAAATTTTAGTAAAATGCATCGAACTATTCAGAATTCATTGAGAATAAATAAAGGACTTTCTAAGTAAATACAGTAAAATCAAATGAAAAAGAAACTGCGAAAATTGTTTCGTGTCAGTGAGTTGCTATTTTCATTCTGTACTCTTGCCTATCTCCTTCCGCCTGATTAAGGGTTGTACTTGAATTTTTTTGTCCAAGAACAATTGATGTTTTTACAATTCATATGAAACATTAGATTTCAATAACATATTCTTAAACAAGCTATATTTGATATTTTAGAAACTACACTTTTTTCTAAAATTTGGATAGACATTGTTGCATATTTAGGGGTTCGTAAGTTGTCCGAGAATGAAAGGCCAATCTTGCAGAGGCTGAAAACTTTATTTACAGAAAATTTGAGAAGTTTACAGGTCTATAAACCAAGTATCAACTTCACTTTCACCAGTAAGCGCAACTTAAATAACAAATGCAGTTGTCAACAGCAAATTCACTGTACAAACTGTATCAGACCATTAACATGCAGCAATCGACTGCAATCCAAAGAGGCTCAGAGCTTTTTCCGCAGCATTGGCGAAAACTAAACTGAGATTGACTGATTTAGCGTAAAGCAACTTCTTAAATACCCGCGTAGAAAAATGTGGAAAATTCCAGAAACTCGTCAACCAATCAAGTTCCATCTTCTGTATTTGGTATATCAATGATAACAATTTCCTCACCAAGGCCGCCAAGGAACGCAAAAGTCGCCAAATTTGATCCATTGCCGGCCCCAATATGTTTTTAACGGGTTTTAAGCTATTTTAATGCGAAAACGAACTAGAAATGCAGAAAATTAACATTTTATAACCTGACTAAGCCTCTTTGAATGAATGTACATAAAAATAACTACGAATTATTTACAAATTCGTAACGATATTATCTAAAAATTAAGCACGTGAAAAGATTCAGTTATCTATTTCTAGAAAATCATACCTTCAATTCCAAGACCAAAAGATCCCGAGTCGGCTTGCAGATTGGCCTGAACAGCAGCCCGTATTTTTTCTCTGTCGGCTGAATTTTTGGCCGTAAATCTCAGAGAAGCCACTAAGTCTCCGCCGTAGGTAATACTTCTCACGTAGTGGGTACCAACATCTCTTTGGTCCAGAGTTCGCCATCCAGATCGAGGTTTAGCAGTTGAAGGCAGTGTCAAAGTTTCCTAAAAGTAACATGTAGTTTGGAAATACTCTGAATAACAACATTTATGTATAAGAAAATTAAAAATATTCACTCTAAAAATAATTATCGAGTTTTGCCGCTCGTTTTGTTGTTTCACTGTTTAGCTGGAACGTTGCTATGCAATTTTATTTTTGAAAGAATACCTATTTTACCATGGTTTTATTAACTCGATTTCTTGTTTGTTTATTTGTTTGTTTGTCTGTTTGTCCAGTACAAATATTTCAATCGATTTTTAACTAACTTCCCGACTAGCTAGACATTTGAAACTTTTAGAATAGCTCAGAACACGATGACAACGCAACATCTCGATGCCCGATTTTCGAATTTTTGATTAGTTTTCTTTTAATTAATTAAAATATGAAAATAATAACCTCCTAATAGCTTTAAAATTAGTCATTTATATATTAGCTATAATTTATTTGTTGCCAAAAGAAAAAAAAAAAATCTGCGAGCTCATTTTCTTTCGACATAAAAATAAATACATTTAATTAAACGTGAACATTAAAAAATTATAAAAAGTTAAATTATGCATCTCAAAAAAATTGACATCATTACCACTTTAAAAATTTTATACACATTGCTAATATAGTTCTATAGCAATGACTGAATAGAAAATTTAAAAACGTGGTACGTAAAATACTTTTTTTTTTTTTTTTAATCTTATAATTATTTAATTTTTTTTTTCCATATAAAGGAGAAAAAGTATTGTTTTAGGGTCAAATTTTCGATTTCTCAGTTTTTCTATAATTATACGCTTTGAGAACCGTCCTCTGAATCGGAAATTAGATTTTTATTTTTTCTTTTCTTTCTCCCCCCCCCCTCTCTCTCTCTCTCTCTCTCTCTCTCTCTCTCTCTCTCTCTCTCTCTCTCTCTCTCTCTCTCTCTCTCTCTCTCTCTCTGTATGTGTGAGTTATCAGCATAACTCAGAAAGCAAGGGCTCTGTATACTAAATCCATATCCTATGGGATGATATTTAAATTTCTTTCTTTCTTTTTTTCTTCCCTCTCTCTCTCTCTGTGTGTGTGTGTGAGTTATCAGCATAACTTAGAAAACAGGGTCTCTGTATGCTAAATCTATATCATATGGGATGATATTTAAATTTCTTTCTTTCTTTTTTTCTTCCTCTCTCTCTCTCTGTGTGTGTGTGTGTGTGTGTGAGTTATCAGCATAACTTAGAAAACAGGAGCTCTGTATACTAAATCTATATCATATGGGATGATATTTAAATTTATTTATTTCTCTCTCTCTCTGTATGTGTGAGTTATCAGCATAACTCAGAAAGCAGGGGCTCTGTATCATATGGGATGATATTTAAATTTTTATTGAGATCGAAGAAAAGTTCATTTTTGCCCCCAAGAACATACAAAAGAATTCAAATAGTCTATGAGTGAAATGCCTCGGTAAAATGAATGAACATTTTAAAACTTAATTAAATAAAATAAACTTATATTTTTATAGAGACAAAAGTCACATAGCTTTTCGTTTAATAACTTTCTATTTTTCCAGTTATTCGTACCGTAAAATGTAACATTAAAAAAACACGCTTACAGGGCCACACAAAAGAGTTTATACAAGTATATATTATGGCTATGTCTGGAAATCGCTAGAGGTAAATTTCAAGTTCTTCTGTGAATGTTTTTAGTTTGATAAATTTAAGTACATTAATTAGTGTGTATACTCTAATATCTTCTACTTAAATTTTGACTTTCTTCTGTATTCAATAGAAGAAAGTCCTGGATTCGTACAAATTTTTGACTTCCGGTTTTCGACGGATTTACACGTTTTGAGAATTTTGAACATGATTTGACCACTTTTAGAAAATGTCTGTCTGTCCGTCTGTCTGTCTGTCTTTCTGTGTGTGTGTGTGTGACAAAAACATTGTGGCGACTGCATCTCCATAACTACTGCTCAGAATTTAATATAAATCTTTATGTATATGCACCTTGACCTAAATTAGTGCCTATCAACTTTTGGTGTCAACTGCTCAACAGGTGGCGCTACTATACAGTGATTTCCGCAATTTAAAAGGAGGCCATATCTCAGGTTCTATTGCGTATAATTAAACAAAACTTGATATCTGAGAAGGTCATTATGAGACATTCTGCTGATTCAATATGAATGTTTATCTGCCAACAGATGGCGTTACTATACAGTGATTTCTGCAGTTTAAGGGAAGGCTATATCTCAGGAACTACTGCACATAATTGCATATAAATTTATATGTGGGTGCACATTGACATAAATTAATACCTGTCAACTTTTGATGTCAACTGCCCAACAAGTGGCGCTGCTATACTGCATTTTTTCTCGCTAATGGGAAGGCTATATGTCAACCTATGGCATATAACTGTACGAAACCTGATATGTGAGATAACCATTATAAAAACGCATTTTTTAAGATGCTACTTATAGACAATAAAACTGTTTTTCTTTGGATATTTAGTCTTAGTTTTCTCTAATATGAAAAGCGTTTGCATTCATTCTGTTAGATAATTTTAATAAATAATAGTTTTAATAAATTATTTGCGCTTACTAAATTAGTATAGAAAAATATAGAAGAAAGTCTTGTGGTGGCCACAACATACTAGTTTACATGTGTGTTCGCCTATTGGCCAAAAGTCATGTAACGTAACTAAACAGGTACCTGCATAAAATCGAACTTGCTTTGTTACTCTGACACAGAGTCAGTCTTTATTATGTAGTTATTAAAGTAACTTGTATCTTTTAAATATAACTTGTAATATCAGTGTAATTAAATATGCATAAATTGAAGTTTAGTGATCTTATACTTTATGTAATAATTAATAGCCTACAAATAGTAAACTAACTTCGTATAAATGACGTACAGGGTTATACCAAAAAAATCGAATAAGTTCCCAAAAGTGGGTTCAGAATAATAATCTAAGGAATTTGAAATATTTTTATTTCCATTACCCGACTACCGTGGAGTATTGGATTGTATTCGGTCAAAAAATCTGATTTCGAGTTTTCACTTGATTCACGTGTTTTAGGATATCCTAAGTACAAAAAAGTGGTTTTCGGCAATTGATAAGTGCATATATATTATGTAAGTATGCATTTGTATATACGTGTGGGGAATCTTATGACTACTATATATCCGAAACTAATAAAGATAGAACGTTGAAATTTCCGAATTGAGACAGGTCTGGTGTACAGATGATTTTTTATCCTTCTGGTGAGAATTGGAAAACCGAAAGTGAGACACTAGAAAAAAAGAAGTGGGATCGTAAGTAAAAAAGGAAGTGGGATCTCAGAAACAACATCTAAGGATTTTCTTTTAAGTTGCTATATAAACACCCTATTAGATGTCCTTTCGTTTTTAATAGTTAATTAGTTCATGAAAATTGACAGGCGACCTGTATAAATAGGTCAGTTTGCATGTGCGTTCCTTTAAAAACGTCTGAAAAGATTTTTTTCGCCATATTATCTTTCTTTCACATATTCTTTTGTATATCTTCCAAGTTTTGTTTTGCTGTTTTCCATTCTACAGATGAGTCTGCCAAGTTTTGGTGACTCATCGGAAATTGGGAACGTAAATCCGTATCTTAAAAAACGGCTGTGAAAATTGCCAAATAAACCCCTTTTTAGATATCTTTTCGCACGCATTACTTGACCACCAAATTAAGGAAATTGTCATGATCATCCTGAATGGGCAGGTCAGTCATTTTAGTCAGTTATTTTAATTTTAGGTCAGGAATTTTATAAAACTAGTTTTATACTTAATTTTTCTTGTTTTTTTACTGTAAAGCTTTTCAACGATATATCACTCCTGACGTAATCCAAAATTAACTATTGAGAATACTCCCTAGCACACTTATTTCAGAAATGATTATTTGAAATATGAATAAGCGGTATTCTTTTGTGTTTACTAACAATAAAGAAAATAAAATTTGCTGGATTATTTTGAACATGTTACACTGAAAAAACTTTCTGTAACTGACAACTAGAAATTAAATTGTGGCTCTACTAAAAATAGTTCCATGTCATCCTTATAAATTCTAGTTCTCTTTGCTAGTGAGTTCCTGAAATCCCTATTAGAAATCTAGAGCACTTTTCTGTATTATCGTGGTGAATCTTAATTAAAAATCTCTGAAAATAAATACGAACCCAAGATGTGAGTTTTAGTAAGTATAATTTTGTTTTATCATTATTTGTTTGTTGCATTTCAAGCAAATCAAGTGAGAATTTCTCGCACTACAAAGGATTCATAAAGTTAATAATAATCATAATATTGTTTCATAACATATTCATAATATATATTCATAACAATATATATATTCATGACATTGAGAAGTACAGACTAGAAACTCTCGCCAGGTTATTTGGTTACCTTATACGCATAGCTCGTAAATCTATATTTCTAGTTTAGGTATTTAAAAAACGACTACTTATTCGTTCTAGATGAAGGCGGAGTTTTTCTTTATTTTTTTTTTCTTTTCTTTTGCACCAATGTAAACTACACAATTCATTCACTACCATCCAATTTAGTTATAAATATTTCTTCGCATAAAAACAAGCTATAGTAAAGATGTGAAAAATTATATATTTACTGTTTCATAATGCACTTTGACAAGTATCTCAACCACTTTAGATCGGGAATAGGTTTCACGCATGTACTGTCCGAGTCCTTCAATGTTAATTTTGCCGGTCTTAATTTTCAAAGACAGGTCTCCGGAAATCCCCAAGAAATCTCGAGCTTCTTGCGTGTCGGAAATCATTCTGTACTGCGAATCCGTGAAATGCCTTCTGATTACCTGAAAATTAAAAGCAAAAATTACAATAAATGGGATGGGGTAAAAAAAATCGCAGTTCACCAGGCTTAAAATGATATTTTTTAACATCAAGATAATAAGAATAAATAAGATTTTTTTTTTTTTTTTTTTTTAACGTACCGAATAGATCTATTTTCGATTTGGCTAAACTTTTGGTATTAAGGTTGTTGCCGCTCGCCTTAGTTTGGCTATATATGCGCAACCTTGGCGCGCATCTCTTGTTCACTTGCATTCCCGCTTTAGCGGAGTAGTTGTATTGTTTTTCGTTATAAGAGTAACATCTCTCTTGTTTATCTTGTTCGGTGATATGGTTCACCTTTTTTATAGTTTGCGTTGACTATGGTGTCAACATATTTGAATACGTTAATAATACGTCATCTATAAATTGTATATATGTAAATAATACTTTAATTAAATGTTTGTGAAGTAATAACTTCAGAATAGTAATTATTGAATACAGTCCACTCTTAAAGTAGCGTCAACAAAGGTAAATGCACCAGTAGTAGACACTTTAAGGACTCTTTCCGGCTATTTTTTGTGTAATTTCCTAAATTTTAGAGTTTCAAAAAATAATTAATATTTCAGACCTTTACTAACACTTTCTTGACACGACTGTTTTATGAAAATTGCTAATTGTAGCATTTATATATGTAAAAAATCAAAAATCTGAAGAGCTTAAAATGAGCCAGTAGTGGACACACTAAAAACCCAGTAGTGGACCCTTTTTTGTTCCAGTAGTGGACCCCTTTGAATTTTTGCTTTAAAATTCAACTCTAAAATTGCTATATTACTCCACTAGTGCATCTGGCATTAAAAGTCACATGAGCCTGTAGTGGACAGGGCTGTCCACTATTGGTCATGATGACATTTTTTGGCACCAGTAGTGGACACCCATAAAAATACTATATGTGTTAATACGAGATTTTAAAAAAATAGCACAATAAATGAGTTCTGCATACTTATGAGTCATATGAAAGCAAAAAGTAGAAGAAATCAGTTAAAAATAAGCAGAGAGCGAGCAAATAAAATTTCATTTCCTTATTCAAAGTGATAAGAAGAAAACTAAAAAATCACAAAAAGTGCAAATTTTTTTAGTTAAACTAACATTATTTTAAAACTAATGGCAGGAATTATTTTTTGTTAAAGGGTTTAACAGTAAAGGACTATAATTCCCTTCCCGAACATTGCTCGAATCTTCAGAATTTTTAGGTTGCTTATTTTCCGAGTTTAAAATTAAAAGTGTCTACTACTGGTACAGGGTCCACTACTCGTACGTTTATCTTATATACCTTTGTCTTACAACAACATATAGACACAGCTGTCAACATTTAATTTATACGACAACGTTATTAGCACCTACCCTTTTTTTTTTTCGCACCCACTTTCTCTGCAAAGTGATTTTCTCCAACATATAATTGTCTATATAGGACGAAAAGTACTTTTCAAGAAAAATGGTGTGTAATAAAAAGCAGGTAGTTACAATAATAATGAATAAATTAAAAAGTTGACAGCTATGTGTAGGGCTTCTTATATTCAATTACTAAATTGTGTTACTATAATCATTTCTTAAAGATTTTTTTTTTTTTTTTGGTTTTATCTCAATTTTAATTTAATAATTTTTTAACTTTTTGCCAAAAAGAAAAATATTCTGACATATTTAAGGTATTGAGTAACGCCTGATTGAAAACAACAGTTCTGTTGCGTTTGCACTAATACGTTCTTTTTTCTTTTCTTTTCTTTTCTTTTTTTTTTTTTTTTTTTTAAAGCCATAAACAGGAATATATTTATTATTCACGTGTAAAAAAATATATTTCCTTTTATTAGGTCGTTGCAGAAGTTCGTGCGGACGCGGATCATTTTGTTGCCTCTAAAGACGAGAGCTTCTATCGCCGTGGTATACATTTGTTACCCGAAAAATGGGCAAAGGTTGTAGAAAGTAATGGAGAGTATTTTGATTAAAAATTGTCATTTGATTTGATGTATTTTTATGAAATGAAGCTATAAAAAAAACCGCACGAATTTATGCAAAGACCTAATATGTCAAGAAAAGATGAATGCAAAATGTTTTTCTTAAATTTATTATAATTGTTATTATTGTGAGAGGCATCAACTTCTTTTTCTTCTGCAAAAATCTTAAAGCTATAATGGTGTTTTTATAAAATATATTTTGAAACAATTATCTGATTAAAATAAAAAATACGACATTGGCTAAATTTTGTCCTGGTTAATAAATGTGTCAATTTTCGTGGCGATCGGCTGAACGGTTTAGCTTTGTATAGCGAACTAAACCCTGATATATTCGAAGTGAAACACAGCAAATAAGGACGAAGTTTATTGAAAGCAATAGTCCTGACGTACTAATAAAATTTTTATAAAAATGGAGCCAAACGTTGAGACGCAGAATAAGCCCTCTTACATTCTGGCGAGTATCTTATATAGATTTAGTATAATATAAAAAAAAAAAAATTACCGTGGCATTGTCGATGACTTCTTGAGGAAATATATCCACACCCGGACTGTTCGTCTTCATGTCGTACGTTCTACCCAGTAGCATGGGCAGGACATAATAGAGGATAACTGTCATTATTCCCTGAAATATTCAAATGAAAATTAATACGGGAAATTCGTTGATTTGACCACAAGATAGTGCCCTTATTTCTAATTTGTGCACTACAAAATCACTATTTTAATGGGCTCTTCCCACCGTCGTCTGCTCAATCACGTGATAGAGGAAAACGAAAAATCGAATTCTGAGAATCGAATTCAATTAAATATTGTTCTTAAGAACAAAAATTTTAATATTTAATATAAAATGAAATAAAAGTAATATTTATTGAAATTTTATTTTTCCGACTGAGTGAAAATAATGCTGGACCGGGACTCGAACCCCGGATCTTTGACTTACAAGGTCAAGGCTCGACCAATTGAGCTATCCAGGCCGACATCCCGGTCAGCATTACTCACTCAGACAACCTTTTAGGCAGAAACATCTCTGGTCTATCATATAGATAGCTCAACAGAAAATAAGCCGCAGGAAATGGAAAACACCATTAGATAATGGGAGAAAGAAATACAATTTTTTATTAAAATCACACAATCAACTGTGGAAGAAAAACATATTAATTGAAATTTTATTTTTCCGACTGAGTGAAAATAATGCCTGGACCGGGACTCGAACCCCGGATCTTTGACTTACAGGGTCAAGGCTCTACCAATTGAGCTATCCAGGCCGACATCCCGGTCAGCATTACTCACTCAGACAACCTTTTAGGCAGAAAAAAAAAAGTAATATTGTGCATTTTTAAACAATACAATAATTGCATTTGTAAATTTATTAATTTAAAAAAAAACATTTTATGTGTTTATATATTTTTACCTATAAGAATCGATTTTTGTATATTGTAGTGTAATTGTAACATTAACTGATCTAGCAATAAATAATAGCATCTTGTGGAATGTTTATGGGTTATAATTTGAAATTTTAAAATGCTTTCATTTAATTTAATTGCATAAAGGTGTTACAACAAGTTAATTAACTTAGTTACTGGTCTAATTGGATTTACGCAGTACGATATTGCACTGTCACTGATTTAAGTACCAAAAATCAGAGTATTAAACATGTTCTTCATGAACATCAATAACAAACATAAACTAAATGATGATTGTAAATGTATACAGCAAACAAAAGATGATGAATAATGATATAAAATGGATTATAAATGATGATTTATTAAAAAATAACGCAGATTAAATACGATTGATCAAAAATAAGAATAGAAAATATGTTATTTCAGCAATCGCTCTAAATAAACAAGACTTTGTCTGCTATTTGTTTTTCCTCTATCATGTGACCTCTGACGTCAGGTGGGAAGAGCCCATTGTAAATACACAAGCTTTAACGAAATTTCATTTGCATAATTTATTAGCCAAATGTTATGACTAATTATATGAAAGCCCTAAGCAAATATTGTGAAAATTGAAAATATTATCCTTGATAGAAGGTATAAGGGGGTTATCCAATTTTTACCATGTTTTTATTAACTTCTATTCTTGTTTGTCCGGTACAGATCTTGCAATCGATTTTTAACTAACTTCCCTACTAGCTGGGCATTTGAAACTTTCAGAATAACTCAGAACCTGATGACAGAACTATACTTCGAAGCCCGATTTTCGAATTTTTCATTAGTTTTCTTTTAATTAATCAAATTATCGTGCTTTTATTAATTTCTATTCTTGTTTGTCCGGTACAAATCTTGCAATCGATTTTTAATTAACTTCCCAACTAGCTAGACATATGAAACTTCGAGAATAGCTCAGAACACGATGACAACACAATACTTCGAAGCCCGATTTTCGAATTTTTAATTAGTTTTCCTTTAATTAATTAAAATATGCAAATAATAACCTCCTAATAGCTTTAAAAATAGCCATTAAAATATGAGCTATAATTTAATTGTACACAAAAAAAAAAATACGAGTTCATTTTCTTTTGACATCAAAATAAATACTTTTAATTAAATGTCAACATTAAAAATCGTAAAAAGTTAAATTATGCATCTCACAAAAACTAATGTCATTATCACTTTAAAAATTTTATACACATTGATAAAGTGCTAATACAGTTCTATAGCTATGATTCAACAGAAAATTTAAAAACATGGTATATAAAAAGTTTTTTATCTTTTTATTATTGTTATTATTATTCAACCAATTGTAATATAATCTTCGCTGACTCTAAATAAATATTGACAAAACCCTCTATCATTTTCTCTTTTATTGAGAAGCGCTGAAATTCAGTTCATTCTAAAAACAACGACTTTTTGAATTTTCAGAATGTTTTTTTATGATTTCCATACAAGTAGCTCAACATTTTTGTCTAATAAATTATGCAAAAGAAATTTCGTTACAGCTTGCGCATGTGTACTTGAAAATTATTTAGTAAAAATGCTTATATTTCATTAGTATTTATTATTTTTACATTTTAATTGTAGTATGCTGTGTCTAATGTACTATGTCAAATTTCCTAAATATGGAACTGCATTGTCTTTAATATTCTACATTTTAGAATTTATTTATTTATTTATTTATTTTTTAAGAAACCTTTGTATCTCTATGAATATATGCGCCCATCTCATACAATGAAAATCTATATAAATAAAGCAAAGAGTTTGTCGGTATAACATATCCTGGCGGACCACTACTATTTTTGATTGGTCTAGATTTAACTACTTTGATGATGAAAGTAGGCCATTTTCTTTTTAGTAAAAACTGATGTTTTTTTTTTTTTAAGATACTGCATAGATGTTATACTTTTTTAAAAGAGCTCTAAAAACTGTTCATTTTTTGTGAGGACACTCTATACATCAAGTTAATATATTTAAAGATATCACGTTGCAAAGTTTCACAACGCGATATTATTCAATTGCTTTTGATGAAGGTCGGCCATTTTTTTTAGTAAAAACTGATAAATTTTTTAAAAAGATACTGCATAGATGTTATACTTTTTTAAAAGAGCTCTAAAACTGTTCATTTTTTGTGAGGACACTCTATACATCAAGTTATTAGATTTAAAGATAGTACGTTGCAAAGTTTCACAACGCGATATCATTCAATTGCTTTTGATGAAGGTCGGCCATTTTTTTTTTTTTTTTTTTTTAATAAGTAAAAATTGATATATATATATATATATATATATATATATATATATATTTTTTTTTTTTTTAAGATACTGCATAGATGTTATACTTTTTTAAAAGAGCTGTAAAAACTGTTCATTTTTTGTGAGCATACTATCCGCGTTTGTAATGGTCGATAGATGGCGCTTTTTCAGCTTTTGTTGTTACTAAATATAATAGCCACGTGTATTTATTATTGTTCTATTTGTGTTAGTACTTAATATTCGTGCTATAATTTCTCCGCCATTACATCATGAAAAATTGATTGCTTTTGGAAAAAATATTTCAGTTTATTCAAAGTTCGATCGGAAGTAGATTTTTAACTGAAGCTGAACAAATATTAGTTTCAAATAATCTGATTAATTCTTTACTTCCATTAGCCGAAGCAACTGAAATTTTAAATTTGTCATTTGGAAATAAATGGAAGCTTAATTCTGGATTTCTTGATCCTTTGGAGTTACACTGTAGCACAGAGCACTATGTGTTATCTTTTTTTACCGGATTTATTCATTTTTATTCAATAAATATATGTGAAACTAAACATCAGCAAGCAATGGCGTCTCGAAAAGCCGAAAGCTATTCATGTTAATTGTAATTTCACCTTACCCCCACCAGAGGGCGAGCATTTCATTACAATCAAGTTTTTAGATTTGCATCATTGTTATTCATTGTAATTATATGCATCAAGTTATTAGATTTAAAGATATTTCGTTGCAAAGTTTCACAACGCGATATCATTCGATTGCTTTTATCTTAAAATAAGAGTCTAATATTTAACAAAAAACAGTCTAAAATTAAAGAATAATGAATAACTTTTTAAAAATTATCAGTTTTGAAGTTCTAAGAGCTGTAATGTACTTATTTCTCATACATAATTCATTAAATTTGTAAACAATTGTTGATTCATTCTTGAGAATCCTTCACATAAGACCATAGAGCATTGTTGCAAAACGAGTGCAAAACGGAAGAAATATTTTAATTTATTTATTTTGTAATATGTTATTTTGACTTTTTGAACTTAAAAGGAATTTTTAATTATGTTACAAAGCCCAAAATGTGATGTGAAAGATAAATAGTGATTCAATTCTTTTGAAAATTCATTTAAATTTAGTGACCAGCGAAGTGGGCGTAGCCTGCTTGTAGATAATAATAAGAAGCCTCATAATCACATGCTGCAACCTGAACATATTGCCTGTATTTCAATCATAACTTTTTTTCTGTTTAATGCTAAACGTTTTGATTCTTTTTAATTTTTTTGCTGTTTCCACTGTTATTTTCGGAGCAAAACTTTTGCTGAGATATGTGAGGTATAACAAATTCTTTACATCTCCAAAGTTTCAAGATAATTCTCCAAAACTTTTTCTAGATATTTAACAAAGCGTCTGAAATCAAAAGTGTCCTGTCGTTTATGGAAAGGTAAATGTACATCAGTGTACGGATATTTAACATTTATTTCGATTTGAAGATTGTGCTTTATTACAGCCTTTATTTCTAAATTTGCTAGAATACTTAATCAAGTTTTACAAACTGTCTTTGTGGAATGACGTGCTAAGTAATTTATCACCAAGTTCAAAATAGAGTGATGTATCATAAATTTTCAAGCTGTATTATATTCGCTTACCCATGTCACAGTAACCAATTTTTGTGTTTGTTTTTTTGTTTGTTTGTTTTCTTTTTTGTTTTTTTTTTTTATTTTTTTTTATTTAATAGGTGAAAACAGTTACCGAAATATATTTTTAAAAACATAAAAATTTTCTTGTAGCCCAAAAGTGTAAAAGTTGGCAGCTATGCCATGTATGCTGGAGAAGTGCTGTTTTTGAATCAGATTTTAGACATACGAGCTTATACTTTCGATTACCAAAGAACAGGATGTGATTAACCTTTGAAGCTAACTGAAGCTCTGTATCATTTCGGGGCTTTTTTTTTTTTTTTTTTTGTGAGAAAATTTCCAAGTTCTTTTACTATATATATATTATATATAGAATAAAAATCTCATTTATGCTATGAATTTTATTCCAGAAATTATTTAGAATTCAGATTTAAGTTCCTTTCCCTCCTATACAGTAGTGTATAAAAATATTCCAGGCAATATTTACCTGCAGATTAAAATTATAAAAGGCACAAACTATTCAGCAGTAATCGTTTCGGGTGAAATTATTCGACAAAAGTTTCCATCGAGTAAAAATGAATTCGAAAATCTCAAGTATTTGTCGGTTAATCTGCGTCTGTGCATCCCATGTAGATACTGCTTGCAACTTTTTACTGAGCCCGGACAGACGAATGGTCTGTGTACACGGACATATAAAATAATTCAACTACATTACTGTCTATGGTCTACATTTTTTACTAGCATATAATTTTTACGCTTAATATAAGTCAATTAAGAGATATCTTTTAAATGCACAAAGCCGTGTTTACTATACAGAGTTACAAAATGGGGCACGAAAGACGTGCATAATTCTTTTTCAGGGTCGCATTAACACTTTGACATTTTTTTTTTGTGTAATTTGTATATTTTTTTTTCAACATAAAACTATATATAAAAATAATATTTTTCAGTCTGACTGATTTTGCAACACATGGGGAGATTTTCATCCTGGCAACCAAAAATGATATACAAGAGAATCCTCCAACTGCTACTGAATTGAGACAGGCTCTTCATGTCTTGGGACTCGGAATGCAACACAGAGACACTGCTGAAGACTTTCGCGAACATTACAGGTATGAAAATTTATCAATAATTTGCTGACACAAAAAACAAGGCAGACAACTTTGGAAGACTTTTTTTTAATTGATCTATTTTAACATTTTATTCAATATAATGTTTAAATGGATCATAGTCTTTTATTTGTAGCTCCAAAAATAAATGTTACGTACGTAGTAAAATTACAATTTTGTATTGTTGATACTTTTCGTTTATTATTATCAATCGGTTATTGTTATCAAATAGTATCTGTCCCAAAGTGATTACATTAAGCGGCATCTACTGTATCAACATTTCTAAGACAGAGGGTCGTGAACAAGCCAGAAAAAAAGCAAGGCTAACTAGGTTGGGGACAAAATATCGCCAACATAAATGAATAAAAAACAAAAATAATGCGATTTTTGTTCATACAAATGAAATGACACGTTTTAAAACATTTTATTTGTATGAGTTGGTAACTATAAGTAATGTTATATAAAATTTCATGACTTGAAGACAATACAGAGTTTACAATGGCGGTCAGTAACTCTTTCCATGATGATTCCGAGTGGTGTCTCGACTCAGGCTCAACATCACACATGGATCATGATAAAAATTTGTTTACAGATTTCGAACCTAGAATTGGATCATTTATCAAATTAGCTGTAGATGAAACAGCGGAGCATATTTACCACAAAAATTACTATGAATTTTGCATAAAAAAGTTTAAAGACTACGTTTATGAACTTTTTTCAAAATTTGTCATAATGAATTGAATCGTGCTTATTAATTTTATAACTTTTAACTTAGGTAGGTGAACAGTGTTCAGCTTTGTCAGCAGTGATGTACAATATTTTTAAAATGCATTTTGAATGGTGAAAAGCAAATAATAAAATAACCTAAAATTAAATTTAATAAAATAATGAAATTCCACTCTATTATATTTATATGTATAAGGCCCTATGAACCCCGCCAGAAAACATACGTGAAATAGATCCCATTATATTCGGTTAGTCGACGCGATATTTTGTCCGGCGATATTATGTCCGGATCCCGGCTAACTTCCACATACGGTGAAAATTGTCTTGATCAACCTCAAATGTGTTCTAATTGCTTCAATGCCAAACACTGAATGCAACTTTATCCTAAAATAAAGGAAATAACATATTGTATTTATATATTTTTTATTTTCATAAACTGCAAATGTATGTATTTATCACATCTGCATATATATTTATCACATACTTTCTCGCTATACCGGGTGATTCAAAATAGATGTTACAGCAATTATCTCGTGAACTAAGAAAAATAGAAACATACTTCCAATTACAAAATTAGAGCAAATTAAGAGTAGATTTCAGATATGGCATTTTTTTGTCAAAGGGGCTGTATACATATTAAATACGAAATTTAATTTTTATACGGTACCTCCTATCATGTGATTTATATTTAGAAAAATATTCTCCTCGCTCTAACAAGCAAAATAAAAAAAAAATGATCTCTCTAAGTCAAAATTTCGCTGAGTTATTGCAATTTGAAAATGATGACTTACACCACTTTTTTTTCAATTTTGGCATCTATTTTTCAACGCCAACGAGCTCACTTTAGGGGGTTATCTATGAGTTGAGAAAAATTAAAAAAAGATCTTTTTTTTTTAAATAGCAACTAAAATCGTTCAAACACGTGAAATCAACAATTTTAAGAATTTAATGTAAATTTACATTATTTCGTATTATTAAAAAATTTAATAGTTAAATTTCTTAGGGGTCACCTGCAAATTAAAACACGTTAACCCTTTGCGGCGCAAGATTTTTCGGATCATTTAAATTATACTGCCACCGGAATTCATCAACTAAATTAAACTAAAAGAAATTTTAAATTTTAAGGTTAAAAAAAACTGCCTTTTCTGATATGTTATAAACGTAAATTTTAGCTAAAAATTTTCCGGGATGAATTTTTTCAGCTGGATCTTAAATTTTGCGTCCTCGCAGCGAGGACACCGCGCGTTAAGGGGTTAAGAGAGGGAAAAGACTAAAAGACTAGCAAAACCGTGTGAAATTTTCGCGCTTTATTTTTACCACTTTCCATTATGGTTGACAAATTTAATGACTTCGGCTCTTTAACAATTCCAGCAAGATTGAAAAGTGTTAATGACTTCGATTTGTCTGTCTGTCCATCCGTCTTTCTGTGTGTCTGCGCTCTAACTCCCGTTAATATTCATAGAATTTCCTGAAACTGATATATGTTATTTTAGTTCACTATCGGATGTTCCTTATTGAAAATGGAGTGAATACCTCTGCTAGCTTGTGCACAGGGACGCCCGAAAGTAGTCCAAAGCATTGTGTTCTATGAGAGGTATTTTTATAAACCATATTTTAATACCTTTATTTATGCATATATTAATAAAATTGAAATACGTTATTGTAGTTTTCTATCGAATATTTTCTATAGAAAATGGAGTAAACACCATCACTGGTTTGTATACAGGGACACCCGAAAGTATTCCAAAGCATTGCGTTCCATGTGAGGATATTTCTAAAAACCAAAATTTAATTACTTTGCATAAATCTTAATGAAATTGAAATATGTTATTCATATGCACAAAAGAATGCTTTCTATACTGTACAGTTCGATTAATATTAGATTTACAGGGCACGCAAAAATATTCAGTTACGTTAAGGGTTATTATTGGACATTTGCTGGAATTGTATTTTCGTTTACATTAAACATTTTCTAACAATTTTTAACTGTGAATGAGATTTCAATCTGCATTTTTTTTTTTTTTGTTGTTGTTGTTTGTTTGACTGTCTATCTGTCCGTCTGCCCGCCCCCAGCGTCTGTAAATATTTTCAGAAATTTTCAGACATGATATATGTTATTCAGGTTTACTATATGATATTCCCTATTTAAAATGGCATTAATTAATTCTTTACACTTGGTTTATGTACAGGAAGGCTCAAAAAATGCCAATGTATTGCGGTTTGGGACAGATATGCTTATGAATACATTTTAATTACTTTATGCTGTAAAAATCATAAGGAAATTCATATTTATTGTTAATATTCTAAAATAATGTTTTGTATAGAATTTGATATGGTACAGATGTATAATTCTATGCCAGGGGGTTACCGCCCTTCTCAACCCCCGTTTAATTATAGTGCCTATACTTATCAAAACAAAAATCAAGTCTGTTATCAATTTCCTTGAAACTTGCAAACCTTCATCAACTTTTCAAGTGAACTAGATATGGAATCCAAAGTACCAAATTCGCATTTCCTGTACATATTACTTTCTCATACCCATAAGGTAGAGAAAGTATTGTTTTTGAGCCAAATTTTCGAAAGTGAGTTTTTGTTATATTTAGACGTTTTGAAGTAACCTGAATATGAAAATCGTGTTTTTAGCGGTTGGTCTGTGTGTGTATCTGTCTGTTATCAGTTTATCTCAAGAACAAATAGCAGCAGACATTCCAAACTTGGTATTTTAAATATGTATCATATAGGGATGCTACACTAAGCTTTTCATTGAGATGAAGCAAATGGTTCGTGTACAGAGACACTCAAGAATATTCAAATACATTACGTATATGGGGAAAATTGCAGGTAAGTAGAGTTTAACACCTATACTAAACCAAATGAAATGAATATTATATTTTTTATATGCATAAAAACATGCCTCGTAGAATATGGCAGGGAAATCATTCACTGTTCATTTACAGGGCTACACAAAATAACTAGATTATAATGCGACAATAGCTGAAAATTGATGGAAGTGCATTTTAGGTTGTGCCGTATATTATTACTATAGGTTTATATTTAGGTGCACTTTGTGGTTTGTACATATTCTTCAAAAGATATACAGGGTTGCAAATATTTAAGCTATAATATTCTTTTTTATTGTTAGTGAAAGTGCTTTACTATAATATTTCACCATGTCCAGGAAAGCTGCTCAGGAATGGAAATGAATTCCTCATAGACATATGATAAATAATGTATGTTTTTAAGCTAAATATGCATCGCTTGAGTTTTGTGTATTTACACGTGTTAAGGCTTCCTTATTACCAAAGCCATATTTTTT
This sequence comes from Salticus scenicus, assembly GCA_963930645.1. NCBI lineage: Eukaryota > Metazoa > Arthropoda > Arachnida > Araneae > Salticidae > Salticus > Salticus scenicus. The sequence continues at coordinate 31,431 of CAWVNO010001564.1, read as the reverse complement.
AATGTTTGATTATTGCCTGCGTCGAATAATTTCAGGAAACGAATAATTTCCGGAGTTCCCCCCTCACGCAGAACTGATTATCATTAAAACTCTTCCGAAGCCTAATTTGAATTATTTTAATGTAGGTTTACATAACAGTACTCTTTATGTTACCTCTTAATTTCCAACCTGTATTTATGGTATTAAATTTCAGGGTAATAGAAAGTCGTGTGAGTGGCACACCAGATTATTTGTTGTTAAACTATGCTGATAATTCATATATATATACAGATCAACGAATAAAAATTTACCTTTCGTATTCAGGAGGCCTCAAAATTTGATATTATACAAAAAAAAATCGCTCTCCAAAAGCTACTTTGTTTACAGTATGGGTATGAGAAATTAATTTTGCGTTCTGTGTCAGCAGTGTTCTTCGAAAAAAAAAAATGCAGCAAACACTTACACCAATTACATTTAATAATAATAAAGAAATGTTTACCTTAATTTTGGGTAGCCCTGTATATTGTCTATAAACTATATACACATGACTTTGTGTACGTAAATTTAGTGTTATATGTAAAACAAGTAACACAAAATGAAATACACTTCCAGCAATTCCCAAGTATAGCTCCAATATATCGAAATACGCTGTGTAACTCTGTAAATGAATGATGAATGGTTGCTATACCATAATCTACATAAAACATGCTTTTATGCGTATAAAAAATTTGTTCTTTTCATTTTGTTTAAGGCAGTCTGTACATGTCACACTGTACATATGAGCAATTTCGCTCACAGACGTAATGTATTTGAATTCTTTTGGATGACCCTGTAAACAAACAATTGTCTGATCGTAACGAATACTTTAGTGTAGCACCGCAATATGATACGGATTTAGAATGTCGAACTGGATTTTCTCTACTATTTGTTCTTGAGATATTCTAATAACACACACACACACACACACCAAGAGAGAGAGAGAGAGAGAGAGAGAGAGAGACCAACCACTAAAAACATGATTTTTGAATTCAGAGGATCTGAAAACGTGCAAATATAACAAAAGCTAATTTTCGGAAATTTGACTCAAAAACAATTCTTTCTCTACACCGTGTATATGAGTAAGAGAATGTATAAAGAAAGAAAAATGAATTTGAAAATTCCCTTTCCGTACATAAATTATTCATATATTTTATTTGTTAAATTATCAATGAGTATTCTCTTGTGTATTCACTAGGGAAAAGAAGACATAACAGATTAAAATAGCCGTCTTTCCCTGAATGATTTCTTTTTCTTCCCCCCCCCCCCCAAACGCTGATCAACGTGTGTCTTATTACAAAAGCAATAGTAATTACAATTTCTCACTTTTGATACAACCCCTTAAGACTTGGCGAAAAATGCTAGAATTTTCAAATTGCAATAACTCAGCGAGATTTTGACTTAGAGAGATGATTTTTTTTTTATTTTGATTGTTAGAGCGAGGAGAATATTTTTCTAAATATAAGTCATATGATAGGAGGGGCCGTATAAAAATTAAATTTCTTATTTGATATGTATACAGCCCCTTTTACAAAAAAAATGACATATCTGAAATCTACTCTTAATTTGCACCAATTTTGTAATTGGAAGTTTGTTTCTATCTTTCTTAGTTTACGAGATAATCGCTGTAACATCTATTTTGAATCACCCGGTATATATATATATATATATATATATATATACATTTATTTATTCATTTGATTATTTATTAATTACTTTCCGAACACTATAGTGAGGAAAGTATTGTAATCATGTCAAAAATCCTAATATGAAATTTTGATGTTTCTATACGTTTCGAGGTCCCATAAGTCCGTTTCCACTATTTTTACGATGATATATGTGTCTGTGTATGTATGTGTGTGTCTGTGAGTGAACACGCTAGAGTCTAAACGCTTCGTTCGAATAAGCTGAAAGTTGGTACGTATATTGTAAGTCTCCATAGTACGAACCCTATAGATTTTAGTGAATCTAGCAATTATAGTTTTTTTACAGGGACACCAGGAAAAATTCTTTATCATTATGGCCTATGGGGCCAAATTTTTAAAAGTGCGATAGCGTCTAAACACCTTATTAAGCTGAGCAAAAAAATTGTACGCATATTCAGTTGCACGAACTGTATAGATTTTGGTGAATTTAGCACTTACAGTTTTTTTACAGGGGCACAAAGAAATATTCTTTATCATTATGGCCAAATGAGGCCAAGTTTCTAAAAGTGTGATAGCATCTAAACGCCTTATTCAACAGAGCTGAAAATTTATATGAATATTATAAATCACTGTTGCACTAACTGTAAGCATTTTGGTGAATCTAGCATTTATAGGTTTTTACAGGGACACAACGAGAAATTCTTTATCATTATGATCTTATGGACTCAAAGTTCAGTAGCGTTAAATGAAACATCGTGTAATAGATGGAGAAAAATACTCAAACACTCTATTATGGTTTTTCTCTCTTTTGTTTGTTTAACAACTCCTCTTTCTTTACTTTATCTACAAAACTGTTAATTACTCAATGTTCGGAAAGTCGAGTGGAGTCACTCCAGATTTTTTTATTTTCACAAACCGTAAATATATTTATTTATCACATCTGTATATATATTTATCACATACTTTCTCTCTATATATATATTTACATTTATTTATTCATTTGATTATTTATTCATTTTTTGTTGCATGTTACAAATATTTCATTTTCCTAAAACTTAGCTCATAGAATCGGCACATATATCAATTTGTACAAACCAGGTATACCTAACACATCGTAGGGAGCCCACCAATCAGACTCCAATACGATTTTCATGTAACTGATATCGTTTTTGATAGCCAAGGCCTGAAGTGCGTAAACACCAAGGCTATCCTATATGATAGCCAGTGTCCCAAAGAAAATATCACTGGCTATCACATATGGTAGCCATGGCAGTCAAAGTGTTAAAGAATTTATGTAATTTAAAAACTACGACTGGAAATAACTCAAAGAACACACTTCAAGTTGTGTCTGAAATTCATTTACTGTGCTAAATTTAAAATACAATTTGATGGGCATACAAGCTATTGTCAATATACAAAGCTATTCGTCAGATAATTTTACAAAACATAAGCGATTTTTTTTTTTTTTATAATTTGAAATTATATTTTAAATTTAATAATGACCTTAAATTATTTTGAATGTCGCTACAATATTCAAAACGGTTTTGAAAGGGGAATCGCCCACCCCCTTCTCTCCTAGAAATATATGCCAAAAACACTTGTTCTAAAACGAGTGGGAAATGTTCAAATACGGCGACCATTATCCTAAACCTTAAACTGTAGTGACATATATTTATTCGTAGTAATTTAGGTTAAGGGCCCTCTTCACTCACCGCCACCGGAAGTCGAAGCTAATGTTATTCTATGGGGAAATTTTCTTTACAAATAACTTATTAACTAATACATATTTTTAAATTCTGTTTTCACATTTAGAAAATTCCCAGCTGTTAAATTGACGGACCTTTTTTAAAAAATGTATTTTTTTTTTTTTTTTTTTTTATTTTATTTCCAAACTGCAAAACACGAATTTTCTATATGTGAATTTTTTTTCATTTTGCAGTTTCAAAATAAAATATTAAAAATTAAAAAAGTACGTTTTTAAAAAAGGTCTGTCAATTTAACAGTGGGGAATTTTCTGAATGTGAAAACAGAATTAAAAAATATGTATTAGTTAATAAGTTATTTGTAAAGAAAATTTCCCCATAGAATAACATTGGTTCGGGCTTCCGGCGACGGTAAGTGAAAAGAGCCGTTAAGAGAAAGTCGTGTGAAGGCCCAACCAGTTTATGAAAATTAAAAAATGTGATTTTGAAGATATCAAATATTTCACTAAAAATAATTATGTTTAATGATATAATTACAAACTTCCATATTAATAAGTGAAATTTACTTACTTTTCAAATGAGCCGATTAAACCATGGAAGACGTTCGAAACGATGAAAAACGCCCGGGTGAGAATCTTACCATGCTGTGCTACATCTGAGAGAAAAAAAGCAGCTGACTGATATCAGAAACTGATTAAAAGATTTGCAGACGAAAAAGATATTTCTGGATAATTGAATACATTTTACTTTAAACCAATTGATTAAGGGTCTTTTTTAATTTTTGAACATACATAGGGTAGGTGCTCCAGTGATTGGCATGCTCCAGTAATTGACATCTATCCCGAAATAATTAATAAATAAGAAAAATAAGAAAATCATATATTTTACATATAAGAATTTTAACATGTTATGTCAAACACTGGAGCATAGGGTGCTAATAACAGGTAAAGTAAATAATTAGCAGTGTCAAACACTGGAACATAGGGGGCCTATTACTGATAAAATGAAAAACTGGCAGTGTCAATTACTGGAACATTGAGTGGGTGTCAAATAAAAATTCATTAAAAAAATAATTGTTATCAAATGTATATATTTTAGCATGTATGTGGTTCTGAATGTCTTTCATACCATATGTACTAACTTAGGATTTCTAAAAATATATTCTGATGACTAGAACATTAATAACATCAAAGATTGCTCTAAAAGTATCAATCACTGATGCACTTACCCTACGTAAGGAAAGTATTATAATCATGTCGAAAATTCGACTTTATGTGAATGTATGTGAGTGAATACGATAGCGCTTAAACGCTTTGTTCAAATCATCTGAAAGTTGGCATGTAGCATAGGACATCGTAGCACAAACCCTGTTAATTTTGATGAATCTAGCAATTTCTTTTCTTTTTTTTTTTTTTTTTTTTTTTTTTTTACAGAGACCCAAAGAAAAATTCTTTATCATTATGGCCTCCGGTCTCAAATTATTTAATGTGTGATAGCGTTTAAATGCCGCATTCTGTTGAACTGAAAATTTATATACATCTTATAGGTCACCGTTCCGAGAACTGTACAGATTTTGTGGATGCAGTACTTTTTTTTTTTTTTTTTTAAGAGACACAAAGAAAAATTCTTTAAATAATTTAAGACCGGGGCCATAATGATAAAGTGTGATAGCGTTTAAATGTCTAATTCGATTGAGCTGAAAACTTATGTACATGTTATATGTCACCGTTCCGAGAACTGCATAGATTTTGGTGGATGTAGTGCTTATAGTTATTTTACAAGGACACAAAGAAAAATTCTTTATCAGTATGGCCTATGGGCTCAAATTATTTAAAGTGCAATAGCGTCTAGACCCCTTATTCGAATGAGCTGAAAATTTATATAAATGTTGCAGGTTACCGTCGCACGAACAGTATAGATTTTGATGAATCTGGCACAAATGAATTTTTTCGGGGACACAAGGAAATATTTTTTGTGATGATCTATGGCCTCAAATCATTTGTAGTGCAATAGCATTAAATAACTAGTATATAACTCCGTCAAAAATGACGGAATGTGAACGATAAATCTTGAAAACAATGTTTAGATCATGATGGTTACCACGTGATCATTTAAATGTATTTTCAATTTTTGTTTATAAATCAAATGTATTTCGATATTTTATAATTTTCGTTCTGAAATTTAAAAAATTCTACCCGATCAATAAATATGAATGACAATAAAAAAACTGCTGGTTGACAAAAAATATAGGCCCGACAACACAACAGCAACAACACATCCCAGTGTTCCATTAAGTGCTCTATACGCAAGCGAAGTGTGACGCCACTGACCGTCCGTGGATGCAAGAAAATGATTTCCTATTTTATTCGCCCATTGGATTTCTCTATATATTAAAAAAAAGTAACTGTCGCTGGCGTCAATTTTTTTTGTCTGCGACAGCATCTTCTCGCGGAGGGCAAAGTGCTCTGCATCATGAGAGGTATCAGTGTATTCCGACTGCTTCAAGGAAGGCATTTCAGCTGCTTAGAAATTTCTATCATTTTAATTAACGAAGTTATAACTAAAAACGTCGGGTTTATAAAGGTACTCTATTTGCCACCGGAGTGAAAAGTTTCTCTTATGGCGTTTTTTTTTCTGTGTTTCTGACGTCACTTTCCTCAGGAAAATTAAAATGAGATCAATCTATAATAATAAAAGGAAAGGTTTGTCTGTCTGTCTGTCTGTCTGTCTGTCTGTCTATCTGTCTGTCTGTCTGTCTGTCTGTCTGTCTGTTCTTTTATACGTTCAGCCCCTATTGAACGCAGACGTACAAAAATTGACATACGGATGCTCTGGAGCCTTTCCGATGTTTTCCTCGAAACAGAATTTAAAAATTTTAATTAGTTGTGGAGATATTAATTAAAATGTCCACTCATGTCTAATCTAAAAGCGATCTCAAAGCAGAAAAAGTGGAAAATAAATTAGAAATATTTGTCCGATCGTTACAATTTCGATACCAAATGAAAGGGGCATTTTTTCTGAATCTAAGTGTGCAAGTGGTTTATCGGTACAACAATTAGATTTTTTAAAATTAACTAAAGTATGAATTTTCTGTGGCAACATCATTTCAAATGCCAGTAATGAAGACCCATCGTCTGTCATCAAAAAGGAAATGATTGCAACCGATCAAGATGTCACGTGTTTTGTAGTAGGGAAAAATATTGCAATTTTCAATTTTTTTCAAATTTTAATTCACGTTACATTTGAATTCATATTCGGCCTAGACAGCATATTATAAAGCTACTGTTCAATTTTCATGAAAATATGTGGATAAACAAAAAAATGAGATTAAATTTTGTATTATATTTTCAACTATTTTAAATTGAGATATGCCGTTGAAATTTCGTAATATTGGTGTTTTTAACGCCCGATATTTCGATTCTGAATATTTTTGAAAGTGAAGAATTATTAGGAAGGGCTTGAAGGGGAGGGGGGGGGCAAGCAAACGGCCAGAAAAAATAAAAAATAAATAAATAAATAAATAAAAAGAGTTACAGCGTTTGAAATTGTTATTATTAGGTTTCAAGGAAAGATAAATCGATTGCGGATATTTTCAAGTGTAAAATTATTAGAAGGGACGGAAAGGGGGGAAGGGGCAAAAACGTAGAAAAGGAACGGTTGTTTCGGAGAAAACAACGGAAAACCCAGAACGCCTTTATTGTTTTATATTTTGCAGAATTTCGAATTCTGATACTCCTTTCACATTTCATACTATGGATTTTGAACAGTATTTAGCCCGGAATTACCCAAGTTTCGGAGAAAACCACGAAAAAGTCAGACATAAATCGTTTTATAATAGTGTTTATATCATTTTTGTATCTCAGCTTCTAATTAGCATAATTTCAAAAGTAATATGTCATTTTGAAACTTATTTGAATGGAATTTCAAGAGTAGACGCCACAAATTTCTGTCACCTTCCATTAACCGACTATCATAAGTAATGGAATTTGAGATTTCACGTGATTTACACGTTTTAAGGTTTCCTGATTAGGTTTTCTTTTGTATCTCAGCTACTAATTAAAATAATTTTATAAGTAATACATTATTTGAAAGCTTTATTGATTTAGAATTGAACAGTAGATTACAGAATTTTCTACCGAAAAATGGCGCTGTAATATTTTTAAATTTCAATATTTCGAAGTCTGAATATGATTAAATTATTTTTAATACATCATTCGAAAGATATTTTAAAGTACTTTTATACTATCGAAAGTGGGATTCGAGATTTCACCTAATTTACACGTTTTGAGGTCTCCTGAATCGGTTTTATTTTGTATCTCAGGTACTAATTAAAATAATTTCATAAGTAATACATCATTTGAAAGATTTGTTGATTTGGAATCGAACAGTGGAATACAGAAATTTGTACCGCCAGATGGCGCTATAATATTTTAAAATTTCAATATTTCAATTTCTAATTATGATTAAATTATTTTTAATATATCAATTGAAAGATATTTTAAAGTTCTTTTAAATTATCGAAAGTTTTCACCAGATTTACATGTTTTGAGGTGTCCTGAATCAGTTTTTTTTTTTGTATCTCAGTTATTAATTAAAAAAAGTTCATAAGTAATACATCATTTGAAAGCTTATTTTAGTTGATACACATTTTAAAGTACTTTTACATTATCGAAAATGAAATTCGAGATTTCACCCGATTTACACGTTTTGGGGTGTCCTGATTAGGTTTTCTTTTGCATCTCATCAACTAATTAAAATAATTTCTTGAGTGATGCATCATTTGAAAGCTTTGTTTATCTGGAATGGAACAATAGATTACAGAAATTTCTACCGCCAGATGGCGCTGTAATATTTTCAAATTTCAATATTTGAATTTCTAATTATGATTAAATTATTTTTAATGCATCATTCGAAAGATATTTTAAAGTTCTTTTATATTATCGACAGTTTTCACCAGATTTACACGTTTTGAGGTCTCCTGAATTAGTTTTCTTCTGTATCTCAGCTACTAATTAAAATAATTTCGTAATACATCATTAGAAAGCTTTTTTGATTTGGAATCGAACAGTGGAATACTGAAATTTCTACCGCCAGATGGCGCTGTAATTTTTTTAACTTTCAATATTTCAATTTCTAATTATGATTAAATTATTTTTAATGCATCATTCGAAAGATATTTTAAAGTTCTTTTATATTATCGACAGTTTTCACCAGATTTACACTTTTTGAGGTCTCCTGAATTCGTTTTCTTTTGTATCTCAGCTACTAATTAAAATAATTTCATAAGTAATACATCATTCAAAAGCTTTTTTGATTTGGAATCGAACAGTGGAATACTGAAATTTGTACCGCCAGATGGCGCTGTAATAATTTCAAATTTCAATATTTCAATTTCTAATTATGATAAAATTATTTTTAATACATCATTCGAAAGATATTTTAAAGTTCTTTTAAATTATCGAAAGTTTTCACCAGATTTACACATTTTGAGCTGTCCTGAATCAGTTTTCTTTTATATCTCAGTTATTAATTAAAAAAATTTCATAAGTAATACATCATTTGAAAGCTTTGTTGACTTGATACACATTTTAAAGTACTTTTACATTATCGAAAATGGAATTCGAGATTTCACCCGATTTACACGTTTTGAGGTCTCCTAATTAGGTTTTCTTTTGTATCTCAGCTACTAATTAAAATAATTTCATAAGTAATACATCATTAGAAAGCTTTTTTGATTTGGAATCGAACAGTGGATTACAGAAATTTCTACCGACAGATGGCGCTGTAATATTTTCAAATTTCAATATTTGAATTTCTAATTATGATTAAATTATTTTTAATGCATCATTCGAAAGATATTTTAAAGTTCTTTTATATTATCGACAGTTTTCACCAGATTTACACGTTTTGAGGTCTCCTGAATTAGTTTTCTTCTGTATCTCAGCTACTAATTAAAATAATTTCGTAATACATCATTAGAAAGCTTTTTTGATTTGGAATCGAACAGTGGAATACAGAAATTTGTACCGCCAGATGGCGCTGTAACATTTCAAATTTCAATATTTCAATTTCTAATTATGATAAAATTATTTTTAATACATCATTCGAAAGATATTTTAAAGTTCTTTTAAATTATCGAAAGTTTTCACCAGATTTACACGTTTTGAGCTGTCCTGAATCAGTTTTCTTTTATATCTCAGTTATTAATTAGAAAAATTTCATAAGTAATACATCATTTGAAAGCTTTGTTGACTTGATACACATTTTAAAGTACTTTTACATTATCGAAAATGGAATTCGAGATTTCACCCGATTTACACGTTTTGAGGTCTCCTAATTAGGTTTTCTTTTGTATCTCAGCTACTAATTAAAATAATTTCATAAGTAATACATCATTAGAAAGCTTTTTTGATTTGGAATCGAACAGTGGATTACAGAAATTTCTACCGCCAGATGGCGCTGTAATATTTTCAAATTTCAATATTTGAATTTCTAATTATGATTAAATTATTTTTAATGCATCATTCGAAAGATATTTTAAAGTTCTTTTATATTATCGACAGTTTTCACCAGATTTACACGTTTTGAGGTCTCCTGAATTAGTTTTCTTTTGTATCTCAGATACTAATTAAAATAATTTCGTAATACATCATTAGAAAGCTTTTTTGATTTGGAATCGAACAGTGGAATACAGAAATTTGTACCGCCAGATGGCGCTGTAACATTTTAAAATTTCAATATTTCAATTTCTAATTATGATTAAATTATTTGTAATACATCATTCGAAAGATATTTTAAAGTTTTTTAAATTATCGAAAGTTTTCACCAGATTTACACGTTTTGAGGTGTCCTGAATCAGTTTTTTTTTTTTTTTTTTTTTTTGTATCTCAGTTATTAATTAAAAAAAGTTCATAAGTAAAACATCATTTGAAAGCTTATTTTAGTTGATACACATTTTAAAGTACATTTACATTATCGAAAATGGAATTGGAGATTTCACCCGATTTACACGTTTTGAGGTCTCCTGATTAGGTTTTCTTTTGTATCTCATCTACTAATTAAAATAATTTCATGAGTAATACATCATTTGAAAGCTTTGTTGATCTGGAATGGAACAATAGATTACAGAAATTTCTACAGCCAGATGGCGCTGTAATATTTTTAAATTTCAATATTCTAATTATGATTAAATTATTTCTAATACATCATTCGAAAGATATTTTAAAGTTCCTTTACATTATCGAAAGTGGAATTCGAGATTTCACCTGATTTACAATTTAAAGTGTCCTGATCAGGTTTTCTTTTGCATCTCAGCTAATTGAGTAAGACCGTTCAAAATTGGTATATGCAAGTTAATTAGGAGGGGCTGGAACGGTGGGGAAGGAATAGGCGCGCATGGGTTTGGGACCCGGTGCGAGTTTTTACCCGTTGATAAAAGATTTTTTTTTTTTATTTTATTTTCTTAATACTAAAAGTTTGAGTTGAGAAGGAATATGCGTGTACAGCGCACGTATATCCTCAAACGTGCGCGCACAGCGCGCATTGGTCTGCGCTGCCGACGGCAGTGGCGTCCCGGTGTGAGTTTTTACCCGATGCTAAATGATATATTTTTTAATTCCTTTTCTTAAGAATGAAAGTTTATGAGTAATAACATGGAATTTTGAGAAGTCATAAGGATGGTGAAGGAATACGTGCGCGCAGCGCACGGGTCTACGCTGCCGAAGGCAGTGGGGACCCGGTGCGACATTTTTCCTGATCAGAATTTTTTTTTCTCTTTTTTTATCACATGATAAAAATTAATGCAATTTTGAGAATTCATTAATTTTTGTGATTCATTTAAAAATAGTGACCAGCGAAGCGGGCGTAGCCTGCTAGTCTATAATAATAAAAGGAAAGGTTTGTCTGTCTGTCTGTCTGTCTGTCTATCTGTCTGTCTGTCTGTCTGTCTGTCTGTCTGTCTGTCTGTTCTTTTATACGTTCAGCCCCTATTGAGCGCAGAAGTACAAAAATTGACATACGGATGCTCTGGAGCCTTTCCGATGTTTTCCTCGAAACAGAATTTAAAAATTTTAATTAGTTGTGGAGATATTAATTAAAATGTCCACTCATGTCTAATCTAAAAGCGATCTCAAAACAGAAAAAGTGGAAAATAAATTAGAAATATTTGTCCGATCGTTACAATTTCGATACCAAATGAAAGGGGCATTTTTTCTGAATCTAAGTGTGCAAGTGGTTTATCGGTACAACAATTAGATTTTTTAAAATTAACTAAAGTATGAATTTTCTGTGGCAACATCATTTCAAATGCCAGTAATGAAGACCCATCGTCTGTCATCAAAAAGGAAATGATTGCAACCGATCAAGATGTCACGTGTTTTGTAGTAGGGAAAAATATTGCAATTTACAATTTTTTTCAAATTTTAATTCACGTTACATTTGAATTCATATTCGGCCTAGACAGCATATTATAAAGCTACTGTTCAATTTTCATGAAAATATGTGGATAAACAAAAAAATGAGATTAAATTTTGTATTATATTTTCAACTATTTTAAATTGAGATATGCCGTTGAAATTTCGTAATATTGGTGTTTTTAACGCCCGATATTTCGATTCTGAATATTTTTGAAAATGTAGAATTATTAGGAAGGGCTTGAAGGGGAGGGGGGGGGGGGGGGGCAAGCAAACGGCCAGAAAAAAAAAAAAAAAATAAAATAAAATAAAATAAAATAAAAAATAAATAAATAAATAAAAAGAGTTACAGCGTTTGAAATTGTTATTATTAGGTTTCAAGGAAAGATAAATCGATTGCGGATATTTTCAAGTGTAAAATTATTAGAAGGGACGGAAAGGGGGGGGGAGGGGCAAAAACGTAGAAAAGGAACGGTTGTTTCGGAGAAAACAACGGAAAACCCAGAACGCCTTTATTCTTTTATATTTTGCAGAATTTCGAATTCTGATACTCCTTTCACATTTCATACTATGGATTTTGAACAGTATTTAGCCCGGAATTACCCAAGTTTCGGAGAAAACCACGAAAAAGTCAGACATAAATCGTTTTATAATAGTGTTTATATCATTTTTGTATCTCAGCTTCTAATTAGCATAATTTCAAAAGTAATATGTCATTTTGAAACTTATTTGAATGGAATTTCAAGAGTAGACGCCACAAATTTCTGTCACCTTCCATTAACCGACTATCATAAGTAATGGAATTTGAGATTTCACGTGATTTACACGTTTTAAGGTTTCCTGATTAGGTTTTCTTTTGTATCTCAGCTACTAATTAAAATAATTTTATAAGTAATACATTATTTGAAAGCTTTATTGATTTAGAATTGAACAGTAGATTACAGAATTTTCTACCGCCAGATGGCGCTGTAATATTTTTAAATTTCGATATTTCGAATTCTGAATATGATTAAATTATTTTTAATACATCATTCGAAAGATATTTTAAAGTACTTTTATACTATCGCAAGTGGGATTCGAGATTTCACCTAATTTACACGTTTTGAGGTCTCCTGAATCGGTCTTCTTTTGTATTTTAGGTACTAATTAAAATAATTTCATAAGTAATACATCATTTGAAAGATTTGTTGATTTGGAATAGAACAGTAGAATACAGAAATTTGTACCGCCAGATGGCGCTATAATATTTTAAAATTTCAATATTTCAATTTCTAATTATGATTAAATTATTTTTAATATATCAATTGAAAGATATTTTAAAGTTCTTTTAAATTATCGAAAGTTTTCACCAGATTTACATGTTTTGAGGTATCCTGAATCAGTTTTTTTTTTTGTATCTCAGTTATTAATTAAAAAAAGTTCATAAGTAATACATCATTTGAAAGCTTATTTTAGTTGATACACATTTTTAAGTACTTTTACATTATCGAAAATGAAATTCGAGATTTAACCCGATTTACACGTTTTGAGGTGTCCTGATTAGGTTTTCTTTTGCATCTCATCTACTAATTAAAATAATTTCATGAGTGATGCATCATTTGAAAGCTTTGTTTATCTGGAATGGAACAATAGATTACAGAAATTTCTACCGCCAGATGGCGCTGTAATTTTTTTAACTTTCAATATTTCAATTTCTAATTATGATTAAATTATTTTTAATGCATCATTCGAAAGATATTTTAAAGTTCTTTTATATTATCGACAGTTTTCACCAGATTTACACGTTTTGAGGTCTCCTGAATTAGTTTTCTTTTGTATCTCAGCTACTAATTAAAATAATTTCATAAGTAATACATCATTCGAAAGCTTTTTTAATTTGGAATCGAACAGTGGAATACTGAAATTTGTACCGCCAGATGGCGCTGTAATATTTTCAAATTTCAATATTTCAATTTCTAATTATGATAAAATTATTTTTAATACATCATTCGAAATATATTTTAAAGTTCTTTTAAATTATCGAAAGTTTTCACCAGATTTACACGTTTTGAGGTGTCCTGAATCAGTTTTCTTTTATATCTCAGTTATTAATTAAAAAAATTTCATAAGTAATACATCATTTGAAAGCTTTGTTGACTTGATACACATTTTAAAGTACTTTTGAATTATCGAAAATGGAATTCGAGATTTCACCCGATTTACACGTTTTGAGGTCTCCTAATTAGGTTTTCTTTTGTATCTCAGCTACTAATTAAAATAATTTCATAAGTAATACATCATTAGAAAGCTTTTTTGATTTGGAATCGAACAGTGGATTACAGAAATTTCTACCGCCAGATGGCGCTGTAATATTTTCAAATTTCAATATTTCAATTTCTAATTATGATTAAATTATTTTTAATGCATCATTCGAAAGATATTTTAAAGTTCTTTTATATTATCGACACTTTTCACCAGATTTACACGTTTCGAGGTCTCCTGAATTAGTTTTCTTTTGTATCTCAGCTACTAATTAAAATAATTTCGTAATACATCATTAGAAAGCTTTTTTGATTTGCAATCGAACAGTGGAATACAGAAATTTGTACCGCCAGATGGCGCTGTAACATTTTAAAATTTCAATATTTCAATTTCTAATTATGATTAAATTATTTGTAATACATCATTCGAAAGATATTTTAAAGTTTTTTAAATTATCGAAAGTTTTCACCAGATTTACACGTTTTGAGGTGTCCTGAATCAGTTTTGTTTGCATCTCAGTTATTAATTAAAAAAAGTTCATAAGTAAAACATCATTTGAAAGCTTATTTTAGTTGATACACATTTTAAAGTACATTTACATTATCGAAAATGGAATTGGAGATTTCTCCCGATTTACACGTTTTGAGGTCTCCTGATTAGGTTTTCTTTTGTATCTCATCTACTAATTAAAATAATTTCATGAGTAATACATCATTTGAAAGCTTTGTTGATCTGGAATGAAACAATAGATTACAGAAATTTCTACAGCCAGATGGCGCTGTAATATTTTTAAATTTCAATATTTCATATTCTAATTATGATTAAATTATTTCTAATACATCATTCGAAAGATATTTTAAAGTTCTTTTACATTATCGAAAGTGGAATTCGAGATTTCACCTGATTTACAATTTAAAGTGTCCTGATCAGGTTTTCTTTTGCATCTCAGCTAATTGAGTAAGACCGTTCAAAATTGGTATATGCAAGTTAATTAGGAGGGGCTGGAACGGTGGGGAAGGAATAGGCGCGCATGGGTTTGGGACCCGGTGCGAGTTTTTACCCGTTGATAAAAGATTTTTTTTTTTTTTATTTTTTTTTCTTAATAATAAAAGTTTGAGTTGAGAAGGAATATGCGTGTACAGCGCACGTATATCCTCAAACGTGCGCGCACAGCGCGCATTGGTCTGCGCTGCCGACGGCAGTGGCGTCCCGGTGTGAGTTTTTACCCGATGCTAAATGATATATTTTTTAATTCCTTTTCTTAAGAATGAAAGTTTATGAGTAATAACATGGAATTTTGAGAAGTCATAAGGATGGTGAAGGAATACGTGCGCGCAGCGCACGGGTCTACGCTGCCGAAGGCAGTGGGGACCCGGTGCGACATTTTTCCTGATCAGAATTTTTTTTTCTCTTTTTTTATCACATGATAAAAATTAATGCAATTTTGAGAATTCATTAATTTTTGTGATTCATTTAAAAATAGTGACCAGCGAAGCGGGCGTAGCCTGCTAGTGGTGTAAATAAGAAAAATTGAAAAATTACCATCTTTGAGATGCTCGAGAGAAGAAAAAAATTATTTAGAATAGCAAAACATGAAAATAACCGATATTTAAAAAATATTGAGTAAAAATTTAATAAAAATGAAATGAAAATTAGTTTATATTATTATTTTATATTATTAGTTAGTTTATATTATTAGTTTTTATTTTAACGTTAGACGAAAAATATTTAGTAATGAATATAATTATTATGTTAAACAACGACTGGTATAGAATTAGAGGTTAAGCCCAGAAATTGGTATAACTTCAGTATAACCCCACAGCTGAATTTGGCGATTTTTCTTTGGCGCCGTTTTGAACGATAACGCTGTAGTTCTGAACTGTTTGCGATATAATATGGCAGCCTATATGTTGTTTATTTTGGCTTCATGATTTTATGTTTTATGTTTTATGATTTATGATTCCTATTATGATTTTATCATTTATCATTTATGATTTTTAGATTTATGATTTAGCGAAAATTGCCAACAAAAAATCGCCAAATATCGTTGTGGCGTTATACTGAAGTTGTTCCAAAGGTACTTACGTATTAACGCCACCGCAGCTACAGATTAAGTGCCGTCAATCTACACCTAAACTTTTTGGGAACAACTATAGTATTTCCCCTCAGCTAGATTTGGCGATTTTTCGTTGGCGATTATGGCTAAATCATAAATCTAAAAATCATAAATCATATAGCATAAATGATAAAATCGTAAGCTAAATTATAAATCATAAATCATAAAATCATAAATCCAAAATAAATAGCATGTAGGCTGCCATATTATATCGCAAACAATCCAGAACAACATCGTTATCGTTCAAATCGGTGCCAAAGAAAAATCGCCAAATTCAGCTGAGGGGAAATACTATAGTTGTACCAATTTTTGCGACAAATCATAAAATAAAACACTTTATTTAAAATCAAAACACTTTCAAAATTCAAAGCACTTTATTTAAAACAAAGTAGTCAATCTGATTTGGATTTCAGTGAAAAATGGACCGATATAGATTTCAACATAGATTCAAGACAGTCTGTATTATCTTTCACCTGATACTGTCGCCATATGAACTCCGATAAATAAGATTCCAAAAGATGTCTCGCTGTCCCCCTATGTTTCTTGTGTGCGAACAAGAAGATTGCTCTTTATTGGCGCATTAGAGCAACTTCTGCTGTGGTAGCGTTAATACGTAAGTACCGAAAAAAATTATAAAATAGTGCAATAATAATAATAAAATTCGCAACCTATTTTTGTTTTTTAAGCATTGATGTAAAACATTGCAGAAAACAGAATTTAATTTAATAAAACAGGACTTTTTTTTAGTGCTGGAGGCCTATTTCAGTTCAGTCGGTACAGTTGTCGAATTTTTATAGGTCACGCTTAATTAGTGCTAGAGGCCTATATCAGTCGGTTTATTGAATGGGGATTTATTGAATGAAGTCCCCCCAAGGCACAACTTTGACATGAGTCCCCCCCAGGCACAACTTTGACATGAGTCTCCCCCAAGGTACCCCTATTTCAGTCGGTACAGCGTTGTCGCATTTTTATAATTCATTCTTAATAGTGCTAAGGGCCTATTTCAGTCGGTGTATTGAATGGGGATTTATTGAATGAAGTCCCCCCAAGGCACAACTTTGACATGAGTCCCCCCTCCCAGACCCAACTTTGACATGAGTCCCCCCCCCAAGGTACCCCTATTTCAGTCGGTACAGCGTTGTCGCATTTTTATAATACACTCTTAATAGTGCTAAGGGCCTATTTCAGTCGGTTTATTGAATGGGGATTTATTGAATGAAGTCCCCCCAAGGCACAACTTTGACATGAGTCCCCCCAGGCCCAACTTTGACATGAGTCCCCCCCAAGGTACAACTTTGACATGAGTCCCCCCAAGGCCCAACTTTGACATGAGTCCCCCCCCCAAGCCCAACTTTGACATGAGTCCCCCCAAGACCCAACTTTGACATGAGTCCCCCCCAAGGTACAACTTTGACATGAGTCCCCCCCCAAGGCACACCTTTGACATGAGTCCCAACCAAGGCACACCTCCCCCTCATTGGGAAAAAGAGAAAAAACGTTGTTTTGCGGCTATAAGACAGTTTGGACTTCCAACGTTATTTGTTACAATATCTGCAGCTGAAACACATTGGTTTGATTTAATGAAAACTTTATCATGGAATTTAGATCGTCACGAATTAACTAAAGAAGAATTTGTCGATATTAACAAGTTTAGCAGTAGGCCTCTGGCACTAAATTAAAATCTGTCAATGTCAGATTTTCATGTTTTAAATAATGAAATAATGTCGTGTCTGTATAATTTTTTATTTTTATTTATTTATTTATTTTTTTTTTTATTTTATTTTATTTTATTTATTTTTTTTTTTTTTTTTTGTCTATTTTTACATGTAAGGGAATGAAGTAACTGCATTGCTAAAATATTTTAGTTACACCTAATACAGAATCTCACTGGCAGATTTTAAATTTTTCATTTATTTTGACGATGACTTAAATTATCTCAGTTATGGATGTCAAGATTTTTGCGAGAAAAGTCTAAGCTATTTCGGTGCCAAATTTAAAATTTCGCCAAAAGGTTAAACTGTACCATTGCTTTAGCCCTATTTTTTTTTTTTTTTTTTTTTCAATTTTATTTTAAATATTTTCTTAACTTAATTCAAGTGAGGAAAGAAAAAAAACATTTTTTATTTGGTCTAAATGTACAAAATATCATCTCCAGGTAAAATATTATCCGTATTATTAGAAAGAAAATGGCTAAAGTAGTGTTTCCTGTACCATTGATATCTCTATAAATTAAATTATCAAATATCATTATATTTCATTCTCCACGCGCATTTTTTATTTTCTAAATTCAATATTATATAATATATATGCAAAAAAATCAAGGTGTAATCAGTACATATCCAGAAGATGTAGCCAAAAAATATTCAGAAGCCATCATTAACACAAGTTCGGGAGATATCGCCAACAACTATTAAGATGTCATGATCAATATATGCCAGTAGATATCGCCAACAATAATAATTATTCAGAAGATATCGCCAACAAAATATCAGGAGGCATCATGAATATTTATTCAAAAAATATTGTCAGCAAATATTCAAAAGCTATCCAATTTATGAATGGTGATGGTCTATCTCGAATACTCCAAATCGGCGATTCGTTATTACAATATAATCAAGGATGAATTTTTCACTTATCAGCAGGTTTCGAAAAATGTGATTTTTTTTTTTTTTTTTTTTTTTTTTTCCCGATTTAACTTAGTATTTAATATAGTTTAAGAAGTGGTAAAATCAGATATTAGCAGGAGACTTGGCGTTGGAATATTAAAACAGGAATAAACTACTACGTCAGAAATAATGTGCACCTCAATAATTTTTTCTTTGGCGTTTCTGACGTAGTAGTTTATTCCTGTTTTAAAATCAGATATTGACGGGCATCTTGGCAAATTCATGGCGACAATGCAAAATCGCTATCTGAAAAAAATTGTCCTGTCGTACTACCACTAATGAAATGTTTAAAATAATTGCAATAATCACATAAGATATTTATTTTCAATGGATCTGACTAAATCATATCCTAGGAAAAATGCACTTTAAAAAGTTGCATCTTTACTGTTGTAAGCACCATTTTAAACCTTGCTGTACATTGGAAATAAATGCAGAGTATTAGATATTGCCCTAAATTAACTAAAAAAATTCAATAGTAAACTAGTATGCTGTGGCCACCACAAGACTTTCTTCTATATTTTTCTATACAAATTCACGCAGTAACAATAATTAAAGAAAAAAAAAATTACGATTTTTTTTTTCAAAGTTTTTTTTCGTTAAAAAAAAAAAAAAAAAAAAAAATCGATAACTTTGTTTTAAATTATCACATATTTATAGTTCAACCATTCGTTTTAAAGATATTGACGAGACCTTTCGAAAGATACCCATCTTGAAAATTTACCCCTTCCCCCGGGGTTGCTTTCCCCTAGGGGGGGGGGAAGCGATGACCGAGATTTTTTTCCTAATTAACTACTACTATTATCAATAATTCATATTAATTTCACAATTACAGGTTAAGAATAACTCCCATTATGTACATTTATACGAAATTTTGTCCTATACTGCCATGTTAAAAATTTAGAAAAAGTACGATCACAGCACCACCTGTTGAGTGATTGATCCCCAAATCTAATCAGCCCCAGTTTATGTCAGGGGGCAACTAAATACCAAGTCTGGTTAAATTTCGTTTGAAAAAAAAAAAAAAAAAAAAAAAAAAAAAACGATTTTTTCTAAGTTATTTTTTGTTAAAAGTAAAAAAAAATCCATAACTTTGTTTTAAATTATCACAGATTTATAGTTCAACCATTCGTTTTAAAGGTATTGACGAGACCTTTCGAAAGATACCCATCTTGAAAATTTACTCCCCTCGAGGGGGGACTTCCCCCCAGGGGGGTTCACGAGGCTCCTACGCATACAAAATTTTTTTCCCAGTTGACTATCTCTATTATAAATAATTCTTGTAAATTTCATAATAATTACTAAAAAATAATTCTCTTCATGCACATTTATACAAAATTTTGTCCTATATCACCATGTTAAAAATTTAGAAAAAGTGGGATGGCAACGCAACCTGTACGACAATTTTTACCAAAAGTTGATAGGCACTAATTTATGTCAAGGTGCAACTACATACCAATTTGTATGAAATTCTGTGCAGTAGTTCCTGAGATACAGTTGCCACAAAATTTTGTCTCACACACACACACACAAACAGACTGACAGACAGACAGACAGACATTTTCTAAAAAGGGTCAAATCGTGTTCTACAGCTCTCAAAACGTGTAAATCCATCAAAAACCCGAGGTCGAAAATTTTTACGAATCCAATACTTTCTCTATATTACATATAGAAGAAAGTAAAAATATAGGCATTAGAAAAAACTAGTATGCTGTGGCCAACACAAGACTTTCTTCTATATTTTCCTATACAAATTCACGCAGTAACAATATTAAAAAAAAAAAAAAAAAAAAAAAAAAAATACAATTTTTTTTCAAAGTTTTCTTTTGTTAAAAAAAAAATCGATAACTTTGTTTTAAATTATCACATATTTATAGTTCAACCATTCGTTTTAAAGATATTGACGAGACCTTTCGAAAGATACCCATCTTGAAAATTTACCTCCCCCCCCCCACGGGGGGTACTTTCCGCTGGGGGGGGGGGAAACGATGACCGAGATTTTTTCCCTAATTAACTACTACTATTATCAATAATTCATATTAATTTCACAATCACAGGTTAAGAATAACTCCCATTATGTATATTTATACGAAATTTTGTCCCATACTGCCATGTTAAAAATTTAGAAAAAATACGATCACAGCACCACCTGTTGAGTGATTGATCCCCAAATCTAATCAGCCCCAGTTTATGTCGGGGGCCAACTAAATACCAAGTCTGGTTAAATTTCGTTATTTAAAAAAAAAAAAAAAAAAAACGATTTTTTTTCGAAGTTACTTTTTATTAAAAGTAAAAAAAAAATCGATAACTTTGTTTTAAATTATCACAGATTTATAGTTCAACCATTCGTTTTAAAGGTATTGACGAGACCTTTCGAAAGATACCCATCTTGAAAATTTACTCCCCTCGAGGGGTGACTTCCCCCCCAGGGGGGGTGGCGAGGCTCCTACGCATACAAAAATTTTTTCCCAGTTGACTATCTCTATTATAAATAATTCTTGTAAATTTCATAATGATTACTAAAATATAATTTTCTTTATGCACATTTATACAAAATTTTGTCCTATATCACCATGTTAAAAATTTAGAAAAAGCGGGATGGCAACGCAACCTGTAAGACAATTTTTACCAAAAGTTGATAGGCACTAATTTATGTCAAGGTGCAACTATACACCAATTTGTATGAAATTCTGTATAGTAGTTCCTGAGATACAGTTGCCACAAAATTTTGTCACACACACACACACACACAGACAGACAGACAGACAGACAGACAGACAGACATTTTCTAAAAAGGGTCAAATCGTGTTCTACAGCTCTCAAAACGTGTAAATCCATCAAAAACCCGAGGTCGAAAATTTTTACGAATCCAATACTTTCTCTATATTACATATAGAAGAAAGTAATAAGTTCATAATTTCTTTAATCAAGCAATAATATCCGAAAAATTCATCGTCAAACAGTGACAAAAATTCAACAAGTTGATCGTATACTAAAGCTGTAACGCTAAATCATTTAGATGTTAAGAATTTCTCTCTGTTCTAAACAGTTAGTGCTATCGTTGTTTATTTTGTGTGTCCAGCTGTCTAACATATGTTTTCTCTCAAAATAATGGCAAATTGTTATTAAACTGTGGAACGTTAAGACAGATTTTTCACATACTAGAAACGATATAATATTAAATATTGTGTATTTCAATGTGATACCAAATATGGTGGATTTCTGTAATATTGTTCAACTTTTCTCTTGTATTATGTATTATTAATATTCCAATTCAATAAAAGGCAAAGTTGCGAATAGTCGGGTAGAATCCAGCAGGGCTTAATGAGTGAAGAAAGTCGGGGTGAGGGAAAGCCTTCCTTGGGGGTTGGTGAGCGGAGCGAGCAGGGGGCACAGCCCCCTAGTTTTGTAAAAAATTATTAAAAATCGAGGAAAATTATTTCCCGATTTTAATCCCCATATTTGGGTATATATGCATGAATATAAACGCACCTTTTCCAATTACCAGAAATAGAATTTTTAATTTTTTAAAAGGAGGAAGCTAACTTACAGTTATTGCATATGACTAACAACTGAATAAGGTGCTTTGAGCTCGTATGTTTAGGCTCATGCAAGTTTATGTAAATGAGTGTTTAAGCATTTTCTTATTTTTCACTGTTTTTCGTTTGTTGCGCGAAATTAAACGCACTCTGTATTTTGCGTTTAAAATTTAACAGAGCCACCGGAATTAAATTAAAACACAGATATTCGTGTTGCTAAAGTTATCTAAAAACAGTTTTAATGCTTGAGTGCAAAATTTACGGAGTTTGTTCAGGAGGGCAAGAGGGAAAACTTTGACAGTAGACGAGAGGATAAAAATCGACTTTATGCGTGGTAAAGGCTTTAGAATCGTGAAATTGGGCGCCGAATCGGAAAAGGTGAGAGTGTTGGGCGAAATTATATAAAGGAAGGAGCAAATTATAGAAAAAAAGCGTATAAGAAGCGAACAGGAAAGCTCAACAGTTACGACAAACGTCGAATATGCAACGTTTCAAAGAATAAGAATATTTTCTGTGCGAAGATAAAGGCTCAATACAATCTGGGTGTTCGTCTGAAAACCATATGGAGAACTATCAAATCTGCAACATTCATTAAATTTAAGAAAATGAAGCCAAACCACCCCTCACTCAAAAGCACAAAGATATGCGGTTGGAATGGGCAAGAAAATGGATTCTAGATTGACTTAATTGGGAAAAAAGTCATCTTCTATAATGAAAAAAAGTTTAATCTCGATGGCCTGGACGGATTTCATACCTACTGGCACGATTTGAGAACTGAAAAAATGTACTGTTCAAAACGTCAATCTGGAGGTGGGTCTGTCATGGTGTGGACAGCCACAGATTTTAAAGGTACTTTCGAATTAGAGATCGTGGAGAACACTATGAACTCTGTAGATTATGTCCAGATGCTCACAAGGAACCTCCGCCGTCAAGCAGTCAAAAAAGCTGGAATAAATTATATTTTTCAGCAAAGTTGTGCATTTGTACATACAGCACATATCGTAACTAGTTGGCATAGGTGGACTCTGCTCAGTTCCCCATCATATTTATGTTCTCATAAATTTCTAGTGCGAGACATATTATAATCATGTTAAAAGAAATGAATTTGACCAAAGCTTGATATTATGACAGAATGAAATCCCCGCCTAATAGGCTATCCACCGTTCACTTCGATATATATATCTTATTCTAATCTATTAATTTATTTTATCAGGGTCAATTCCGTTGTTTAGTTTTCATCCTACTATTTCCAATGCAATAATCCTCAAAATTCATATTTATATGAAAAATTTACAATTTCGCTATGTTGATAAAATCGTAAATTACGAATGATTTGCGAAAATTTCCTGTTAGAATATTTGTATTCAATCATGTTCAAACAAATATCATAAATGTAATTTTGAAGTTGTCTAATGTATTTACGATCCTCAAAATGGAAATTTATGCTCAATTTTGCCTTATTCTGACATGTTAAGTAAATCGTAAATTCCAAATAACTTACGAATTTTTTAAATTGGAAAAATCGTAGTCTATGATATTCATGCCAGTATGCTAAATAATATTTCGAAAGTGGTTTGACATCTCTATGATGAAAATATCCCTCAAGATTGACGTTTATGTGAAATTTTGCTCTATTCAGCCATGTTAAGAAATTCGTAAATTTCCAATAACTTACGAAATCTTTATATTGGAAAATTCATAGTCATTAATAATCATGCCAGTGTCCTAAATAATATTTCAAAAGTAGTCTGACATCTTTACGATGAAAATATCTCTCAAAATTGACGTTTATGTGAAATTTTGCTCTATACTGCCATGTTAAAAAATTCGTAAATTTCCAATAACTTGCGAAATTTCCAAAGTAGCATATTTATAGTTACTGATGTTCATTCCGGCATCAAAACTGATATTTTAAAACTGGTCGGACATTTTTACAGTAAAAAGTTTCCATTAAATGCACGTTTAAGTGAATTTTTGTCCTATTCTCCCATGTTAAGAAAATCGTAAATTTCTAATAACTTACGAAGTTTTTAAATTCGAATGTTGCAAATGAATAGGGTTCTTGCCAGTGTCGAAAGTAATACTTTAAAACTGATCTGACCTCTCTGCGATCATTTGTTCGTCAGATATCGTGTTAACGGACTAACACACTAACGGACTGACACACTGACACACTGACACACTAACAGACACCCTACAGACAGACACCATAGAAATTTTGTCATTTTCGGATTCCTCACATCTGAAAACGTGTAGAAAAGTCAAAAAACCGAGGTCGAAAATTTTCACGATTACCTAAGTTCCCCATACCTATAGTATGATGGGGAACTAAAAATATGGTTCCGTGACAATGAAATTAAACTTCTGGATTGACCCTCAAAAAGCCCCGATTTAAACATAATGGAGAGCATATAGGGTATTCTGGTTCGCCATGTTTACGTAAACGGAAGGCAGTTTAACACGGAAGATGAACTCAAATCGGCCATTCTATTAGCTTGGAAGACAATCAGCTTGGATGACCTCATACCACTATATCAGTCAATGCTAAGGCGTTTACTGGCTGTTCTAGAAGCCAATGGTGGCTTTACAAAGTATTAGATACAGTATTTATTACTCAGTTAGTTATTTTTTACATGTGCGTTTAAATTCATGCAACATGTATTTTTGTCATAAATTCAATAAAATTATTTTCTAAAAAACCATATTGGTCTTTCATTGTTTTGATTTGAATTTTCATTTCTTGAATCATACACATACAGTTTGCATCAAGTGTCACCTATTTATAGTTTTTTATTACTCTTCTATACCATTCAAATTCTTAAAACTAAGGTGCGTTTATATTCATGCAACGCACTGTATGTATTAGTTATCATGTGCATGTGTTAGATTGAGTTATTTTGCTGTCAAATTGGCAAAATTTTAATTTTAAATTTCAAAACTCTGTTGTCCTTGGCGTTTTTGTATTTGGCGATCAAAAACGTAATACGAAAATATACATGCCAGATGTATATTTTCGTAATATGTATTGTAGGAAATATTGTTTCATATTATTCATTACTTTCTTAATATAAGTTGTTAAAATAACCATGATTTTTGAAAGGAATTAAATTATGCTCGCCAGATAATTTGGCGATATTTTTTTTTCTGCCAATGATGACCGATATCAAATCTATTCCGCTACCACATATTAGTATCTTATATCAGATACTTTATTTAGACATTTGAAAACAAATTTCACTTCAAATTATGATAGAATATTTATCATTTTCCTTTTAATTAGTATATTAGTTGGATATTTATTGTGTAAAAATCATCCTTTGAAATGAAATGTTTATGTTTTCAATGGAATATAGAAGTTTTTTTTTTTTTTTTTTTTTTTTATCTAGAGTTTTGAAATTTAAAATTCAAATTTTATCAATTTTAGAACAAAAACAACTTAATCTAACGCATGCACATGATAACTAATACATATCTAAACCTAAATATGGGGATTAAAATCGGGAAATAATTTCCCTCGATTTTTAACAATTTTTTACGGAACTAGGGGGCTCTGCCCCCTGCTCGCTCCGCTCACCAACCCCCAAGGAAGGCTTTCCCTCACCCCGACTTGCTTCTCTCATTAACCCCTGCTGGATTCTACCCGACTATTCTCAACTTTGGCCTTTCATTGAATTGGAATATTGAAATACATAATACAAGAGAAAAGTTTAACAATATTATAGAAATCCACCATATTTGGTATCACATTGAAATACACAATATTTAATATTATATCGTTTCTAGTATGTGAAAAATCTGTCTTAACATTCGACAGTTTAATAACAATTTGCCATTATTTTGAGAGAAAACATATGTTAGACAGCTAGACACACAAAATAAACAACGATAGCACTAACTGTTTAGAACAGAGAGAAATCCTTAACATCTAAATGATTTAGCGTTACAGCTTTAGTATACAATGCACTTGTTAAATTTTTGTCACTGTTTGACGATGAATTTTTCAGGTATTATTGCTTGATTAAAGAAATTATGAACTTATTTTTTCTAATGCCTATATTTTTTACTATTGAATTTTTTAGTTAATTTAGGGCAATATGTAACACTCTGCATTTATTTCCAATGTACAGCAAGGTTTAAAATGGTGCTTACAACAATAAAGATGCAACATTTAACCCGTTAGTAGTCGCTATCGACAGCGCCACCTATTACAGATTGCGAACTTTTTATTTAACTGTCACCAATAATTTTAAGAAGTGATGTGATCGACGTTAAATCGATTTTAGTCGCGTTCTATGTATATCAAATGCCACTTCTAAAAATTTTTGGTGGCTATTGAATAAAAAAATCTGGAAAAACTGAAGTATGGGCGGCAAATCGACCAACTAGCGACTACTAACGGGTTAAAGTGCATTTTTCCTAGAATATGATTTAGTCGGATCCATTGAAAATAAATATCTTATGTGATTATTGCAATTATTTTAAACATTTCATTAGTAGTAGTACGACAGGACAACTTTTTTCAGATAGTAATTTTGCATTGTCGCCATGAATTTGCCAAGATGCCCGTCAATATCTGATTTTACCATTTCTTAAACTATATTACATACTAAGTTAAATCGGGGGAAAAAAATCACATTTTTCGAAACCTACTGATAAGTGAAAAATTCATCCTTGATTATATTCTAATAACGAATTGCCGGTTTGGAGTATTCGAGATAGACCATCACCATTCATAAATTGGATGGCTTTTGAATATTTGTTGACAATTTGAATAAATATTCATGATGGCTCCTGAATCCTTTTGGCGATATCTTCTGAATAATTATTATTGTTGGCGATATCTACTGGGCTACATCTTCTGGATATGTACTGATTACACCTTGATTTTTTTACATATATATTATATAATATTGAATTTAGAAAATAAAAAATGCGTGTGGAGAATGAAATATAATGATATTGGATAATTTAATTTATAGAGACATCAATGGTACAGGAAAAACTACTTTAGCCATATTCTTTCTAATAATACGGATAATATTTTACCTGGAGATATTTTGTACATTTAGACTAAATAAAAAATGTTCTTCTTTTTTTCTCACTTGAATTAAGTTTAAAAAAAATATTTAAAATAAAATTGAAAAAAAAATTGTGCTAAAGCAATGGTACAGTTTAACCTCTTGGCGAAATTTTAAATTTGGCACCGAAGTAGCTTAGACTTTTCTCGCAAAAATCTTGACATGCATAACTGAGATAGATAATTTAAGTCACCGTCAAAATAAATGAAAAATTTAAAATCTGCCAGTGAGGTCCTGTATTATGTGTAACTAAAATATTTTAGCAATGCAGTTACTTCATTCCATTACATGGAAAAATAGAAAAAAAAAAAAAGTCTTGTTGTATTAAATTAAATTCTGTTTTCTGCAAAGTTTTACATCAATGCTTAAAAAACAAAAATAGGTTGCGAATTTTATTATTATTATTATTGCTCTATTTTATAATTTTTTTCGGTACTTACGTATTAACGCCACAGCAGCAGAAGTTGCGCTAATGCGCCAATAAAGAGCAATCTTGTTGTTCGCACACAAGAGACATAGGGGGACAGCGAGACATCTTTTGGAATCTTATTTGGAACAACTATAGTATTTCCCCTCAGCTAGATTTGGCGATTTTTCGTTGGCGATTATGGCTAAATCATAAATCTAAAAATCATAAATCATATAGCATAAATGATAAAATCGTAAGCTAAATTATAAATCATAAATCATAAAATCATAAATCCAAAATAAATAGCATGTAAGCTGCCACATTATATCGCAAACAATCCAGAACGACATCGTTATCGTTCAAATCGGCGCCAAAAAAAAATCGCCAAATTCAGCTGAGGGTTAATACTACAGTTGTACCTCTTATTTATCAGATTTCATATGGCGACAGCATCAGGTGAAAGATAAAAGAGACAGTTTTGAATCTATGTTAAACTCTATATCGGCCCATTTTCCACCGAATCAGATTGACTACTTTGTTTTAAATAAAGTATTTTGAATTTTGAAAGTGTTTTGATTTTAAATAAAGTGTTTTATTTGGAACAACTATAGTTTTTCCCCTCAGCTAGATTTGGCGATTTTTCGTTGGCGATTATGGCTAAATTATAAATCTAAAAATCATAAATCATATAGCATAAATGATAAAATCGTAAGCTAAATTATAAATCTTAAAATCATAAATCAAAATAAATAGCATGCAGGCTGCCATATTATATCGCAAACAATCCAGAACGACATCGTTATCGTTCAAATCGGCGCCAAATAAAAATCGCCAAATTCAGCTGAGGGGAAATACTATAGTTGTACCTTTTATTTTATGATTTCTCGCAAAAATTTTAGGTGTAGATTGACGGCACTTAATCTGTAGCCGCGGTGGCGTTAATACGTAAGTATCTTTGGAACAACTTCAGTATAACGCCACAACGATATTTGGCGATTTTTTGTTGGCGATTATGGCTAAATCATAAATGATAAAATCATAAATGATAAATGATAAAATCATAATCGAAATCATAAATCATAAAACATAAAACATAAAATCATGAAGCCAAAATAAACAACATATAGGCTGCCATATTATATCGCAAACAGTTCAGAACTACAGCGTTATCGTTCAAAACGGCGCCAAAGAAAAATCGCCAAATTCAGCTGTGGGGTTATACTGAAGTTATACCAATTTCTGGGCTTAACCTCTAATTCTATACCAATCGTTGTTTAACGTAATAATTATATTCATTACTAAATTTTTTTCGCCTAACGTTAAAATAAAAACTAATAATATAAACTTAACTAATAATATAAAATAATATTATAAACTAAATTAAAAATATAAACTAATTTTCATTTCATTTTTATTAAATTTTTACTCAATATTTTTTAATTATCGGTTATTTTCATGTTTTGCTATTCTAAATAATTTTTTTCTTCTCTCGAGCATCTCAAAGATGCTAATTTTTCAATTTTTCTTATTTACTCCATTGATCTCATTTTAATTTTCCTGAGAAAAGTGACGTCAGAAACACAGAAAAAAACGCCATAAGGGAAACTTTTCATTCCGGTGGCAAATAGAGTACCTTTATAAACCCGACGTTTTTAGTTATAACTTCGTTAATTAAAATGATAGAAATTTCTAAGCAGCTGAAATGACTTCCTTGTAGCAGGCGGAATGCACTGATATCTCTCTTGATGCAGAGCACTTTGCCCTCCGCGAGAAGATGCTGTCGCAGACAAAAAAAAATTGACGCCAGCGACAGTTACTTTTTTTTAATATATAGAGAAATCCATTGGGCGTTTAACATAGGAAATATTTTTCTTGTATCCACGAAGATCCACGAACGGCAAGTGACGTCATCACTTCGCTTGCGTATTTAAAGTCCTCATAGTAAAAAAAAACGATTCACTTCATTTTAACAAAATTCTCTTTTTTAAGACTATCGTAGATCCTGTTTTCAAATTTTCTAACTAACTATCCAATAACTACAGACACTCCATGCTAACCCAAATTCACCTCTACTCGATACCTCCAACCAGCTATCTCACCCACAACATCGCCAAAATATCCAGGATCCAGCTAGGGACTTTCCCATTCTCAACCGAACATTTTACCTTGACTCGACATTATCACCTTAGACTACTCTACTTTCAATACTCATTTCAACTGGTGACTTTTACTTGCCCAACCAAACATCCTATCCCAACTATCATTTTACACTAATTTCAAAACTAAAATCAACTGGCGGCATTTACGTACTAAACTCGACGCCAATCATACCTTACAATGTAAACAAACAATGAAGTTTGAAAAAATTTTTAAAGGCTTTAATGCGTTTTTACAAATATTTTAAGATTTTTAAGGCTTTAATATGTTTTAGAAATATTTTAAGCGTTTTTTTTTAATGAAACAGTCAAAGAGTCGTTCATTCGGAATTAAAAAGTTGTCCATTTGGAATTTGTATTTTCTGAATGGCAACAGTTTGGGTTTGTTTTTATTTGGTATTGCATTGTTTATAATCATGAAAATACCATTGGAAAATACATAATTCTATTTATAGGTTCATGTTTATAAAAGCCAGTGATCCGTTATATTTAATTTAGACATTTAAACATTACAATTGAATTGTTTTTCAAGGTTTTATAGGAAATAAATAAGAATATGTGCGATACAAAACATGTATGAAAATGATATGTATGTTTCCTAAGTTGAATTAAACAAACGGAAAAAAAATGGCTGCCAAACGTTTCTGTTTTGAAGCGGTACTAACCGGATTCGTTCATGACAGATGAGGGTCATTATATATATTAATTATACTGTATGGGAGAAATTGCTCACACACCCTGTTATAATTTTCTCTTTTATTTATTTAACAACTTCTCTTACTTTATTTAAACAACCATTCGGAAAGTCGAGTGGGGTCCTTCCAGTTTTTTTATGAGTAGATATATATGTTATTTATATTCACACATACGTAATGCGCACAGGGTGCTTAAAACACCTTTATATCATCTTTTATTCTTTAAATATTCACCTGAGACATACATATCAAATGCATACAAAAAAGGTACAGAAAGTAGGAAGTGGTATCAAAACTATGATTGGAGGTGTACAACAAGATGTCATGACAGAATCAAATGTAAATTTAAAACAATCTACGATCATTTATTTTTTGAGCAATGCGAGATACAAAATCCGTTTGGTTTCACAATACTTTTTTGTACTTTGTAAAAAGAAGGCAAAATAAATCATCAAATGCTTTTAATCACGATCTTAATAATGTTATAATGGTACCACTTTTGATTTTCAAAAATTTTGTTAAAAAGCGACATTATTTGTTAGCGAAGAGTACAACGTATCTTTATATATATAGTTTGCAAGTGAGATGACGATTCCGGTTCGTACTCATCTATATAGCAAGTTTCGACCAACGAGATATATAAAATAGAGTTATAAATGGTAACCCTTGAGAAGGTCCAAGATGAGTCATGTGACATGCTCTCCTTGCACCTGCGTAATCGGTGGTTTGCTTGGTAACAGCTCATTTTCAGTAAATTTC